>WWET01001171.1:236247-250405 GCA_011038615.1 Limnodynastes dumerilii
CCCGCAGCCTAACCTTAACCCTCCATGCCCCACAGCCTAAGCCTAACCCTCCATGCTCCACAGCCTAACCCTAACCCTCCACACACCTGCCACAGCCACCGTAGCCTAACCCTAATCATATACCATGGCAACCGTCGCAGCCTGTAGCTATTAGGAAAGGGGAGACTGGTTCCTGTTCCCAATCACAATTTTCTATTTCCAGATGGTTTTAAAAAATGATATTTCCGCTATTTATCTGGCAGCGGAATCGTTTTGGAGATCGGGGCGGCCGGAGCACTAGCTGCATCCCATCAGTGTATTTTGGGGGTTTTGTCCTGCTTTATGTTTATGAATATTAATAGTTGTCATTATATGAAGTCAAACATTCCCCTTAGTGGCTCTTTGGTGCCATAAATGTTCTGTATAGCAGGATATCCTGGCCTGTCAGTGCAGGGTTTATTCAGGGCTCTGCTGCAGACGCACAAAGGGCTTTTTCAGAGCTTGCAAATGATTATTATTATTATTTCAAAGTTTTGCATTCTGAAACTATTGGAAAATCTGCTCAATCCACAGAGTCCGACTCTCTCTCCTCTCCCCTTACAGTGGAGCTCCAGCCAAGGTAGTGATCCTTAGGGGGAAGATGGCAGCCACAACTTTGTGTGGGTGGTCTCCTGTCTGCACTGGATAGCTCACAACACCAGTCTCCGGCATCACACAAAGACGTGGTTATGATTCCGTGGCTCTGCCCAGTGTTGGAGACATCAGTCCTGTAACGTGTCTGAGTGATTACACGCCGTGGGAAAACAGGATAACAAGGCAGCAGGGATTGGTTATAGAGCAGGGTGGCCGACTCTCCTGGGAATATCCGGGAGACTCCCGGAATTTATGTAGTTCTCCCGGTATCCCGGGAGAGCCGGCAAAGCTCCCGCAAGCCCCGACCAGCTCAATTACAACTGTAAAATCCCTAGAGTTACTAGGGATGGGCGGGGCTTGATGATGTCAACGCAACATAACTGAGCGTAAGGGCCTTTCACGTAACAGTAGCATAAAAACGTTCGAGGGGGCGTGCCAATATTACGACAGCCGTAAGTAAGTTGAAATGACGCAATGTAGACGGGGGTTTGCATTTAAATCACAATATGGGCGTGCTTACCGGCGTATGTATGCGCTGCCTATTTGTACATGAGCGGACGTGAGCGGTTACGCTGCCAATAGTTAAGGTAGGGTTTGGAAAGCGTAAAGAGGACAAAGTACATACATGCAGGGGGGGTGCCTAGAGGAGCGCTTAGAAATAAATACGCTCCGCTAGGAAACAGATTAGAAGCGGAGTTCTGGATCTACCCCATTGATTGCCTCCATGCGGTCTTTAAAGCCTTCTTGGAGTTTAGTTAGGATGAAGTGGTGTAATGCTGCCTCAGGGGGTGATTAGGAAGAAGCTTTGGTGAAGGTCTGTATCCAGGTAAATAATCTCAAAAACAACTCACAGGCGGAGCCAGGTAAATCCTCTGGGCTTCCTATACATAGAGTGGGGGGGATGTGCAGAGTGGGGAGGATGCGCAGAGTGGGGAGGATTAGTAGTGACGATGGGCCTGATCCAGACCTACGCCGATGCGCTGTGCTTACTAAAGCACAGCGTATCGGCGTTCACTTTCCCCGACACTCCACCTGTGCGGGCGTATGGCCCCTTCCTTACGCCGGCTGAAGGCTACCCTAACTTCAGCCGGCGTAAGGAAGGGGCCATACGCTCGCACAGGAGCGTATGGCCGCCTAGCCCACCCTCCCACCTTCATTAAACTAGCTCCTCCCGCCCACCTACACTAACCTGAACGTAGGGACGCTGGGGGACGTCCCCTCCAGCGTCCCTACGGCGCTGCTACGGACGCTTTTCAGCCGATCATACGCTTGGACGGCGGGCGTAGGTCTGGATCAGGCCCGATGTGCAGAGTGGGGAGGATGCGTAGTGAGGATGCGCAGAGTGGGAAGGATGCGTAGTGAGGATGTGCAGAGTGGGGAGGATGTGCAGTGAGGATGGGCAGAGCGGGGAGGATGTGCAGTGAGGATGTGCAGAGCGGGGAGGATGTGCAGAGCGGGGAGGAAGTGCAGTGAGGATGTGCAGTGAGGATATGCAGTGAGACTGAGTCTTCAGGGGAAAGGGAGAGTTTTAGCCGGGAAACTCCCATCGATGCAGTCCTGTAATATCTGCATTGCTGTAAGATGACCTTGTCATTTCTATTTAGGGAAACTGCTGAAGCAGGTACACGTGCCACCGGCTGCTAAACGAACATTAAAGGCTGAATATTAGCTAAAATGGAAGGGAAAAAATCTGCAGTTTTTCCCAATCTGATTTGCTGACTATTTTTAGCTGCTGCAGTGGAATTTTATGGAGCTTGAATTGAATAGAGAGCGTCCTGCCCTTTACACAGCCCAGGAATGTCTGGTGGCTGCAATGCAAAATGTGTGTCTTGCGTTTCACATAGAGAAAGGGTTAAATAAAGGAGAGAAAAGACAATAAAAGAAAACAAGAATAAATAGGACTGAAGTGTACTATGTCCCTCATTAGAGATACATAGTTTATTTGAATTTTAATACTGTGGTTTGTTATCATTTCTGCTCCCTTGGTTGAATTTTCATGAAAGACAGATTATTCAGGGTGCAGACTCTCTTGGAATATCCGGGAGACTCCAGAAATTCAGGCAGTTCTCCCGGTAACTCTAATATTCTCCCGGCAACACTAATATTCATAGTGTTATTATTATTATCGTTTATTTATAAGGTCGCAGCACCGTACAAAATACAACAACAAAATACAGTGCAGACATACAGGGCAGGGATGGACAGCATAGTACATAATAATATACAGTACAGACATACAGGACAGGGATGGACGGCATAGTACATAATAATATACAGTACAGACATACAGGGCAGGAGCATAGTACGATATACAGTACAGACATGCAGGACAGGGATGGACAGCATAGTACATAATATACAGTACAGACATACAGGACAGGGATGGACAGCATAGTACATAATGATATACAGTACAGTACAGAAGGGCAGGGATGGACAGCATAGTACATAAGAATATACAGTACAGACATACAGGGCAGGGATGAACAGCATAGTACATAATAATATACAGCACAGACATACAGGACAGGGATGGATGTGCAAGTGTATATATAAATGTGTGCAAGTGTATATATAAATGTGTGCAAGTGTATATATAAATGTGTGCAAGTGTATATATAAATGTGTGCAAGTGTATATATAAATGTGTGCAAGTGTATATATAAATGTGTGCAAGTGTATATATAAATGTGTGCAAGTGTATATATAAATGTGTGCAAGTGTATATATAAATGTGTGCAAGTGTATATATAAATGTGTGCAAGTGTATATATAAATGTGTGCAAGTGTATATATAAATGTGTGCAAGTGTATATATAAATGTGTGCAAGTGTATATATAAATGTGTGCAAGTGTATATATAAATGTGTGCAAGTGTATATATAAATGTGTGCAAGTGTATATATAAATGTGTGCAAGTGTATATATAAATGTGTGCAAGTGTATATATAAATGTGTGCAAGTGTATATATAAATGTGTGCAAGTGTATATATAAATGTGTGCAAGTGTATATATAAATGTGTGCAAGTGTATATATAAATGTGTGCAAGTGTATATATAAATGTGTGCAAGTGTATATATAAATGTGTGCAAGTGTATATATAAATGTGTGCAAGTGTATATATAAATGTGTGCAAGTGTATATATAAATGTGTGCAAGTGTATATATAAATGTGTGCAAGTGTATATATAAATGTGTGCAAGTGTATATATAAATGTGTGCAAGTGTATATATAAATGTGTGCAAGTGTATATATAAATGTGTGCAAGTGTATATATAAATGTGTGCAAGTGTATATATAAATGTGTGCAAGTGTATATATAAATGTGTGCAAGTGTATATATAAATGTGTGCAAGTGTATATATAAATGTGTGCAAGTGTATATATAAATGTGTGCAAGTGTATATATAAATGTGTGCAAGTGTATATATAAATGTGTGCAAGTGTATATATAAATGTGTGCAAGTGTATATATAAATGTGTGCAAGTGTATATATAAATGTGTGCAAGTGTATATATAAATGTGTGCAAGTGTATATATAAATGTGTGCAAGTGTATATATAAATGTGTGCAAGTGTATATATAAATGTGTGCAAGTGTATATATAAATGTGTGCAAGTGTATATATAAATGTGTGCAAGTGTATATATAAATGTGTGCAAGTGTATATATAAATGTGTGCAAGTGTATATATAAATGTGTGCAAGTGTATATATAAATGTGTGCAAGTGTATATATAAATGTGTGCAAGTGTATATATAAATGTGTGCAAGTGTATATATAAATGTGTGCAAGTGTATATATAAATGTGTGCAAGTGTATATATAAATGTGTGCAAGTGTATATATAAATGTGTGCAAGTGTATATATAAATGTGTGCAAGTGTATATATAAATGTGTGCAAGTGTATATATAAATGTGTGCAAGTGTATATATAAATGTGTGCAAGTGTATATATAAATGTGTGCAAGTGTATATATAAATGTGTGCAAGTGTATATATAAATGTGTGCAAGTGTATATATAAATGTGTGCAAGTGTATATATAAATGTGTGCAAGTGTATATATAAATGTGTGCAAGTGTATATATAAATGTGTGCAAGTGTATATATAAATGTGTGCAAGTGTATATATAAATGTGTGCAAGTGTATATATAAATGTGTGCAAGTGTATATATAAATGTGTGCAAGTGTATATATAAATGTGTGCAAGTGTATATATAAATGTGTGCAAGTGTATATATAAATGTGTGCAAGTGTATATATAAATGTGTGCAAGTGTATATATAAATGTGTGCAAGTGTATATATAAATGTGTGCAAGTGTATATATAAATGTGTGCAAGTGTATATATAAATGTGTGCAAGTGTATATATAAATGTGTGCAAGTGTATATATAAATGTGTGCAAGTGTATATATAAATGTGTGCAAGTGTATATATAAATGTGTGCAAGTGTATATATAAATGTGTGCAAGTGTATATATAAATGTGTGCAAGTGTATATATAAATGTGTGCAAGTGTATATATAAATGTGTGCAAGTGTATATATAAATGTGTGCAAGTGTATATATAAATGTGTGCAAGTGTATATATAAATGTGTGCAAGTGTATATATAAATGTGTGCAAGTGTATATATAAATGTGTGCAAGTGTATATATAAATGTGTGCAAGTGTATATATAAATGTGTGCAAGTGTATATATAAATGTGTGCAAGTGTATATATAAATGTGTGCAAGTGTATATATAAATGTGTGCAAGTGTATATATAAATGTGTGCAAGTGTATATATAAATGTGTGCAAGTGTATATATAAATGTGTGCAAGTGTATATATAAATGTGTGCAAGTGTATATATAAATGTGTGCAAGTGTATATATAAATGTGTGCAAGTGTATATATAAATGTGTGCAAGTGTATATATAAATGTGTGCAAGTGTATATATAAATGTGTGCAAGTGTATATATAAATGTGTGCAAGTGTATATATAAATGTGTGCAAGTGTATATATAAATGTGTGCAAGTGTATATATAAATGTGTGCAAGTGTATATATAAATGTGTGCAAGTGTATATATAAATGTGTGCAAGTGTATATATAAATGTGTGCAAGTGTATATATAAATGTGTGCAAGTGTATATATAAATGTGTGCAAGTGTATATATAAATGTGTGCAAGTGTATATATAAATGTGTGCAAGTGTATATATAAATGTGTGCAAGTGTATATATAAATGTGTGCAAGTGTATATATAAATGTGTGCAAGTGTATATATAAATGTGTGCAAGTGTATATATAAATGTGTGCAAGTGTATATATAAATGTGTGCAAGTGTATATATAAATGTGTGCAAGTGTATATATAAATGTGTGCAAGTGTATATATAAATGTGTGCAAGTGTATATATAAATGTGTGCAAGTGTATATATAAATGTGTGCAAGTGTATATATAAATGTGTGCAAGTGTATATATAAATGTGTGCAAGTGTATATATAAATGTGTGCAAGTGTATATATAAATGTGTGCAAGTGTATATATAAATGTGTGCAAGTGTATATATAAATGTGTGCAAGTGTATATATAAATGTGTGCAAGTGTATATATAAATGTGTGCAAGTGTATATATAAATGTGTGCAAGTGTATATATAAATGTGTGCAAGTGTATATATAAATGTGTGCAAGTGTATATATAAATGTGTGCAAGTGTATATATAAATGTGTGCAAGTGTATATATAAATGTGTGCAAGTGTATATATAAATGTGTGCAAGTGTATATATAAATGTGTGCAAGTGTATATATAAATGTGTGCAAGTGTATATATAAATGTGTGCAAGTGTATATATAAATGTGTGCAAGTGTATATATAAATGTGTGCAAGTGTATATATAAATGTGTGCAAGTGTATATATAAATGTGTGCAAGTGTATATATAAATGTGTGCAAGTGTATATATAAATGTGTGCAAGTGTATATATAAATGTGTGCAAGTGTATATATAAATGTGTGCAAGTGTATATATAAATGTGTGCAAGTGTATATATAAATGTGTGCAAGTGTATATATAAATGTGTGCAAGTGTATATATAAATGTGTGCAAGTGTATATATAAATGTGTGCAAGTGTATATATAAATGTGTGCAAGTGTATATATAAATGTGTGCAAGTGTATATATAAATGTGTGCAAGTGTATATATAAATGTGTGCAAGTGTATATATAAATGTGTGCAAGTGTATATATAAATGTGTGCAAGTGTATATATAAATGTGTGCAAGTGTATATATAAATGTGTGCAAGTGTATATATAAATGTGTGCAAGTGTATATATAAATGTGTGCAAGTGTATATATAAATGTGTGCAAGTGTATATATAAATGTGTGCAAGTGTATATATAAATGTGTGCAAGTGTATATATAAATGTGTGCAAGTGTATATATAAATGTGTGCAAGTGTATATATAAATGTGTGCAAGTGTATATATAAATGTGTGCAAGTGTATATATAAATGTGTGCAAGTGTATATATAAATGTGTGCAAGTGTATATATAAATGTGTGCAAGTGTATATATAAATGTGTGCAAGTGTATATATAAATGTGTGCAAGTGTATATATAAATGTGTGCAAGTGTATATATAAATGTGTGCAAGTGTATATATAAATGTGTGCAAGTGTATATATAAATGTGTGCAAGTGTATATATAAATGTGTGCAAGTGTATATATAAATGTGTGCAAGTGTATATATAAATGTGTGCAAGTGTATATATAAATGTGTGCAAGTGTATATATAAATGTGTGCAAGTGTATATATAAATGTGTGCAAGTGTATATATAAATGTGTGCAAGTGTATATATAAATGTGTGCAAGTGTATATATAAATGTGTGCAAGTGTATATATAAATGTGTGCAAGTGTATATATAAATGTGTGCAAGTGTATATATAAATGTGTGCAAGTGTATATATAAATGTGTGCAAGTGTATATATAAATGTGTGCAAGTGTATATATAAATGTGTGCAAGTGTATATATAAATGTGTGCAAGTGTATATATAAATGTGTGCAAGTGTATATATAAATGTGTGCAAGTGTATATATAAATGTGTGCAAGTGTATATATAAATGTGTGCAAGTGTATATATAAATGTGTGCAAGTGTATATATAAATGTGTGCAAGTGTATATATAAATGTGTGCAAGTGTATATATAAATGTGTGCAAGTGTATATATAAATGTGTGCAAGTGTATATATAAATGTGTGCAAGTGTATATATAAATGTGTGCAAGTGTATATATAAATGTGTGCAAGTGTATATATAAATGTGTGCAAGTGTATATATAAATGTGTGCAAGTGTATATATAAATGTGTGCAAGTGTATATATAAATGTGTGCAAGTGTATATATAAATGTGTGCAAGTGTATATATAAATGTGTGCAAGTGTATATATAAATGTGTGCAAGTGTATATATAAATGTGTGCAAGTGTATATATAAATGTGTGCAAGTGTATATATAAATGTGTGCAAGTGTATATATAAATGTGTGCAAGTGTATATATAAATGTGTGCAAGTGTATATATAAATGTGTGCAAGTGTATATATAAATGTGTGCAAGTGTATATATAAATGTGTGCAAGTGTATATATAAATGTGTGCAAGTGTATATATAAATGTGTGCAAGTGTATATATAAATGTGTGCAAGTGTATATATAAATGTGTGCAAGTGTATATATAAATGTGTGCAAGTGTATATATAAATGTGTGCAAGTGTATATATAAATGTGTGCAAGTGTATATATAAATGTGTGCAAGTGTATATATAAATGTGTGCAAGTGTATATATAAATGTGTGCAAGTGTATATATAAATGTGTGCAAGTGTATATATAAATGTGTGCAAGTGTATATATAAATGTGTGCAAGTGTATATATAAATGTGTGCAAGTGTATATATAAATGTGTGCAAGTGTATATATAAATGTGTGCAAGTGTATATATAAATGTGTGCAAGTGTATATATAAATGTGTGCAAGTGTATATATAAATGTGTGCAAGTGTATATATAAATGTGTGCAAGTGTATATATAAATGTGTGCAAGTGTATATATAAATGTGTGCAAGTGTATATATAAATGTGTGCAAGTGTATATATAAATGTGTGCAAGTGTATATATAAATGTGTGCAAGTGTATATATAAATGTGTGCAAGTGTATATATAAATGTGTGCAAGTGTATATATAAATGTGTGCAAGTGTATATATAAATGTGTGCAAGTGTATATATAAATGTGTGCAAGTGTATATATAAATGTGTGCAAGTGTATATATAAATGTGTGCAAGTGTATATATAAATGTGTGCAAGTGTATATATAAATGTGTGCAAGTGTATATATAAATGTGTGCAAGTGTATATATAAATGTGTGCAAGTGTATATATAAATGTGTGCAAGTGTATATATAAATGTGTGCAAGTGTATATATAAATGTGTGCAAGTGTATATATAAATGTGTGCAAGTGTATATATAAATGTGTGCAAGTGTATATATAAATGTGTGCAAGTGTATATATAAATGTGTGCAAGTGTATATATAAATGTGTGCAAGTGTATATATAAATGTGTGCAAGTGTATATATAAATGTGTGCAAGTGTATATATAAATGTGTGCAAGTGTATATATAAATGTGTGCAAGTGTATATATAAATGTGTGCAAGTGTATATATAAATGTGTGCAAGTGTATATATAAATGTGTGCAAGTGTATATATAAATGTGTGCAAGTGTATATATAAATGTGTGCAAGTGTATATATAAATGTGTGCAAGTGTATATATAAATGTGTGCAAGTGTATATATAAATGTGTGCAAGTGTATATATAAATGTGTGCAAGTGTATATATAAATGTGTGCAAGTGTATATATAAATGTGTGCAAGTGTATATATAAATGTGTGCAAGTGTATATATAAATGTGTGCAAGTGTATATATAAATGTGTGCAAGTGTATATATAAATGTGTGCAAGTGTATATATAAATGTGTGCAAGTGTATATATAAATGTGTGCAAGTGTATATATAAATGTGTGCAAGTGTATATATAAATGTGTGCAAGTGTATATATAAATGTGTGCAAGTGTATATATAAATGTGTGCAAGTGTATATATAAATGTGTGCAAGTGTATATATAAATGTGTGCAAGTGTATATATAAATGTGTGCAAGTGTATATATAAATGTGTGCAAGTGTATATATAAATGTGTGCAAGTGTATATATAAATGTGTGCAAGTGTATATATAAATGTGTGCAAGTGTATATATAAATGTGTGCAAGTGTATATATAAATGTGTGCAAGTGTATATATAAATGTGTGCAAGTGTATATATAAATGTGTGCAAGTGTATATATAAATGTGTGCAAGTGTATATATAAATGTGTGCAAGTGTATATATAAATGTGTGCAAGTGTATATATAAATGTGTGCAAGTGTATATATAAATGTGTGCAAGTGTATATATAAATGTGTGCAAGTGTATATATAAATGTGTGCAAGTGTATATATAAATGTGTGCAAGTGTATATATAAATGTGTGCAAGTGTATATATAAATGTGTGCAAGTGTATATATAAATGTGTGCAAGTGTATATATAAATGTGTGCAAGTGTATATATAAATGTGTGCAAGTGTATATATAAATGTGTGCAAGTGTATATATAAATGTGTGCAAGTGTATATATAAATGTGTGCAAGTGTATATATAAATGTGTGCAAGTGTATATATAAATGTGTGCAAGTGTATATATAAATGTGTGCAAGTGTATATATAAATGTGTGCAAGTGTATATATAAATGTGTGCAAGTGTATATATAAATGTGTGCAAGTGTATATATAAATGTGTGCAAGTGTATATATAAATGTGTGCAAGTGTATATATAAATGTGTGCAAGTGTATATATAAATGTGTGCAAGTGTATATATAAATGTGTGCAAGTGTATATATAAATGTGTGCAAGTGTATATATAAATGTGTGCAAGTGTATATATAAATGTGTGCAAGTGTATATATAAATGTGTGCAAGTGTATATATAAATGTGTGCAAGTGTATATATAAATGTGTGCAAGTGTATATATAAATGTGTGCAAGTGTATATATAAATGTGTGCAAGTGTATATATAAATGTGTGCAAGTGTATATATAAATGTGTGCAAGTGTATATATAAATGTGTGCAAGTGTATATATAAATGTGTGCAAGTGTATATATAAATGTGTGCAAGTGTATATATAAATGTGTGCAAGTGTATATATAAATGTGTGCAAGTGTATATATAAATGTGTGCAAGTGTATATATAAATGTGTGCAAGTGTATATATAAATGTGTGCAAGTGTATATATAAATGTGTGCAAGTGTATATATAAATGTGTGCAAGTGTATATATAAATGTGTGCAAGTGTATATATAAATGTGTGCAAGTGTATATATAAATGTGTGCAAGTGTATATATAAATGTGTGCAAGTGTATATATAAATGTGTGCAAGTGTATATATAAATGTGTGCAAGTGTATATATAAATGTGTGCAAGTGTATATATAAATGTGTGCAAGTGTATATATAAATGTGTGCAAGTGTATATATAAATGTGTGCAAGTGTATATATAAATGTGTGCAAGTGTATATATAAATGTGTGCAAGTGTGTATATAAATGGACAAAAGTGACCACTGTATAACTAGGAACAAAAGACAGGTCCGGCGCTCCAAACACACATTATATAACACTATGTATCGGCACATACATATAGGTCACAATATAGCTATATTGGGTTATCGCACCTGCCCAGCGACAAGGAACCTCCTGTAGGTGAGTCCCTATCTGTTTGCTATATGTGTACTCAGGAGGTCTGTGGTAAGACGCCATATTTACTAAGCTGCGGCCATAGCAACCAATCAGATTCTAGATGACATTCTTTAGTATGTAATAGTAAAGTGAGAGCTAGAATCTGATTGGTTGCTATGGGCAACATCTCCACTTTTCCAAACCCGCAGCTTAGTAAATCTAGCCCATGGTATGGAGCACCAGCAACCCTCCCCTATATGGCCGCTGCACACTTTTCAAATGGCAGGTGTGACTTACCACAGACCTCCTGGGTACACATATAGCAAATGGATAGGGACTCATCTACAGGAGATGCTTTCACACTGGGCAGGTGAGCTCCCAGAGGGAAGAAATAGAAAGTCGCAACCCTGCGTTAGATAGACCCAGCAACATGATCTATTCCACTAGGTATAAAATACTTAGATAACTGCCAGTCTTCGATTACATCGTGAACTCCATGAAAATGGCCGCCTCCATAAGCCTCAATGCAGAATAATTCTGTCATCAGACCACACTGACTTCTGGGACTGAATCAGAATCAGGGAGATTGTCAAACACTTCAGGGAGTTAGGGAGATATATAATGGGTGCAGGTTATAGGGGGGGTCCACGGGTGCGGGGTGCTGGGGGGGGAAGGGAGTTGTGCCATGGGGTGTGTGTGGAGGTCTTAGGGGATGGAGGGGGCCCAGGTACAAATCCTGCACAAGGGCCCCCTCACTTGCTAAAACGCCCCTGGAGATCGCTCACTCTGCAGGGTGTAAGGGAGATCACCCACTCTGCACGGAGTCAGGGAGATCACCCATTCTTCAGGGAGTCAGGGAGATCACCCATTCGGGAGATCACCCATTCTTCAGGGAGTCAGGGAGATCACCCATTCTGATATTCAAGGAGAGTTGGTAACTATGGGCTTGATCCAGACCTACGCTCAGGAAACGCCCTTGTGCGTAGCGTATTTACACCACCGTAGCTATGAAGCGCTCCCCTCGGGCGTCCGTATTTAAGCCGTCTTCGCTGACCAAACTCTACTCTAACTTTTCCATGCGTAACCACGGGCGTTCGTAAGCTCCTTGCGCAGTTACGACGCTTAGCATGCCCATACTGTATGATTTAAATGCCTCACCCCGCCCTCAAAGCGTAATTATGGCTTTTGTATAGCTGGCACGCCCCTTTGTGCGTTGATACGAAGCTGGCACACTCAAGGCCCAGACGCTCAGAATTTAGTTGTATAACATCGACCCCGCACATGTGCAGTAACTACAAATGGCCGCTTTTACGCTTACTAAAAGCGTAAAAACGCTCCCGGGTGTAGGTCTGGATCAGGCCTTATGTACTAAGCATGGCAATAATCAATGAACTCAGGTCAGAACTAGTGTCTGTGTTTCATTTTATGATATGGCGTTTTCAGGGTGAAGTCAAGCAGTAAATAACATATCTTGGTTTAGGGGGTAGTTAACGACTTGTGGGTAGTTGAAGAAAACGTTCTAAAATGTTCAATTTAAATGTTACCCCTAGCAACCAATAAGATTCTCACTATCATTTTCTTGAGTGGATTAGAAAAGTGATAGCTAAATTCTGATTGGTTGCTATGGACAATCTAGGGTAGCGGTTCACTCTCTATAGCTGTGGGTTTTATACTGATACTAGAGAACTCTACAGATTCAGCATTTGGTTTGCGCCATAAAACCTCCCAACACTCTCAGCTCGCACTGATGCTGAAACCCGTCTCGTGTGCTATGTCCTGGACATTATGTCAGGCTGGAATTACCACCAATTACTATCAGCAGATCTGTGCGAGATTTGGGATAACTGTGATGAATTTCGAGTGAAACATTTCTCGGCTCAGCTCCAAGAGGCCCAGGACGCACGTAATGACATCTTATTTTAGGGCAGGTATGTAACGGAGTAGAAGAGCTTCAAATGAAATTGTGTACAGACCATCAGACCTTACAAATAATGGGGTAGATCCAGAACTCCGCTTGTAATCCGTTTCCTAGCGGAGTGTATTTACACGAGCGAACCTTCTAAGCACTCTGAATGTACGTGCTTTGTCCAATTTCCGCTTTCGAAACCCTACCTTAACTTTTGACAGCGTAACTGCTCATGTCCGCACACGTACGTATAGGCAGCACGTAGTTATGCCGCTAAGCGCGCCCATACTGTACCATTTAAATGCAAACCCCCGCCTACATTGCGTCATTTCATCATACTTATGGCTATCGTAATATAGGCACACCCCCTCAAACGTTTTTACGCTACTGTTACGTGAAAGGCCCTTACGCTCAGAGTTACATTGCGTTACGTGCTGCGCGCATGCTCAGTACTTACAAAAGAGCATTTTTACGTCTCCACCAGGCGTTAATATACTCCGGAAAACGTTCTTCTGGATCTGCCCCAGTGTAATATAATGTGTTGCTGACTGAAAAATACCGCAATCCATGTGTTCACACTCAGAAGTGAAATAAGTATGCACGGATTCACAAATATGCGCGTAACAAGTAACAAGGCAACTCCCATGACACATAGATAGATAGATAGATAGACAGACAGACAGACAGACAGACAGACAGACAGATAGATAGATATGAGATAGATAGAAAGATAGATAGATAGATAGATAGATAGATAGATAGATAGATAGATAGATAGATAGGATATAGA
>WWET01001171.1:293777-305049 GCA_011038615.1 Limnodynastes dumerilii
TATAAAGTCGCGCGGTGGCCAAGACTGGGAAATGAAGTCCCGCGGGACTTCATTTTCCAGTCTCGGCCACCACGGGACTTCATATGCTAGCCGCAGTCCCACTCGGTGGATGAGACTGTAAAAGTAAGGAAAGCCGGCGCTGGTCTGGAGTCAGACTGCGGCTGGATGCTAAAATGGTTCTAGTAGGCGATACTACCTCATAGCCAAGGTGGCTTCACCGGGTGGTGTCCCCCTTTGGCTGGCGCTCCTGGCGGGTGCCATCCTGGCCAAGGGGTAGATACACCTCTGCGTGCAATATCCGCACAGACATTGCCTCTCCCCGCTTCCCCCGCCCTCCCCGGCTAGTCTAAATCCCTGCCACTTCTACCTAACCCCTCCCCGATGTGGCATTACGCTGGCTCTCTCTACTTAAAATACTCTTTTAAAGACTGCAAGGAGGCAATCTATGTACCGAACTGGTATGTAGATTGCGTAAAGGACATACAACTCATGCATAGTAGGTCCTTTACTAAGGACACGCATCTAAGAAGCATCTGTTTCTTAGGTGTGAATATGGGCCAAATATACTTGCACAGAGTTGTGAAATGGTGATAAATCAACAATAATAATCCTGATTTTTAAAAAATTTTTTTGCTGTCCAAATTGTCCTCTTAATCGCATCCAGGCATTTACTATTATTCATATCTGTACCTAACGTCACATACCCTCCAACATGACCCATTCCGTTAGGTACAAGATACTCTGCTCCTCAGTTTCCAACTGTCAGTTACTATGGTAACCACCTTTGTAGATGAGGCAAATAGTTTTTTTAAATATCAGTTAATTCATTTAAACCAGTGGAGTGACAGTTGGAAGCTCAGGAGCGGATTAAATTGTACCTAATGGAATGGGTCATGTTGGACATCACGTGTACTCTGCTGCTTGTCTCATCTGCATAACAATGTCAGACGATGCGTGGTTGGTGGGGGCGTATCAAGAAACGATAATGATGACAGTGAGAATACAGCTCTCCATACATAACTTGTGATAACTTTCAACAATAAAATATCTCGTTCTGAACTGGTTACATTGCAAATATTACAAAGTGCTTTGTCTTGAAGAAGGAACTTGTAAATTTGATGCTTCCTGTAAATGGCCTGGCAAGTCTCCCAGGAAAGGAAATTTAGCCAACTAAAGTATTACAAAAAATAAGTTATTTAATGAGGTTACAGATTGCCCATCAAGCACACTGAACACTACAGACATGATTAAGATTTCCTTGTTAAAACGTGAAATTAAACTCACAACATACTTAGCTCAGTATTTTACTCATAATTGACAACTCTTTTTGTATATCAGGGAGACTCCTTGAAGTGTGAGTGATCTCCCTGACTCCTTGAATAATGAATAATCTCCTTGACTCCCTGAAGAGTGAGTGACCTCCCTGACTCCTTGAATAATGAATAATCTCCTTGACTCCCTGAAGAGTGAGTGATCTCCATGACTCCCAGAAGAGTGAGTGATCTCCTTGACTTCCTGAAGAATGAATGATCACCCTGAAGTGTTTGACAAACTCCCTGATGCTGATTAAGTTCCAAAAGTCATTGTGGTATGATGATAGAATTCAGAAATTGTCTCCTATTTCCCTGCATTGAGTCCTATGGAGGCGGCCATTTTCACGGAGGCCAAGATGTCATCAAAGACTGCCAGTTATCTAACACAAAATGACTTCCATAATGGAGACAGAAATAAAAAACACACTTTGGTCTCTTGTTAATCAGATGCTTTTATCTATCTATAAAGATGAAGCAGTCAGCGGATCCTATTCCCAGTCTCCACAACAACACTGAAAGTATTTATTCATTGACAATATAACAATCAATACATACTGACGCCGCCATTTTTATTTGGAAATAGTTTTCCTGGCAGCACTAGACACACCCATTAGTGGAGCTATTCACAGGACACACCCCTTTGGTGAAGCCCCGATATTTTCTGATATTCATTTGCAAAAGTTGGTAATAATGATTTTAAAAAATCTACTAATTTTATTTGTCTATTTATTAAAAGGTTTTTATATATTGCCACCAGTTCACATAGCGCTTTACAACTTTAACAATCATTATAACATGACTGGGCTTTAACAGATAGACTGGGTGGGTAAGCTTACACTCGATAGGACATTGGGGATTGATAACACTATATATTCCCTCTACATTATTTGTGATAACATCTTGCAGCAAATTCCCTTTACCTTAGTCCCTATGCTGATAAGTAATTTTCAAGCACTGTTATTAATCTCTTCAGATGCTCAGAAATAATTATCATTCTCAGTTAGTGTACGAGGTTGTTGGAATGATACATAACAAGGCTGGTTTCCTAAAGTGCTACTTCAGCAAGCACTCAGACATATTTTGCAGATATTACTCTCAATGGCTTCCTGTGGATGTTATTTAAGAGGATTTAAGACAACACATCTGCAGTAAAAGTAACTAAATTGCGCAATAACACATATAAAGGTGCAGTTACAGGAATATATAGTATCGCAGTGGAACTGTTCGCTCGGATTACTCCCCCGCAGGTTACCAGAGGCAAACGCAGGATTTTATTACATTTTGGCCTTCATGAAATTGGAAATCTTCATGGGTCTCAATGCAGAGAAATTGGACTCAATTTCTAAATTCTGTTATCATACCACAATGGCTTCTGAAACTGATTCATCATCAGGGAGATTGCCAACACTTCAGGGAGTCAGAGAGATCACCCGCTCTTCAGGGAGTCAGGAAGATCACCCACTCTTCAGGGAGTCAGGGAGATCACCCGCTCTTCAGGGAGTCAGGAAGATCACCCACTCTTCAGGGAGTCAGGAAGCTCACCCACTCTTCAGGGAAGGGAGTCAGGGAGATCACCCAGTCTTCAGGTGAGTCAGGGAGATCACCTGCTCTTCAGGGGAGTCAGGGACATCATCCGCTCTTCAGGGGAGTCAGGGACATCATCCGCTCTTCATGGAGTCAGGGAGATCACCCACTCTTCAGGGAGGCAGGGAGATCATCCACTCTTCAGGTGAGTCAGGGAGATCACCCACTCTTCAGGGGAATCAGGGAGATCATCTGCTCTTCAGGGGAGTCAGAGAGATCACTTGCTCTTCAAGGAGTCAGGGGGATCACCCGCTCTTCAGGGGAATGTGCTTTATTTAAAAAACCCATTGTACTACAGCTGTTTGTAGACTGCTGGCAATTGCAGTCAGTCTGCATACAGCTGTAGTATAATGGTACCTAGAGTCACGAAAAGGTAAGTAATCTTACTAAGCCCTACCCTTAACCTTTCCCTAACTGTAAACCTCCCTTTCCTGCAGTATACCCCTACTTCTCTATCCCCCCACAGCCTAACCCCAACCCTCCATGCCCTGCAGCCTAACCCTTCATGCCTCACAGCCTAACACTAAAACGATATCAACCACAGCCTAACCCCAAGCTTCATGCCCCGCAGCCTAAACCTAACTTTCCCCTTAAGCTCTAACCCTAGCCTTTTAAGCGCCATTTGACGCCACATCCTAACCCTAATGTACCCGCCGTATCCGCTGCAGACTCTTGATATCGGGAACGGGGATATAGGTCTCCGTTTCCAATAGCAACTTTCTACTTTTAGCCTATTTTGTACAATGAGACTGCCGCCATATCATGTTGGAAATTCGACTGCTCGGACCGGCAACCACATCCCCTTCAGGGAGTCTCCTGATATTCATGGAGAGTTGGCAAGTACGAGAGACACACTATACCAGGGGTTTTCAGCCAGTGACAGCAATGGTTAGGCCAAAATGTTCTCAATTAGCTGCCCTACGCACACAACTACCTAAAGATAAGAGAACCCTATGGCATTCATAAATTGGTTAAGAAGCTGAAAACCGGTGGGGCGTGTCAGGGGAGTGGCTACTTTTAGCATATAATTAAGAACCTAAATCATTCTTAAGTGTGAATAAGATCCGCAGTTTGGGCCTGATTCAGAGATCCGGAACTAAGGATAGTTCCGTGAGTATATTTAGGGTTGGATCGATTTTGCATCAACTGCGCATGCGTAGTAATAGTGCAATGCCATGTACGTTGAAGTTAAGGTCGGAAATGCCTTAAGGTCGGACTTGTGAATCGGGTGGAGACTACTGCGACCCTAAGTGCCCTAATGCGACCCTAAGTGCGGCGGAAATATACGGACCTAAGGATTTGCATAGAAATGGGCGGGGGGAGGCATTGAGATGAGCTTACAGAGTTAGGACCCTAAACATACGCAACTAATACACATAGGGTCGGAAGTGAGTGCGGCCAGATAGGGCAAGTCTATGGAGGTGGAAGTTTAGGTTCGGCCGAAGGTTGCGAGGGGAGTGACTGTTTATTCTGGTGGGTGTAACCTGTTCCGACCTGCCACTTAGATGCGTATAATTGCGGCCCGATCGCCGACGGATCTCTGAATCAGGCCCTTTGTTGTTAACTAGGAAAACTTGGATTATGTTGATGGTAGGAGAGACGGCATACATACAGAAACTGCAGGGTGCTGGGCTGTTTAATTAATAGGCCTATCAGTCCACCTGATGCCAGCTGCTTGCATGCACTGATGTGTGATTAACGCTTCCCATTAATCATTCAGTACATGACAAGAGGGCTGCCCTTGTTACATGCTCATTGATTAATATAGCAGCAACTTCATTTATCTGTTCTCCATGTGATGAGTCGCTTGACATCACACACGGGGAACATGTCACTGGTCGCCAACCACTACTGACGAATATTATCGACTAGATCACAGCTTACATTCCCCGTCTGTGTACTTATATCTGCATTGTTTAAAATGAAAGTATGTGATGTCTTGCCTCGAAACAGAGACAGACGATTGTTCATTTTTGGCTCTATTTCGAAAATAACGCTAATGTGAAAAGTTTGTGAATGAATGGGTAAGTGCGCCGATCGCCATACTTACCCATTCATTCACTTGGAAAGGGCTACCGCAGATGTGTTGCACCACCGCAGACCGGCTGAACTGGTGAGTATTACAGGAGACTCTATGGGGAATCTTAGGGTCAGGCTGCGGAGAGGGGGTTTTAGGATCAGGCTGCGGGGGAAGGATAGGGTTAGGGTAATGGAAGGGAAGGGTTAGTTTAATGGAAGGGAAGGTTTAGGGTAATGGAAGGGAAGTATTAGTTTAATGGAAGGGTTAGGGTAATGGAAGGGAAGGGTTAGTTTAATGGAAGGGAAGGGTTAGGATAATGGAAGGGAAGGGTTAGGGTAATGGAAGGGAAGGTTTAGGGTAATGGAAGGGAAGGGTTAGGGTAATGGAAGGGAAGGGTTAGGGTAATGGAAGGGAAGGGTTAGTTTAATGGAAGGGAAGGGTTAGGGTAATGGAAGGGAAGGTTTAGGGTAATGGAAGGGAAGGTTTAGGGTAATGGAAGGGAAGGTTTAGGTAATGGAAGGGTAGGGTTAGTTTAATGGAAGGGAAGGGTTAGGGTAATGGAAGGGAAGGGTTAGGATAAGGGTAAGGGTTGGGGTTACATTAATACTCACCATTTGCTGCTGCATCTTCTTCTTTCTTTAGTGGATCGATTGCTTCTCCTGTTCGAGGCAGAAGCAATCGATTTTCCAGCCAGTTCGCAACTGGAGATTGTGATAGTACTATCAAGGCCTGTACCAAAGTGGTGCATCCTGTGCCTCCAAAGGGATGTGTCCTGTACCTCCAAAGGGGTGTGTCCTGTGAATAGCTCCACCCATGGGTGTGTCTAGCGCTGCCAGGAAAACTATTTCTAAATAGTTTTAATTACTAAATAAATAATTACTATAATTACAAAAAATTACAGAATCTGTATTTATTGATTGTTATATTGTCAGTGAATAAATTCTTTCAGTGTTATTGTGGAGACTGTGAATAGGAACCGCTGACTTCTTCATCTATATAGAAGAGATAAAAGTAGGTGACACTGCAGCTGATTCACAAGAGACCAAAGTGTATTTTTTATTTCTGTCTCTATTTTTGACATCATTCTTTGATTACATCTTGGCCTCCATGAAAATGGCTGCCTCTATGGGCCTCAATGCAGGGAAATATCTAAATTTTGTTATCTTACTGCAATAAGTACCAGAACTCAATCAGCATCAGGAAGATTGCCAACACTTCTGGGAGTCAGGGAGATCACCCGCTCTTCAGGAAGTCAGGGAAATCACCTGCTCTTCAAGGAGTAAGGGAGATCACCACGTTCAGGAGTCGAGGTGGCTTGTATATTTAGCTGCTCGCCTGCAGAGACACTTACTACATACTGTGGCTGAGCCGCAGCCCTTGTATAATACTGTACTATGCAGGAGACACGACTCAAGTGATCCTCTGTGCTTTTGAAGTCTTACAAGTAAGTTATGCTACAGGTGGCCAGGAGAAAGGGAGGAGATGGGCTGAAGCTTTGCCTACGTTCTTTAGAGACCTAGCACCGGAACACACCCACAAAACAAACAGGCTCATATACACTTCTAAAAATCACTGGCAACTAGGGGGATGTGGGAGGAAACACAGAATAATACAGGAAAACCCCCAAGGGACCTCTTCATAAAATTACGAGCATAGGAAGGCATGCACAGAGACACATTTATACAGGACAGGGTTGCCGACTAAGTACTAAAGATGGGCGGGTTTATTTACTTTTGCAAGACTACGAATGGCCGATTGGATTAAGCAGGGGCGGGATTTTAGGTTGTCATTTGCATAAACCATGTGCTCCACATTCAGCCGTCCGAAGGGCTATTACAATGCATGACATTTCTGCTGGACTCTTAGTCCAACATGCTTAAGTTCACTGAAGTTATTAGTTCTGGATACAGGGGTGTATTCACAGATCCAATTTTGGGCAGAGTACCGTGCGTATTTTTAAGATCAGAATAACTGCGCATGCGTAGTAACTTTATTTACGTTCAATTTACGCACGTAAATTCATTAGGCACGTATTTGTGAATCGCACTTGGGGACATACGTGTGGAGGGGCGTGGTTGAAATCTGTACGAACAAAGTTACGTGAACGTGGGTGGTGATAGCAATAAGGGTGCCCTATGGAGGTGGAAGTCACCGGCTTGCAATGTACGTGCGTATAATTGCGTACCTCAACTAAAGTGAAGACGGCCCACAGTCCCCAGAGTCCAAAATCCTTTGCGCCAGCCCTGTATATTTTATAGAATTGATTTCAGTCTGACTTTCCCTTGTACCTAACAATAATTCATACACAGAAGGCACAGGATCATATGAGATCCACATAAATAAGTCTCTGTTTTTCTGTCTGTATTATAAATCCTTCTTTAGAAAATCAATCCTGCGCCCAGCAGCAATTCATAACCAGCAGGATTACTCCCAACGCTTCCTCTAATCAATACTGCACCTCTATACCATACCAAGCCTGCAAGCATCCATACACTCCCACTAAGAACCATTTGCAATACTTTTATCCTCATGCCAGGAACACGGGATAATCAATATTTCATACATTCACAGGCTATATGGATACATTCATCCGTCCATCTGAACTTCATCTTAACCTGTTCCAAGAACCGCTTATAAATGTTAAAGGGCTGATGCATCGTATTTAATAACACATCCTCCAAAAAGCATGACATTCATACATTAATGAGGTTAGGCGTTTGTGTTCGGCTGAACTCCTGTCTGGCATTAATGAGATGATTTGCAATCATAATCGGGGCCCCCGTCTGAATGGTCGAGAGCAACGGGGAGAAGAGGGGAAGAGAATGAGATGTAATCAGAGTGAAAGGAGGGAGGGTGCTGGTGGCATTTAGAGAACGGATGCATTCGTGCCACAGTGACATAAGGAAATTAATTACAAGTAATGCAATAAGGGGGATCTGGACAGGACACAAACATCGGCTGATGCAAGTCACTGAAAGTGCTCTGGGTTTTAACAAATCCTCTGAGTATTTACGTCAAAGCCTCGTCTATTATGTTTCAGCCTCAGCAGCATTCTGAACCGATGGCTAATTGATACAACCACGTGTAATGCGCTTATCAAATTAGGAGCAGAGAGAGCAGGGCATGAAAGAGGGCGAATGAAGAAGATGAATGGGATAACACGATTGTGTTTGGTTCGGTGACATGTTTTCTGTGATGTATTAATGGATTATTGACATTTTATTAACATTTTATTGGTTAAGGGCACGGCAGCTGCTGTTCTAACGTAATATTATTACATTTGTATGGGTTTTACTCAGGGAATTTGGGAAAAGCAGAGAAATGCAGTGTAACGGGCCCTTCCTGACGGGATGTGCTTGTTTTTGGGATGTAGTCGCCGGTCAATCCGGCTCTATTTGAACATGATACAGGAGCGTATTCACAGATACGATTTAGCTATTTTTTGTGTGCGTATTTTTAGGAGCAGATTAATTGCGCATGCATAGTAACTTTTTCCACGCAAGTCCTTTAAGCACAGACTTGTGAATCGCACTTAGTGGCACGCGTATGGAAGGGTGTGATGGAAGGGTAATGTCAGAGTGCGGCGGGGGAGGCATTTAAATGGGCTTTTGAGGCCGCTGTTAGTAAAATACGCACGTACATAAGTAACATACACACGTAGAAATAAGGGTGCCCTATGGAGGCGTAAGTCACTGAAAGCCCATCCCTGCGAGGAGTGTCATGGGTGTTTGCTTGCTACGTGCGTACGAATAATTGCGTACTTTGGACACCGGTGAATCTGGTCGCTAGCTAAATGGCGGCTGTATCATTTTTCAAAAATATTTTTACTGCAAATTTTTACAGGATTCTTAAAGGACCTGTTTCCAATAGCGACAGACGCGTGGGATTCACCGGTACGATGGTCTTCATTTCAAAAGACCATCCTACTACAGCTGAAAGCGGCAATGAAGCGACTTCTGGGGCCATATTTACTAAGCTGCGGGTTTGAAAAAGCGGAGATGTTGCCTATAGCGACCAATCAGATTCTAGCTGACATTCTCTAGTATGAAATAGGAAATTAAGAGCTAGAATATGATTGGTTGCTAGGGGCAACCTCTCCACTTTTCTAGACCCGCAGCTTAGTAAATCTGTCCCCTGGAGTTGCAAAGAGTCATCCACTGAAAGGTAAGTGTCTACCTCTACCTAACTCTACCCTTAGCCCTTTCCTAACCATTACCCTCCCTTTCACACAGCCTAACCCTAACCTTCCCCTACTTCAGACCTAACCCTAACGCTCCATGTCTAACCCTCCATTCCCAGCAGCCTCACCCTAACCCTCCATGCCCCATAGCCTAACCCTAATCTTCCCCTTAAGCCCTAACCTTCTACCCACAGCAGTCGCCGTAGCCTAACCCTAATTTTCTCTGCAGCAGCCGGTAGCCATTGTGAATGGTGAAATAGGTTTCTGTTCCCTTTAGCAAATTTCTATTTTCAAGTCTTTTCAAACAGTGATCCTGCCACCAATCGGCTGACGTCTGCACCATTCAAAATATGGCCACTCGGACCTCCTTTTACAACCTTATCCTTCCACATTTACACTGGGTTGGATCCAGACTTAAGAAGGAGCTTGAAAGTAAGAGAGGAAAGTTGCTCCTGGGCTAAACCATGTTGATTTCAGGGGAAGTCAAGTTAATTGTATTCTTTGCATGCAGAGATATATCTTTGAACTGCTTACTACACACAGATACTGACCAGCATTACTATCACACTGTTATTTAGACTTGGGATTACTATTACACTGTTATTTAGACTTGGGATAGGAAGCATCACCTCTCAACTCTAATACTGTTTGCAACAGATGAAATATGACTCCCCTGCAATCACCATGGTTTAGCCCAGGAGTAACTTTCCTCTCTTATAATTTCAAGTTCCTTCTTAAGTCTGGATCCAGCCCAATATGCTTAGTAGAAACTCTCTGGTTAATTTTATTTATGTATTTACTTTTTTACACGTATCATACATTTTTTTTGATCGTATACCGTCTGTTTCTGTAAAGAGCTAAGGACCACTCATGGCACCATTTAAATAACAGCTAATAATTATAATGATGATACTTATTCCTAGTACATCTTCTACTCTTCCCTTCACATCTGTAATCCCCTGACACTTGCCTCTGCTGCATATATTTATTTTATAGCTTAGGTGTTAATGGATACCGGTAAGTAAGACTATAAAGCTACAACAGGCCTTTGCGGATAGTGTACATCTGGTCTAGTGTTAATTATTAACAAGAGGTTGACCATGTGACCATAGCGACCACCACTAAGACTAATGTTGATGGGAGGAAAAGGAGAACAAAGATTTAACGCTACACGTCATAAATTACCAATGAATTCTAGATGTATTGAGGAGCAGGATAAAGCTGGGGTTATTGATTGCTATTTAGACATCCAAAGAAGCTCATGCGACCTGTCAATACGCTAATAAATAACATGTTAAAATGCATTAGCAGAAGTGGTATTGGGTCTGATGGAAGCAAATAATTATCTACATTTGGCCAAATTTGCAATCTTCTACGCAAAAAAGGATGACTTAATTGCTAATGGTTGACAAGTTGCTTTAAAGCCTTCCATAGAAATGAGTTCTTATGTACAGATGAGCTACAGGCCACACATTTCCCCGTGGCAGTTCGTGAGTGATTAGTATGACTGTGTTCATTTTGAGGTTTAGCAATTGTATCGTCATGTAGGAGACAGAGGTGTGCCAAAGATTTATCAGTCTTGGCCATGGTCAGGTGCAGGGTTGCCGACCTTTTAAAGCTTCCCTCTGGGAGGTCCCAGAAAGAAGCCATAGATTTCTGCAAGGGGGCGGAGCTTAATGACGTGAATGATGTCATTAAGCCCCGTCCCCTGTCAATCAGTACTGTAATCTCCAGTGTTGCAGGGGGTAGGCGGGGCTTGACGACATCATCAAGTCAGTAACTCTGGGGATTGCAATACACATTGCTAGGGTTCAGGACTTGCAGGAGATTTGCTGGCTCTCCTGGGATACCGGGAGAACTGTCCAAATTTCTTAAGTCTCTCGGATATTCTGGGAGAGTTGGCAAGCCTGGTCAAGTGTTTTCTCCCCACTACACAGTAAAATACTAAACACAAGGGCCCTGGGCAAAACCATATTGATTTCAGGGGGACTCAAATTTCATCTGTTGCAAACACTATTATAGCTGAGAGGTGATACTTCCAGTCTAAGTCTAAATAACAGTGTAAAAGTAAAGATGGTCACTATCTGTGTGCAATAAGCAAAAGCAAAGTATTTTCCCTGCATGTATAGAATAAAATAAATGTAACCCCCCCCCCCCACAAATACACAAACACCA
>WWET01001171.1:314869-331692 GCA_011038615.1 Limnodynastes dumerilii
GTAAGCAATTCAAAGCTATATCCCTGCATGCAAAGACTACAATTACCTTGACTCCCCCTGCAATCAACATGGTTGAGCCCAGGAGTAACTAATTTCAAGCACTTACTTAAGTCTGGATCAAGCCCATTGTGTTTGTGCAATAATATTTACTTTAAGAATATGTAATTAGTATGTAGATATATTTATGCTGTTAAATCCCTTTAGCGTAAGTATAAAAGAAAATTATTGACAAATCTCCTGGAATGTCCAAGAGATGAATTTCACCAGTACTCCTGGACTCCTTGGAGAGTAGGCTACACTCCCACATGTTCCTTGCAAAGGGCAAGCCCCGCCTCCTTCTCCATGCCAATATTCAGCATTGAGCCAGAGGTGCCCTTCCCGTTTCTTGCTCCGTATTGCCGGTCCAATGCTTAGGATGCCGGTCTGAGTCTTTAATATTGTAAGGTGCTTTCACTGCTCTGGTTGTTGAGCCTGTCACGCTATAAGGCAGTGCTGCACCAATCCCCCCTCTGCTCCTCTCCTATCCAATAGCATGTGGTCAGTGTGACACTGGCATGACCGTGTAGCCTATGTTTAATGTATTTTATGACACTTTTGCTTTACATTAGATTGTGGTTACAAGACTGTTGAATTTTTTTGTAAGGTGGTCCCTAGGATGCAGTCTATAGTATAGCGGTCACTATGATAATGATATGGCCAATACAAAGATATTGGGCTGGATCCAGACTTAAGAAGGAGCTTGTAATTAAGGGCTCTATTTCCTTACCTTCCTCGTTCCCTGTGAAGGAAGCTGCATCAGGCTGGCTTATCATCGCAGCGAGCCTGCAGCTTCCTTCACATGATTTACTAATACTCACCCCTCCTCCGAGGTCCCGCAATGACATGAGAAACACTGCACATGCTCAGGACATGAGAAACACTGCACATGCTCAGGACATGAGAAACACTGCACATGCGCAGGACATGAGAAACACTGCACATGCGCAGGACATGAGATTGCACACCCCTAGTTACGGCCCTGTCTCTGAATGTGGCGCAAGTAGTGATCTGATATCATATCCCCTGCTGTATTCACACATCTGTGTGAGCCCTTGGTTATAACTGTGCATTGTAATATAGTTATGCAGAACTCAACATGATGACCTCACAGAGGTACTTTTACAATAACTCTGATTTGAATTTAATCATTTACTGCAGTTGAGCAGAGAATAAAGAGAGACAGAGACAGAACATATGAAGCAGATTTTTAAACAGATCACTAAGTAGAACAGACTCCTAAGAAAGTTAGTTTCATGACCAAAAGTTATATTTGGAAATAGCCTCCAGTTAAGGAGTTGTGCCAGAACACTTATTAGGGTTTTCCAGTCTAGGGTAGGAAATTAGGAAACATCCATAAAGAGTCAGAAATTCTGATTTGTGGACTTGCCCATTCAATTATATATCTCGATAGCTGCTGTACTATATAATGCTTGCCAAGACTTCTGAAATGTTGTGAGACTCTTGAAAAAAAGCCAGGACACCCAGTATCCCAGGAGAGTGAGTAACTCTAACAAAGTTGACTCACAATGTGGTTTGAAGGTGTAAATTGTGTGATCAAGCCCCATCACTGCTGTTCAGGTCTGTTATTAGTAGCATTGTTGATGACTTGATATATAATGAAAATTGCAGTCCCCAGCTTAACAATGCTGTGATCCAGGATCTCTCAGAGGGAAGAAATATAGCACTGGCAAATATGCACTAAATCTGATTTACTGTTATTACATCATCTGTGTCTTAACTAGGGTGTTACAGTCTCCAGGGGAGTTTCTCACTGGGATGCAGAGTCTAAACCAGGGCCAGGTATTCACTGAAGCCCCTGATGGTGGGGATAGGCTTATCTGCTAGCACCTGATAGGTTGCGGGCCCCAGCAATAGCTCCCAAGGAAAGCCTGTAGCGAAGGTGCTTGAACAGGAACCGGCTCACAACCTGGAACCCTTGCACAACAAGCGATAAGCGAGAACCCTTGTTCACCAGACAGGAGATATGATGTTAGGAGCACAAGTATACAAACAAGAATTTGGGCATACAAGATAGCAGACAGGAACCCAAGCATACAAGATGTCAGACTGGAACTACAAAGGTATAGACCAGATCAGTATGGGATCCACAGGTGTGGAACAGATGACAGACAGGGTCTCCCAGGAATAGCTGCAGGATGGAATTAGCAAGAGACAAAAGGTATATGCGGAGACTGATAGCGGGTGATAGAGAGATGGAAAACAATGCACTGCAGGCAAGAGAGTGGATTCCGATGGACTAACTCATGCTACACACACACTGTAATATGGAACACAGTGGAGATGGTAAACACTGGAGAGTAACTCACGGGAAAGACACAAGGAGAGATGTAACGCACCAAGTGAATAACAACAGAGGGGACCCGGGACCTGGGACCCGCATGCTGCGAGATAACAAACACAGCGGCACACACACACAGAAACCAGGTACAGGTGGTGAGAGGTGGAAAACTCACAGACACTCAGCAGTGGAGGAAACACTGTACCGGTCAGAGACCGCAGCTGCCAGCCTGAGTAGTACGGTAATGGTATGAGATGATCCTTCCAACCAGTGTCGCCACTCTTCAAATGCCATCTTGATGGCCAAAAGTTCACGATTGCCCACATCATAATTCTGTTTAGCTTTAGAAAATTTATTTGAGAACAAGGCACAGGGATGTAATTTGGAGTCTTTAGGGTTTTTCTGAGAGAGGACTGCCCCTGCTCCCACATCAGAAGGATCTACCTCCACCCCAAAACGTAGAGCGGGGTTAGGGTGGTGCAGAATGGGTGCCGTGGTGAAAGCTCTCTTCCGGTCCTGGACAGCTTGTCTGTTTTTTTTAGGTTCATTTTCCAGGATCTGACCCTTTTTTTTTCAAGTCCAAAAGGCATGACAAGATATTCATAGTGTCCAGAGTGTGTGTTAGGTGGTCTTCCATTTGTCACCTTCCCATAACCGTGCCATGTTATATGCTCCCCGCAGGTCAATCTTTGTGTAAATCTTGGCCTCTTTAAGCTGTTCGAATAGGTTGGTGATGAGTGGGAGTGGGTACGAGTTATGTACTGTTGATCAATACAGGGCCGGAGGGATCCATCTTTTCTCCCAACAAGGAAAAACCCAGACCCTACCAGGGACTTTTTGAAGACGGATGAACCCCTTCTTTAAATTCTCCTGTATAAATTCCTCCATGGCATCAGGTTTGGCACATTTTCTTTGAAAACACAACCATGAATTCAGCATATTGCTGTAGGTATTCCACTGGGATTATGCTCCTTAAAGGGACTGTCAGGCATGTAGAAGAGCATTGTGAATCCCAGCGGACAATATCCCTTGTCTCATGCTATGAGTGGATTATGTTTCTGGAGCCACTAGTATATTCCCAACAGATGGACAGAATCTCTAATTGCTCTGAATGACACAGACCCACGGAAATCTGTACCGGGGCTGTGCAGGGGTTGTCCAGGGATGTTCACCAGTCTAGATGTGAGATCAGAGTCTCCGCTGTCCACTGGACTTGAGCTTTTGGGGTACACAGAGTGACTGGGACACTTAACAAATTCAATGAAGAGAACATGACGCTTTACAGAGAATATTTACATTCACATCAGTCATACAACATAGTTACGGACGAATGGGCGTTCTGTACTTACGGCCAGCAAGCCAGCGTAGCTCTGGATCAGGCCCTATGTTTCAAAGGTGCATTTACAAATACTGTGTACTAAAAATTTTGTTTAAACTGTCATAAATGTGGTAAGTAATATGGAATTATTACACATTTTCCTTGATAACATCGATTGGCCTAAGATATTACTGCAAATTTCTTTGTGTCATCAACATTTTTCTTGGTCCAAAATATGCTGATGATAAAATTAGCTTTTTATTCTACTGTCACAAGCTAGCAGATTTTTGCTGTGAGACAGTTTGCCCCCTAGTGGAAAAATATGGAAACAACCAAAAGAATTTGGTCAATACATCTGTCTGTCAGTCTTCAGAATGTTTGGAAATAGCGGTACTAATTTATAAAATAATAATCAGAATTCTTGACCACAATCTGTTTTAATAATGTTCTTCCTCATTATTATATCTTATGACAGCAATGGGTCTGGTCCAGAGGTGAGTATACGCCAGCTGGTGTGAAATATCTTCACATGATGTTTCACTGCTCAGAACCTATGTGCATGCAATCATGCCCCATTCAGACCCGCTGCAGCTGAAGTGAATGCACTGTTCGTAACATTAATTCCCATAATACAACACAGTCTTACTACCCTGGACTCGCCAATGTATTTGGTCATGTAGCTGCATTGAGTTTATCTGCTTTGTGCCCATAAGCTACATACTATAGTTGATAGCAAACCAGAGGTACTGTTGCCTGTGCCTTTGAATTGTGCACACCATGGCCACAATTGCTGCCCGCATATACTGCACACACACGCCGCTTTATTATTTCCGTGTGCCTCTGAATCAGGTCCAGTATGAGGAACTTTGAGATCTGAGCATATAGCATTATTAGCATATAATAGTAATGATTTACTTTTTGTAGTTTTCTAGTACTTCAAAGATCCACCAGTGGAAAACATTAGTTGTATGAACGTTTGTTATTGTGATAAGACAATAAATACTTATAGTGCCGTAATGTAGAATATAGGCGTTAAACCACTTATTGTACACCTCCTCTGCTAGCCATAACAAAATCCTTTGTATCACAACTAGGTATCATATGAAAAAGCTACCTATATAAATTATTATAACAGTGGGGTGTGCAGTGGTTTGCATATTTATAAAGCAATATCAGTACAAATCATTACTATGAAATAGACAGTAGATGGCAGCAGCATTACATCTAAATGCTTATATATAAAAAAAAAAAAGCCTATATACTCATATAGATCATAGTTGCCAACTCTCCCTGAATATCAGGGAGACTCCCTGAAGATTGGGTGATCTCCCTGACTCCCTGAAGTGTTTGGTAATCTCCCTGATTCTAATTTCATCCATTGAGGTCTATGGAGATGACCAATTTCATGGAGGGCAAGATGTAATGAAAGAATCTTGTTAATCAGCTGCAGCGTCACTTTTAGCTTTTCTATAAAGATAGTAATGAAAGTATTCACTGACCATTAAATAATCAATAAATACTGACATTTTTATTGTAAAATAGTTTTCCTGGCAGTGCTAGATACACCTATGGGTGGAGCTATTCACAGGACACACCTCTTTGGCACTACAGGACACACCCCTTTGGTGCAGCACCTTGATAGTGCTCTCACAATCTCCCTGATATTCATTTGCAAAAGTAGGCAACCATGGTATATGGTGGTATAAGGCCAGGGAACAGTGTGCAATGTATTGCAATCACTAGGATGCAGACTGTATTGTATAGTTGTGACTAGGATGCAGTCTGTATTTTATGGCAGTCTCTTGGTTGTAGTGAGAATTGGGCACCGAACACCCTAGTACCGGTCCTGGGCCAGTCATTTTGTAAATCGTCTGCAGAGATTCTGCTCTCTGCCAATTATAATTTGTCCCACATTGATAGGTCCTTATTCTTGCGGACTCTTCCTTGCCTTGCTCCATCCTGGTCCTTCCCACCACAAGCCCACCTATTATCTCCCTGCCTTCTCCTGTATGGAATCTTGCCCATCTTACCCTGTCTGTGATTGTGGTATATTGTTTGCCATTTCTCTGAGCTGTTCCTTTGAGTTTGTACTTTGTCATCTTGTACTCTCACCTTGCTAAGCACCGTTTTGTTCTTAGTACTATTAACACCTGTATTGTACTTATCACATGGGGCCAGATTTACTAAGCTGCGGGTTTGGAAAAGTGGAGATGTTGCTAATAGCATCCAATCAGATTCTAGCTCTCACTTCCTTTTTACATACTTGAGAATGTCCGCTAAAATCTGATTGGTTGCTATGGGCAACATCTCCACTTTTCCAAACCCGAAGCTTAGTAAATCTGGCCCTTGTTGTGCGTTAGTGTGCTTATTCCATCTACCACTGTTCCTGTGTCTTTGCAGAACTGGTTGTAGTCCTTTAAAGTTTTCCTGGTATCTCTGTCTGTGAGCATCTTCCTATCATTTGTGTTATTTGTGTGTGTGCTGTTTGTCCTTGGGCTCTCTGCCTAGGATGCTGTTGTCCAATCTTAGCCGTTCCTATACTCTCTCCTCTCGGGAACTACAACTTGGGGCCACGACCTGCCGAGTGCATGCAGTCAAGCCAATCCCTGTTATCAAGTGCTCCAATGAACGCTTCTCTCTTGTTTATACTCCATGGCCCAGATCCTGGGCTATAGCCGACAAGGGAATTACGTATTACGTATGCGCACAACCTTCTTTAACAGTCAGGATACGGTTCACAGTCCTTAGTGTGTGCTCATGCAAGTGCCTCTGAATTAAATACGGTTTACATTAAAGCATTTGCACCAGCCACTGGTCAAGTCTAAGTCCAGGGAAATAAAGGTCACAACCTACTTCGGATCATTGAGTTAGCATTTTATGCTTCAAACACAATACAGAAGTTATGAAATCACAGCTGGAGTATTGTGCAGGTATAAAAAAAAACTAAACTTTTTTAAAATCGTTCCGATGTACAGTATATTTTATAATTCGTCACCTTGGTCTGTAATAATGTTCATAGATTAGTCATTCCGACATCTTAAAGCACATTTCTGGTAAACTGGCTGAGGTTCTATGAAAGTTGTAACACTGATATGACACCATCTCCATGTGTTGTTTTACTCTACCACACAGAGCCTGGGTATTAGTGGTCTGCGCTTTCATTTCTGTACCTCATCTGTAGCCCCCTTTGCACGACTAAATATAAGTATTAAAGTCTGCTTACTGCAAGAAGCAATATCTGAAGCATTTGTGAGGGGATTTTTGTGTTGTCAGTGTAAGTTTTATTAAAAAAAAACCAAAAACATTTCAAACCCATTAAATAATGTCATCTAGGTTGCTTTGACAAGAGGTTACATATAATTATACTAAAATATATATTGTATTAAATTCAATGCTGACTTTTTATTTCTCCCTTCCAGACGATCTCGGAGGGGCAAAAGAGATGGCAGTGTGAAGGCGGGGCCTAATGATGTGATTTATTGCTAATCACTGCCTGAAGTCCTGCCCCTGCCTATCAATGCTATAATCCATAATGTTACATAGATAAGGCGGGGCTTGATGGCATCAGGGCCGCCATCAGGGGGGGACAGCCGGGACTACTGTCCTGGGCCCAGACCTCATTTGGGCCCGCCGATACTTACCTAGCTTTGTAGCAGCAGGTATCTGTGTATCCTCCCGTCGATACTTGCTGTTCAGAGCTTTTTAGCAGCGGGCTGCACTCCGGCTCTCTGCTAAAGTGTGTCTGCCGGGCCCCGCCCCCCCATGTGATGTCATCAGTGACATCACATAGGGGGCGGCTCCCGCATGTGAGGATGGTGGCCCTGGATGGCACAATGTACATCAAGCTCCGTCCCCTCCATAGCGTTCCATAGGTGGGGAGGGCTCGATGGCACAAATGACATAATTCATCCTTAGTAACGCTATGGATGGCAGCATTGATAGCCAGGAGACAGGACTTCAAACAGTGATTTGCATGAAATAACGTTATCAATCCCAAACGAGGGATATTCCAGGAGAGCCGCAACTGTGATAAACCATACAATCATTTTTTCATTCTTTCATATTGAATATCACCAGGATTATTTTGTTATTATGTTCGTTTCTGTGAGTTTCTCATCGGATGACGGAAGCTCGTATGGTCTGTGCACGGATGTGGTTTCCGGTACAATCTTTTTTCTTTCCGAAAGAGCATTTTACGGAAATGTAATTGCCCACAGTCTCCATTGTAGAAAGCGGCAGTGATGTGATTCCTGGAGTCAAGAAGAGTCATCACCCTGTCATTCCCCCGTCATTCCTCAGTCATCCCTCTGTCATTCCTCAGTCATCCCCCTGTCATTCCCCCGTCATTCCCCTCTCATTCCCCTGTCATTCCCCCATCATTCCTCAGTCATCCTCTCTCATTCCCCCGTCATTCCCCTGTCATCCCCCTGTCTTTCCCCCTTCATTCCTCCGTCATCCCCTCTCACTCCCCCCTCACGTCATTCCGCTCTCATTCCCCTGTCATTCCTCAGTCATCCCTCTGTCATTCCCCCGTCATTCCGCTCTCATTCCCCTGTCATTCCTCAGTCATCCCTCTGTCATTCCCCCGTCATTCCGCTCTCATTCCCCTGTCATTCCTCAGTTATTCCCCCTGTCATTCCTCAGTCATCCCTCTGTCATTCCTCCGTCATTCCGCTCTCATTCCCCTGTCATTCCTCAGTCATCCCTCTGTCATTCCCCCGTCATTCCGCTCTCATTCCCCTGTCATTCCTCAGTCATCCCTCTGTCATTCCCCCGTCATTCCGCTCTCATTCCCCTGTCATTCCTCAGTTATTCCCTCTGTCATTCCTCAGTCATCCCTCTGTCATTCCCCCGTCATTCCGCTCTCATTCCCCTGTCATTCCTCAGTTATTCCCTCTGTCATTCCTCAGTCATCCCTCTGTCATTCCCCCGTCATTCCGCTCTCATTCCCCTGTCATTCCTCAGTTATTCCCTCTGTCATTCCTCAGTCATCCCTCTGTCATTCCCCCGTCATTCCGCTCTCATTCCCCTGTCATTCCTCAGTTATTCCCTCTGTCATTCCTCAGTCATCCCTCTGTCATTCCCCCGTCATTCCGCTCTCATTCCCCTGTCATTCCTCAGTTATTCCCTCTGTCATTCCTCAGTCATCCCTCTGTCATTCCCCCGTCATTCCGCTCTCATTCCCCTGTCATTCCTCAGTTATTCCCTCTGTCATTCCTCAGTCATCCCTCTGTCATTCCCCCGTCATTCCGCTCTCATTCCCCTGTCATTCCTCAGTTATTCCCTCTGTCATTCCTCGTTATTCCCCCTGTAATTCCTCAGTCATCCCCCTGTCATTCCTCAGTCATCCCTCTGTCATTCCTCAGTCATCCCCCTGTCATTCCTCAGTCATCCCTCTGTCATTGCTCAGTCATCCCCCTGTCATTCCTCAGTCTTCCCCTATCATTTCCATCTAGACACCCGCCTTACGGCCTTTACGTGTGTCAGATGGAGGTCAGGATCTGTCCATAGACTTGACCTCTGGCTGGTGCAAACGTTTTGTTGTAAACTGTGCATACTGACGTCTGCTCTTGTGTCAGGATTGGATGGAAATTCGTGAGTGCGCCTGTACTGTGCATTAACTACATTACTTCTTCTGGGTGTGAGTTGTCGGCACGAGCAGCACTTTTCAAAAGGGCCGTTTCATACAGCTGAATGTAGAATAGTTTTGTAAATCGATTGTTTCTGCCTCGAAGAGAAGAAGCAATCAATGTTCCCGGGGGCGGAAGCCTACATGCCGAATGGTAAGTATTTTTCTACCCTAACACTTATCCTTATTCTAACCCTAACCCTCCCACTACCTAAACCCTAACCCTCTCCTCCCCACAGCCTGACCCTAAGACTCTCTTTCCCACAGCCTAAGACTCTCCTCCCCGCAGTCTAACCCTAAGACTCCCCTTCTCACAGCCTAACCCTAAAACTCCCATCCCCGCAGCCTAACCATAAGACTCCCCTCCCACTACCCTCCCTCTTACCTTCCATTACTCTAACCCTAACCCTTCCCTTTCATTACCCTAACCCTCCCTTCCCCGCAGCTTAACCCTAAAACTCCCTGGAAAGTGCTACTTTCCTCTCTGGTCAGTGCAACGGGTTTGTGCCAGCGTTTACGAAAATAAATGGTTAAGTATGCCGATCGGCATACTTACCCATTCTTAACAAAATACATTAAGAAAATGGCAAAATGTCTTTTTGAAATAGCTTCCGGCTGTCTCTACCTCAACCCTTACCCTAAGTCTCCGTTCCCTGCAGCCTGACCCTAAGACTTCCATCCCCGCAGCCTAACCCTAAAACTCCCATCCCCGCAGCCTAACCATAAGACTCCCCTCCCCGCAGCCTAACCCCAAGACTCCCCTCCTCACAGCCTAACCCTAAAACTCCCCTTCCCGAAGCCTAACCCTAAGATTCTCATCCTCGCAGCCTAACACTAAGACCCCCCTCCCCACAGCCTAACCCTAAGACTCCCCTACCCACAGGTTGATTCTAACCCTTCCCTTATATTACCCTAAACCTCCCTTCCCCAGAGCCTAACCCTAAAAGGTCTGTGGCGGGTGCAACGGGTCTGGAGGCTTCCCATTCAATGGTTGCGACAGCTTCCGAAATATTCCAAAATGGCTGCCTTTTTCCCTCCTTCCCTCCCATGCAACACCACTCCATTTGCAAGCAGTCGTGCAGAGAGTGGCGTTAAGGTCTGGTTCACTGTAATTGCGTGCGCATTTTTCGCTACATCACGCTTAGGTCTGGATTAACCCCACAGTGTAGAGAAATCCATTTTCGAATCAATCAGACAAGGTCACGCTACTTTCAATGATTCCACTTAAACGCAGCCAAGGCATCGTGTAATGTACCGTCTTATTATCTAGCTTTGCAGTCATTACTCACTGTTCTCTCTCTCCAATGCATGGTATAAGATGATCACTGATGTCTGCCCGGACATCTCACACTCAGCCACACACAGGAGGGAGATTTCCACTGATCACAGTCTCCTGATAAATATTTTCATGCTGCGCAAATGATGCAAGAATAATGATTGTTTAATGCTGGCACGACATCAGTCCGGGCTTTCCCCGCCAGCGCCCATGTAACGCGGTCAGATAACAGCACAAACAATGGGTTTCGGTCTGATTCCCCGCTTCTGTCGTTATTGTCTTTCTATTAACTGATTTTTCGGTGCAGGGGGCGTAGCAGCAGGGTTGCCGACTCCCAAAATTTGGGCAGTTTGCCCGGTATCCCAGGAGAGTCGGCAAATCTCCCGCAAGCCCCAAACCCCTATCAATCACATGTGTAATCCCTAGAGTTACTAAGGATGGACGGGACTTGATAATGTCATCAAGCCTTGCCCATCCCCTTTAACACCAGAGATCACACGAGTGATTGAGAGGAACAGCGATTTGCATACATCGCATCATTAAACCCCGCCCCCTCGCAGTAATCTATGGCTTCCCTCTGGGTTCTCCTGGAGTTAAGCTTACAGTAGTCGGCAACCCTGCGTAACAGGCGGTTCAGGGGGTGCTATGGGACCCAGAGGAGAGGGGGGGGGGGTTTGTGGCAGCCGCTCCCCTGCACTTTAAGCAAGCTGTCAGTGGCTGACATCTTAAAACAGTGCTTAGCACTTCAGGCCAGATCCAGACCTACGCAAATGATACGACCTTGTGCGTAGTGTATTTACGCCAGCGTACCTACGAAGCATGCCATTAGGAACTCCCTTCGGTCGTCCATATTTATGCCGTATGGCGCCGACCAAACCCTGCCCTCATTTTTCTGAGCGTAACCGCGGGCGTCCGTAGGCTCCATGCGTAGTTGCGAAGCTTAGCCCGCCCATACTGTACGATTTAAATACCTCACCCTGCCCTCGAAGCGTAATTACGGGTTTAGTATGGCTGGCACTCCCCTTCGTGCGTTGTTACGAAGCTGGTACGCTCAAGGGCCATACGCTCTGAGTTTCGTTGCGTAACATCTGCCGCGCACATGCGCAATAAGTACAAAAGTACAGCAAGCGTAAAATCACGGAGCGCTACAGACCCTTACCACCGCCGTGATCAGAACGCCAAACTCACCGCTGAGATGGAGCAAATTGCATCATCGAGTCCCTCCCTGCCCCTAGCAACGCTAGGATACTAGTGTTGCCAGGCGGGGGGGGGGGCCCAGACTTGCGGGAGATTTGCCGGCTTTCCCGGGATACCGGGAGAACTGCCCGAATTTTGGAAGATTTTCTAAGATCCTAAATATACGCTCCTAAGTGCCGTGGACATCGTATCTCTGAATCAGCCCCTGTTTCTTTAAAGTACGCAAATATACGCACGGACATTGCTAGGCAACACCCAGGAAGCTCCTCTCATACGGACAGGTTGACGGTGACTTACGAGTGTCTCGACCACCCTTATCTATAAGGGTGCATTTCCGAGCATATAATGCCTCCGTACGTGCGTATCTAACTAACCGTCCCCCAAAATGGTCATTAAATGCCACCCACTTACACAGATCTTTCTCCAGACGGATTATAACCACGCCCCTCCGTACGGATCTTCCCACGTGCGAGTCACAAGTCCGTGCCTACTGGCGTAAATTTAGTTACTACGCATGTGCATTTCATCGGATCTTAAAAATACGCACGGAACTTCCCGCAAAAACGGATCTCTGAATACGGCCCAGAGTCAGCAACCCCTGGGGTAAGTTTGCTAATGGGGGGCACACCAAGGGGAGGTACCCCACCCCCTCCCCAACAAAAATAGTTGTGACGCCCCTGTCTTTGAGAGCAGCAAACATCCCCTTTCACGGAAGTCTGGATCTGGTTTCTGTATTATTCAGCTTCTGATAACTAGAAAACATTGTTCCGGAACTTTATTTAGATGACTCTCATTTGGAAGCAGAATCAATATGTTAAACAGGTTTATCCTCCTTCCTGTTCCTGTACAATTCATTTCCTCCACTCAAATGCAGCACAAGGTGGAAATGTGATCACCTGAGATAGCCGCCTCAGATACCACAAATTGCTAATTAGCCTCTATTCACTAAATTAATTCCTCCTTGTCTTATCATTTTCTGTCACCGTTGCCTGGCAACAGCAACCCCATTATCTCCTGTGTTGGTGGCTCAAGTTTGTGTTTGGCCGCCCTTCTGGCGTCCTTCACGCCTCGTCCTCCTTAGGTTTCCCGTGTTCCTCTCTCATTGATTGTTGATGTGTAATTTGCTGACTCACTACTGATGACGTCTTTCTTGCTGACTAATGTCTTGCAAAATATAATCTGCCGCTCGGGTTGGCAAGGGGGGGGGATTTCATTTGATGAGATTTCACATACTGGATCTGGAAGGTGACGACAAGAACAAAAGTGTTTTGGAAGGTGACGCATTAAACATTTAGAAAAAGGAAAGGTTAAGTCCTTGATCCAGGCTGGAAGGTAACAATAAAAGCATCTTGTCTATTGTAAGACACAAATGATTGGAGGTTTAGGTACAAAGATAAGTGCAGCTCTGATCAATACACAAAACAGCAGGTTGCGTATAGACAAATGAAAGGTCCCTCACCAGTGATGTATCGTGCATTATGGAAGTTGTGGTTATGCTTTGTGTAAGGGCTGTGGTTTGCCGGTTCGGTGGTCTGTTTTGCGATAGACCTCCGTACGGCAGTTGCTGGCAATCTCCATTATCGAGAACGGTGGTGCAGAAACTCAAGGAGTCGCAAAGGTTTCTCTGCTGAGAGGTAAGCCCTGCATCCTAACCCTAACCTAAACCCTCTGTTACCAGTAGCCTAACACTCACCTTCCCCTTCCTAAGCCCTAACCCTAACCCTCCATGTCCACCAGCCTAAACCTAACCTTCCCCATCAGCCCTAACCCTAACTCTCCATGTCTGGTGGCCTAACCCTAACCTTCCCCATCAGCCCTAACCCTAACCATCCCCTTTTTTGAACCTTTTCCATAAGCCTTTACTCTAACTCTCCCTTCTTGAGGCCTAACCCCAGCCTCAGTCCGCCACAGCCTGTTGCTATTGGGAACAGGATGAAACAGGTATCTGCTCCAATCACAATTTTCTATTTGTCGAGCATTTCGGCAATGACCCAAGTCCCATGCAGCTGGTGACTGTATCACTGTCGAAATACAGCCGCCCGGACTGGAAACAGCCGACCGTATTCAGAGATCTGTTAAAGTACGCAATTAAACGCACGCACGTAGCAAGCCAACACCCATGACACGCCCCTCTCCCATCCGCAATTGTAGACTTATACCTCCATAGACCACCCTGTTCTTTACGTGTGTACTGACGTGCGTCTATGTCTTCCGTTTGTGCGATTCTTTATAACCGCGCCTCCGTGCGTTCATTTAAATGCCTCCCCCCACCCACTTTCTTGTAAATTTTGAAGTACGTATTTCAACCCCGCCCATCCGTACGTATGTCCCCAAGTGCGATTCATATGTCCGTGCCTAAAGCGCATACGTGCGTATATTCAACGTAACGTGTGGAAATAAAGGGCCGTACGCATTGCGTTTGCGGCCGGAGTTTTCAGAAAAGTGCTACTGCGCCAGCGCGTGTACGCAATCTACGTTGCAAGAAGTAACGTAGATTACGTTACTAAATCACTGCGCATGCGCGGTAGCACTTTTCTGAAAACTCCGGCCGCAAATGCAATGCGGCCGGAGCTCTGCGTACGGCCCAAAGTTACCACGCAGTTAAAGCGTACCTAAAAATGTGCACGCAACTCCTCGTGAAAACGGATCTCTGAATACAGTTCAACATCCCTGTGCAAGAGCATTACGGGCAACGAAAAGGTCACAGAAGTATTGCCATGAACGACAAGATCAAATTTTATTTTAATCTACTTGCAAACCAATGAAATACACAAGCGCCGTTGCCATGCCTTTAGCAGTAAGGTTAGGCAGGTTAAACGCTTATGCCATGGTCTGATGTACGCTGCGGAGTGTCAGCTGTCAGGGAGTGTGGTTTGCCGTTTCGATGATCTGATTTCCGACTGTTAACATCCCAGCACTGAAATTTCACCAGTATTCACCAACTGACAGAGAGTCGTTACAGAAACACCTATCTAATAGAATAATATTATTTTATTATTTCATTACAGAGATACTGACCAGAGTTACTATTACACTGTTATTTAGACTTGTACTAGGAGACATCACCTCTCATCTCTAATACTATTATATTATTATTATTATATTATTACACAGATACTGACCAGCGTTACTATCACACTGTTATTTATCACCTCTCATCTCTAATACTATTATATTATTATTATATTATTACACAGATACTGACCAGCGTTACTATCACACTGTTATATTAGACTTGTTTTAGGAGACTTCACCTCTCATCTCTAATACCATTATATTACATTTGCCTTCACGTGGTTCTGCCCAGGTGTAACTTTCCATCCGATTCCCTCTTATTTTCACACTCTGGATCCGGTCCTGTGTGCGCATACAAGCAGCTTTCACCATGAGCATCTCTGCCGTTGTAATCACATCGTTCTCACATCCCGTTAAGAATCACTTTCCCATGCAAAGTAAGTGACAGGTTCCTGTATGTTGTCATTAGCTGCAATGTCTTATCCTACCCATTGTAACATCATGCTTCAAAGACAAGCTGTCAACTCCCTGGTCCTAGGCTAACGGCACACCCCGACCAGGGAATGTGAGGAAAGGGTCAGTGTGTACACAGGGCTCTCCCACACAGCATCCATTTATCTCACGCAGGAGGCCCTATCTGCATAACCGACCATGGACTGTATTCACAGCGAAGATTTTCCACATGATTTCAGAGTTGCCAACTTTCAAAAGCTTCCCTCCGGCAGACCCCAGAGCGAAGCCATAGAAGCATGCAGGGGGCGTGGCTTAATGGCGCCATTTATGCAAATCATGTCATTAAAGCCAGCCCCTTGACTATCAATTACCCCTTTCGAGGTTTCATAGGGATGGGGGTGGGGCTTGATGACACAATTTGCATCATCAAGTCCCTCCCTGCCCCTAGCAACGCTAGTAAAAAGTGTTGCCAGGCAGTGGGGCAGGACTTGGAAACCAGGCAGGGGGGCAGGACTTGCAAACCACGAGCCTCAAGTTCCTTGCGGGAAATTTGCTGTCTCTCCTGGGATACCGGGAGAAGCGCCCGAATCTCGGGGTCTCCCGGACATTCCGGGAGAGTCAGCAACTATGGGCAATTTACGCCATCTACGTACCAGTTAGCTATGTAAATTGCATCTGTGCGGGTTTTAAAGACCGCACGGAGTAGTTTAGTGAGAAAGAGGCGTGTTAATGCCGCCCCGGGGAGTGTTTAGAGAGAAGTGGGAGGGATTTAGATTAGCCGGGGAGGCGGGCAGAGGCAATGTCTGTGCATAGTTTTCTTCTAAAGTGGTACGATAAGGTAGCCCTATGGCACCCGTAAGTGCACCTAACTCACTCTGACTGAGAATACAGTCCATTGTGTCCACATTCAGAACGCGTTCAGTTCCCAGTCGTACAGAATTCTACATGATCCATAACCCTGATTCTTGCTCCTTGTCCTCAGAAAACTCAATTCCCCTTTATTTCAGTCTGTCCTGTAGCAAACACTCATGATCCCGCCAGGTTGGTGTTAGGTAATTACAGATCCTGCACACCATGGAAAGACAATTGCTTTGTCCCTTTAGTTCCTTCATTGATTGCGCTGCTGAAGCCAGGCAGCAACCCAGACACAATAAGATCCTTCAGCTCCTAACACTGCAAATTACAGAGGAGACTGGAAGATCACGTCTTAGTAAATATCTACTGATCGTGTCTACCACACTGCGTCTGCATATCTCCTGCATCAGGGCTGAGCATACGTTTATTTGTTTTTCTTTTTTATCTTTCTGATTTATTTTGCAGCCTTTTTTATTAAATATACTATACTTCTTATTTCTCCCAAGACATGAAACGCGGTTGAGCAAAGGAAGAAGCAGATACACGTGTGCGATTGTTTATTACGTAGCGGAAGGGCACAGAGCCGGGTAGTGGCCCCTATTCTTAGAATATCGACAGATGAAAACAATATGTTGTAAATTGAAATGTGACTGTGTGAGCAGGAATCCTTTATAAACGTGGCTAACAGGAGACATATTTTGCAAGGTGGTCTAGTGGTATATCTGTGATACTCTGTTCAGCA
>WWET01001171.1:347329-365875 GCA_011038615.1 Limnodynastes dumerilii
TCCCATCAGAGGACAACCACTTAGTTGGGTTTCATACAGTACCTGCAGCTTCCTTCAGTGTAACGCTGGCATGACCTAAGGTGACATCACCGTCATCGCACATAGAGGAGTAAATTTATTGTATGAGAGTTTTTAAAGCGATAGGTTGGGGTCACTAGGATAAGGTCTGTATGGTACGGCCCTGATGAAGTTAGTATTGTATGGCAGTCACTTGGATGCAGTGGGAATTGTACAGCAGAGACTAGGAAGCTGTCTGTATTGTATAGTAGAAACTAGGAAGCTGTCTGTATTGTATAGTAGAAACCAGGAAGCTGTCTGTATTGTATAGTAGAAACTAGGAAGCTGCCTGTATTGTATAGTCGAGACTAGGAAGCTGTCTATATTGTATAGTAGAGTCTAGGATTTGCTTTCTTTTATTGTGGATATAAGATTGTGTTCTGTATAATGCTCACATGGATACTGTAATGTAGGACGGTTACTAGTGTTAAACATTAGATTGTTGAACAGGAGGGAGATTTTCTGGGGAGAACACTGAAAGGGATTTTTTTCTTTTACAGGAGTCTCTAGAATTTTTATTTTCCAGGAGGTTATCCTAGAATTGGAAAATAAAAACTATATATAAATTATATTTAAAGCTTGCAAATAATTTGGGGGCAGTGCCAAATTGAAATAAACTCTTGCTCTCTCCACCCCTAAAAATGCTCTGACACCCCTGCATCTACAGGAACTTTATAGGAACACAAAGCGATACCTTGCGCTGGTTGACTTTACCTGTTACCTGTCTGACCTCAAGAGTCGGGTGGCAGAAAGCCTGAGGTCCTTGTCTGAGTGCAACAAAGAGAAAATCGTCACCTGCTCTCCTGTAACTGACATGTGTCACCTGCGTCATTGTTTGTTATTAGCGATCAGCTAATAGTTTAGCTTCGGACCATCAAAGCTTTGTGACTAAAGCTAATAAAGAGAGCGATACTCTGGCTCTACGTAGACCTTGAACTTTGCTTTACTTGGAAGTGATGTGAGATTCAGGATCATTTCTGTATTGTGATTGATTAATAGGGCAGCCCTTTAGAACAGGTAACTAGGTATGTTTAATCCAGACAGGAGGAAGGAAGACTGTATAACAAGACATCTTAATTTCAGTGTCAATCATCAAGCATAGCAATTGTTTAAAAAAATGAACCAGTATTTTCCTACATACATTGGGCTGGATCCAGACTTAAGTAAGTGCTTGAAATGAGTTACTCCTGGGCTAAACCATGTTGATTGCAGGGGAGTCATATTTCATCTGTTGCAAACAGTATTAGAGTGGAGAGATGATGTTTCCTATACCAAGTCTATATAACAGTGTGATAGTAAATCTGGTCAGTATCTGTGTAATAATATAATAATATAATAGTATTAGAGATGAGAGTTGATAAATAACAGTGTGATAGTAAAGCTGGTCAGTATCTGTGTAATAATATAATAATATAATAGTATTAGAGATGAGAGTTGATAAATAACAGTGTGATAGTAAAGCTGGTCAGTATCTGTGTAATAATATAATAATATAATAGTATTAGAGATGAGAGTTGATAAATAACAGTGTGATAGTAAAGCTGGTCAGTATCTGTGTAATAATATAATAATATAATAGTATTAGAGATGAGAGTTGATAAATAACAGTGTGATAGTAAAGCTGGTCAGTATCTGTGTAATAATATAATAATATAATAGTATTAGAGATGAGAGTTGATAAATAACAGTGTGATAGTAAAGCTGGTCAGTATCTGTGTAATAATATAATAATATAATAGTATTAGAGATGAGAGTTGATAAATAACAGTGTGATAGTAAAGCTGGTCAGTATCTGTGTAATAATATAATAATATAATAGTATTAGAGATGAGAGTTGATAAATAACAGTGTGATAGTAAAGCTGGTCAGTATCTGTGTAATAATATAATAATATAATAGTATTAGAGATGAGAGTTGATAAATAACAGTGTGATAGTAAAGCTGGTCAGTATCTGTGTAATAATATAATAATATAATAGTATTAGAGATGAGAGTTGATAAATAACAGTGTGATAGTAAAGCTGGTCAGTATCTGTGTAATAATATAATAATATAATAGTATTAGAGATGAGAGTTGATAAATAACAGTGTGATAGTAAAGCTGGTCAGTATCTGTGTAATAATATAATAATATAATAGTATTAGAGATGAGAGTTGATAAATAACAGTGTGATAGTAAAGCTGGTCAGTATCTGTGTAATAATATAATAATATAATAGTATTAGAGATGAGAGTTGATAAATAACAGTGTGATAGTAAAGCTGGTCAGTATCTGTGTAATAATATAATAATATAATAGTATTAGAGATGAGAGTTGATAAATAACAGTGTGATAGTAAAGCTGGTCAGTATCTGTGTAATAATATAATAATATAATAGTATTAGAGATGAGAGTTGATAAATAACAGTGTGATAGTAAAGCTGGTCAGTATCTGTGTAATAATATAATAATATAATAGTATTAGAGATGAGAGTTGATAAATAACAGTGTGATAGTAAAGCTGGTCAGTATCTGTGTAATAATATAATAATATAATAGTATTAGAGATGAGAGTTGATAAATAACAGTGTGATAGTAAAGCTGGTCAGTATCTGTGTAATAATATAATAATATAATAGTATTAGAGATGAGAGTTGATAAATAACAGTGTGATAGTAAAGCTGGTCAGTATCTGTGTAATAATATAATAATATAATAGTATTAGAGATGAGAGTTGATAAATAACAGTGTGATAGTAAAGCTGGTCAGTATCTGTGTAATAATATAATAATATAATAGTATTAGAGATGAGAGTTGATAAATAACAGTGTGATAGTAAAGCTGGTCAGTATCTGTGTAATAATATAATAATATAATAGTATTAGAGATGAGAGTTGATAAATAACAGTGTGATAGTAAAGCTGGTCAGTATCTGTGTAATAATATAATAATATAATAGTATTAGAGATGAGAGTTGATAAATAACAGTGTGATAGTAAAGCTGGTCAGTATCTGTGTAATAATATAATAATATAATAGTATTAGAGATGAGAGTTGATAAATAACAGTGTGATAGTAAAGCTGGTCAGTATCTGTGTAATAATATAATAATATAATAGTATTAGAGATGAGAGTTGATAAATAACAGTGTGATAGTAAAGCTGGTCAGTATCTGTGTAATAATATAATAATATAATAGTATTAGAGATGAGAGTTGATAAATAACAGTGTGATAGTAAAGCTGGTCAGTATCTGTGTAATAATATAATAATATAATAGTATTAGAGATGAGAGTTGATAAATAACAGTGTGATAGTAAAGCTGGTCAGTATCTGTGTAATAATATAATAATATAATAGTATTAGAGATGAGAGTTGATAAATAACAGTGTGATAGTAAAGCTGGTCAGTATCTGTGTAATAATATAATAATATAATAGTATTAGAGATGAGAGTTGATAAATAACAGTGTGATAGTAAAGCTGGTCAGTATCTGTGTAATAATATAATAATATAATAGTATTAGAGATGAGAGTTGATAAATAACAGTGTGATAGTAAAGCTGGTCAGTATCTGTGTAATAATATAATAATATAATAGTATTAGAGATGAGAGTTGATAAATAACAGTGTGATAGTAAAGCTGGTCAGTATCTGTGTAATAATATAATAATATAATAGTATTAGAGATGAGAGTTGATAAATAACAGTGTGATAGTAAAGCTGGTCAGTATCTGTGTAATAATATAATAATATAATAGTATTAGAGATGAGAGTTGATAAATAACAGTGTGATAGTAAAGCTGGTCAGTATCTGTGTAATAATATAATAATATAATAGTATTAGAGATGAGAGTTGATAAATAACAGTGTGATAGTAAAGCTGGTCAGTATCTGTGTAATAATATAATAATATAATAGTATTAGAGATGAGAGTTGATAAATAACAGTGTGATAGTAAAGCTGGTCAGTATCTGTGTAATAATATAATAATATAATAGTATTAGAGATGAGAGTTGATAAATAACAGTGTGATAGTAAAGCTGGTCAGTATCTGTGTAATAATATAATAATATAATAGTATTAGAGATGAGAGTTGATAAATAACAGTGTGATAGTAAAGCTGGTCAGTATCTGTGTAATAATATAATAATATAATAGTATTAGAGATGAGAGTTGATAAATAACAGTGTGATAGTAAAGCTGGTCAGTATCTGTGTAATAATATAATAATATAATAGTATTAGAGATGAGAGTTGATAAATAACAGTGTGATAGTAAAGCTGGTCAGTATCTGTGTAATAATATAATAATATAATAGTATTAGAGATGAGAGTTGATAAATAACAGTGTGATAGTAAAGCTGGTCAGTATCTGTGTAATAATATAATAATATAATAGTATTAGAGATGAGAGTTGATAAATAACAGTGTGATAGTAAAGCTGGTCAGTATCTGTGTAATAATATAATAATATAATAGTATTAGAGATGAGAGTTGATAAATAACAGTGTGATAGTAAAGCTGGTCAGTATCTGTGTAATAATATAATAATATAATAGTATTAGAGATGAGAGTTGATAAATAACAGTGTGATAGTAAAGCTGGTCAGTATCTGTGTAATAATATAATAATATAATAGTATTAGAGATGAGAGTTGATAAATAACAGTGTGATAGTAAAGCTGGTCAGTATCTGTGTAATAATATAATAATATAATAGTATTAGAGATGAGAGTTGATAAATAACAGTGTGATAGTAAAGCTGGTCAGTATCTGTGTAATAATATAATAATATAATAGTATTAGAGATGAGAGTTGATAAATAACAGTGTGATAGTAAAGCTGGTCAGTATCTGTGTAATAATATAATAATATAATAGTATTAGAGATGAGAGTTGATAAATAACAGTGTGATAGTAAAGCTGGTCAGTATCTGTGTAATAATATAATAATATAATAGTATTAGAGATGAGAGTTGATAAATAACAGTGTGATAGTAAAGCTGGTCAGTATCTGTGTAATAATATAATAATATAATAGTATTAGAGATGAGAGTTGATAAATAACAGTGTGATAGTAAAGCTGGTCAGTATCTGTGTAATAATATAATAATATAATAGTATTAGAGATGAGAGTTGATAAATAACAGTGTGATAGTAAAGCTGGTCAGTATCTGTGTAATAATATAATAATATAATAGTATTAGAGATGAGAGTTGATAAATAACAGTGTGATAGTAAAGCTGGTCAGTATCTGTGTAATAATATAATAATATAATAGTATTAGAGATGAGAGTTGATAAATAACAGTGTGATAGTAAAGCTGGTCAGTATCTGTGTAATAATATAATAATATAATAGTATTAGAGATGAGAGTTGATAAATAACAGTGTGATAGTAAAGCTGGTCAGTATCTGTGTAATAATATAATAATATAATAGTATTAGAGATGAGAGTTGATAAATAACAGTGTGATAGTAAAGCTGGTCAGTATCTGTGTAATAATATAATAATATAATAGTATTAGAGATGAGAGTTGATAAATAACAGTGTGATAGTAAAGCTGGTCAGTATCTGTGTAATAATATAATAATATAATAGTATTAGAGATGAGAGTTGATAAATAACAGTGTGATAGTAAAGCTGGTCAGTATCTGTGTAATAATATAATAATATAATAGTATTAGAGATGAGAGTTGATAAATAACAGTGTGATAGTAAAGCTGGTCAGTATCTGTGTAATAATATAATAATATAATAGTATTAGAGATGAGAGTTGATAAATAACAGTGTGATAGTAAAGCTGGTCAGTATCTGTGTAATAATATAATAATATAATAGTATTAGAGATGAGAGTTGATAAATAACAGTGTGATAGTAAAGCTGGTCAGTATCTGTGTAATAATATAATAATATAATAGTATTAGAGATGAGAGTTGATAAATAACAGTGTGATAGTAAAGCTGGTCAGTATCTGTGTAATAATATAATAATATAATAGTATTAGAGATGAGAGTTGATAAATAACAGTGTGATAGTAAAGCTGGTCAGTATCTGTGTAATAATATAATAATATAATAGTATTAGAGATGAGAGTTGATAAATAACAGTGTGATAGTAAAGCTGGTCAGTATCTGTGTAATAATATAATAATATAATAGTATTAGAGATGAGAGTTGATAAATAACAGTGTGATAGTAAAGCTGGTCAGTATCTGTGTAATAATATAATAATATAATAGTATTAGAGATGAGAGTTGATAAATAACAGTGTGATAGTAAAGCTGGTCAGTATCTGTGTAATAATATAATAATATAATAGTATTAGAGATGAGAGTTGATAAATAACAGTGTGATAGTAAAGCTGGTCAGTATCTGTGTAATAATATAATAATATAATAGTATTAGAGATGAGAGTTGATAAATAACAGTGTGATAGTAAAGCTGGTCAGTATCTGTGTAATAATATAATAATATAATAGTATTAGAGATGAGAGTTGATAAATAACAGTGTGATAGTAAAGCTGGTCAGTATCTGTGTAATAATATAATAATATAATAGTATTAGAGATGAGAGTTGATAAATAACAGTGTGATAGTAAAGCTGGTCAGTATCTGTGTAATAATATAATAATATAATAGTATTAGAGATGAGAGTTGATAAATAACAGTGTGATAGTAAAGCTGGTCAGTATCTGTGTAATAATATAATAATATAATAGTATTAGAGATGAGAGTTGATAAATAACAGTGTGATAGTAAAGCTGGTCAGTATCTGTGTAATAATATAATAATATAATAGTATTAGAGATGAGAGTTGATAAATAACAGTGTGATAGTAAAGCTGGTCAGTATCTGTGTAATAATATAATAATATAATAGTATTAGAGATGAGAGTTGATAAATAACAGTGTGATAGTAAAGCTGGTCAGTATCTGTGTAATAATATAATAATATAATAGTATTAGAGATGAGAGTTGATAAATAACAGTGTGATAGTAAAGCTGGTCAGTATCTGTGTAATAATATAATAATATAATAGTATTAGAGATGAGAGTTGATAAATAACAGTGTGATAGTAAAGCTGGTCAGTATCTGTGTAATAATATAATAATATAATAGTATTAGAGATGAGAGTTGATAAATAACAGTGTGATAGTAAAGCTGGTCAGTATCTGTGTAATAATATAATAATATAATAGTATTAGAGATGAGAGTTGATAAATAACAGTGTGATAGTAAAGCTGGTCAGTATCTGTGTAATAATATAATAATATAATAGTATTAGAGATGAGAGTTGATAAATAACAGTGTGATAGTAAAGCTGGTCAGTATCTGTGTAATAATATAATAATATAATAGTATTAGAGATGAGAGTTGATAAATAACAGTGTGATAGTAAAGCTGGTCAGTATCTGTGTAATAATATAATAATATAATAGTATTAGAGATGAGAGTTGATAAATAACAGTGTGATAGTAAAGCTGGTCAGTATCTGTGTAATAATATAATAATATAATAGTATTAGAGATGAGAGTTGATAAATAACAGTGTGATAGTAAAGCTGGTCAGTATCTGTGTAATAATATAATAATATAATAGTATTAGAGATGAGAGTTGATAAATAACAGTGTGATAGTAAAGCTGGTCAGTATCTGTGTAATAATATAATAATATAATAGTATTAGAGATGAGAGTTGATAAATAACAGTGTGATAGTAAAGCTGGTCAGTATCTGTGTAATAATATAATAATATAATAGTATTAGAGATGAGAGTTGATAAATAACAGTGTGATAGTAAAGCTGGTCAGTATCTGTGTAATAATATAATAATATAATAGTATTAGAGATGAGAGTTGATAAATAACAGTGTGATAGTAAAGCTGGTCAGTATCTGTGTAATAATATAATAATATAATAGTATTAGAGATGAGAGTTGATAAATAACAGTGTGATAGTAAAGCTGGTCAGTATCTGTGTAATAATATAATAATATAATAGTATTAGAGATGAGAGTTGATAAATAACAGTGTGATAGTAAAGCTGGTCAGTATCTGTGTAATAATATAATAATATAATAGTATTAGAGATGAGAGTTGATAAATAACAGTGTGATAGTAAAGCTGGTCAGTATCTGTGTAATAATATAATAATATAATAGTATTAGAGATGAGAGTTGATAAATAACAGTGTGATAGTAAAGCTGGTCAGTATCTGTGTAATAATATAATAATATAATAGTTGTCCATCCCTGTCCTGTATGCCTGTACTGTATATTATTATGTACTATGCCATCCATCCCTGCCCTGTATGTCTGTACTGTATATTATTATGTACTATGCTGTCCATCCCTGTCCTGTATGTCTGTACTGTATTTTGTTGTCTATTGTACGGCGCTGCGGACACCTTGTGGCGACTTCTAAATAAACGATAATAATAATAATTTCACATTTGCCTCCGGCAGTTCAGCATGATTTTACTAGGGTGTAGACTTGCTGCTTCTATTGCTCAGATTCACAACTCTGGATCTCTCTGATGTAGAGCTGTTTGTTAAATATATGCATGTTTTGTTCAGACTTTGCATAATATTTGTATAGCACATTCTTTATAAAGGTTGAGCTTTTCTGCATAATTTTCCAAGCTAGAGCAGTATAAACATGATTTCATTATTCAAACTGGTCTATAAATGTTATCTTTAGGCGTAACAGTTAACAAAGTTTACAGCACCAGGGATACTGCATGTGAACTCTATAGGATCCATATTTAGAATTGACTTCCTCTCTCTGTTTCTTAGGTTTTGGCTCTGAGTCTTTTATTTATTCAGTTATTACCTCTTTCCTCAATTTTTTTTTTATAATTTTGGCAATAAAAACATAAAGCACAACAGAGGGAAGCGAAAAAAAAAAGTCTATTAAAATTCCAAAATCAAAGACTTTGGGTTATGTAAGTTTACAGGGCGGTAAAGTATAGAATCCGGTGTATGGGAATATCATAGCGATCCGAGGCCTCTGTGTCAGACAACATCCTGCCAGACTTAATGTGTTTCTCAGCCCTGGTGAACAAGCCATGAAAATGCCGAATGTCTGTGAAAATGAGACAAGAAAATGGGACTTGCAGAGGAAGAGATGAATGATGATGAGGAGAATTAAGGCTACAATCGAGAGACTTTCTCACATTGCATTAGTGTGTGGGAGGACTTTACATGCTGGATATACATTTAAAACTTCATAGTTCAAGTATCAGGAAATTATTACACAAATATGTGCAAACTCCCAGCTCCGAGCTGCTGAAATGGAAATAGGCTTTCTTTTAAAATTTTAATTATGTATGTTCTGTGTTACACCAGGATTGCTGACTTTTAACAGGAGATCGCGGAGGGAAGCTATAGATACATGCAGGGGGCAGGGCTTAATGGCGCTATTTATGCAAACCGCGTTATTAAGCCCCGCCCCTTGACTAATACTTAACAGTTTAATGGGGATTGGGGCGAGGTTTGATGGCGCAAATTGCATCATCAAGTGGCTGCCTGGCCCTAGCAATACTAGTATGCTAGTGTTGCTAGGCAGGGGGGCAGGACTTGAGGCCGTGGTTTCATGGAAACCACGGGCCTCAAGTCACTTGCGGGAGATTTGCCGACTCTTCTGGGATACCGGGAGAACTGCCCGAATTTCAGGAGTCTCCCGGACATTCTGGGAGGATCAGCAGCCCTGTGTTACACTGTGGCAGTGTCTGCAGTATACAGTATATACCAACTGGCCAGTGCTTGCTGCTGTCACTAGGAGTTGGGAAATGAAGGTGAGATTTTTAGTTGACTGCTACGGTGACAGCGGAATGTAGTTGCAAGTCCGATCAGCTGATTTACAACACTGATATGGCTGACAGCTAAAGATGCGGGTGTATCAGTACACGAATAAGAAATATTCCTGTTGGCTGTAGGTTCTATGAGGAATGGCACAATTTCGACAAGGAACCTGATAGTGGGTAGGTTCAGGTTGGGATGTGGGACGTGGAGGGTTAAGATTAAGCTTCTAGAAGGGGAAGGATAGGGTTAGGCTGTGGGATAGGAAGGGTTAAGGTTAGGCTGATAGAAGGGAAAGGTTAGTGTTAGGCTGCGGTACAGGGAGGGTTAAGGTTAGCCTGATAGAAGAAGAACGTTAGGGTTAGGCTGTGAGATAGGAAGGGTTAAGGTCAGGCTGACAGAAGGTTAGGGTTAGGCTGTGGGATAGGAAGGGTTAAGGTTAGGCTGATAGAAGCAGAAGGTTAGGGTTAGGCTGTGGGATAGGAAGGGTTAAGGTTAGGCTGATAGAAGGAGAAGCTTAGGGTTAAGCTGGGAGATAGGAAGGGTTAAGGTTAGGCTGCTAGAAGGGGAATCTTAGGGTTAAGCTGGGGGATAGAAAGGGTTAAGGTTAGGCTAATAGAAGGATAAGGTTAGGGTTAAGCTGGGGGATAGGAAGGGTTAAGGTTAGGGTGATAGAAGCAGAAGGTTAGGGTTAAGCCAGGGGATAAGAAGGGTTAAGGTTAGGCTGATACAAGCAGAAGGTTAGGGTTAAGCTGGGGGATAGGAAGGGTTAAGGTTAGGCTAATAGAAGCAGAAGGTTAGAGTTAGGCTGTGGGATAGGAAGGGTTAAGGTTAGGCTGCTAGAAGGGGAAGGTTAGTGTTAGACTGCAGGACAGGGAGGATTAGTGGAAGGTTAAGCTACCTTTCGTCTTTGGATCTCCAAGGATCCTGCATGAGCTGTATCTACGCGGTCTCGCCGTCGCACTATCAGGGTTTGGTTTATCACAAATCAAACGATCGCAGCTTTAAATGTGAAATAAATAATACAACAAAACAAAAAGAATTCCACTTTTATAGATATGAAATATTTAACTTGAAAATAGAAAGTACCATCTTATAATTAAATAAAAAAGAACCTAAACATTTCTTAAACACATCCACAAACCCTTGACTGTGATTTTACCTTCACTAGAAGATCTATTTAGAATTGTTTCTAACTGTTCTAAGTTAAAATATGTTATAATTTTGCAATTATACGGTAGGTGGTTTCCAAATCAATAAATGTTGAGCAACAAACTTTTTTTAATTTAATTTATTTTTTATTCTTTTCTATAAAGATAAAAATATATATATTTAGTCCTCATTTAAAAACAAAGAAATAGGAAGAAATCAAAGAAAATAAAACTAAAATATTTATTTATAAATTCACTGCAGTTAGTTTTTAAGGCTGAGGTTTTTTTTTAGCCTCCTTAGAAAAACATTGTGGCCCATATTCAGAGTACCAGATGTATAACATATACGTCCGGTGTTTAGCGATCTTTACTACTGCGCATGCATAGTCATTTTTTAACAATCTACCTATCTTTTTCTTACGTAAATTGCGTAAACAAAGTCCGAAAAAACGCTCGGATGCGGTTTTACGCTGATCGTAAGCGTAAAAACTGCCATTTGTACTTACTGCGAATGCGTGGGGCTTACTTTAAAAATGACTATGCATTCGCAGTAGTAAAAATCGCTAAACACCGGACGTATATGTTATACGTCCGGTACTCTGAATATGGCCTGTGTTTGTGATTTGGGGACCCTATGTTTCATAGCTGAAAGATATTAATGACTTCCACAGCATCGGAGGCTTTGTGTCGGTGAAGCCAGTTGTGTAGGCCACACGGCCTTGACATACCACAACATTGACATTGTCACTTCAGCTGCTTTGAACTCCCTGGGTCAGCTTCACTAAGCGGTGGGCTTGCAAAAGTGGAGATGTTGCCCATAGCAACCAATCAGATTCTAGATCTAGCTTCTAGAGAATGTCAGCTAGAATCTGATTGGTTGCTTATTAAATCTGGCCCCACTGTTTCAGCAGCATCTTTTGTCTATATTGGCTTAGCCACAGCTGCTGAAATGGCCAAGAATCTGGATGAATGGGGATCAAGGTCATGGGACTTAGAGAGCAGGCTAATGTCAACGTCATGAACAGGCCTCAAGTCAAGCATCACAAATGGTCAGTTTTCCCCAAAACAACCCCCATTGATACCACAAGAAAAGAAAAAAGTTAATGGAATCCACATTGCTGTAAAACCCAGTCAAAATGGAATTACTGTGTGGAAAGCGATACATTATCAATAAAATATCAAATACATTTTTAGACTTTTACAAAAATATTACATTTTATTTAATATTTGATAAATGCAGTCCCAGAATTTGACATTTAAGGATCGGCGACGGGATCAGGACCTCCATGTGCATTCCGTAAAAATGGAGGTCTGATAGTCCGCTCATAAGAGGGAAGTGAACTCCCATCACCCCTCTCTCATGGGCAACCTTTGCATCTTCACTGCCATAGACCAGTCTTGTCCCTTGTGCATATAAGGGGTCTGTAGGACCGCTGATTAACACGGGAGTCTGTAAGCTAGCCCACACTGTATCATTTAAATGCTCTGCCCACCTTGCAGAGTTTAGACAAGAAGATGGTATGGGCACCCGCCGGGTTTCCATGCGTAACATCTGGGTCGCATATGCGCAATTCACATAATGGGCCGGATCCAGAACTACGTCTGTCTTCCATAGACGGACGTAGTTCAATAAACAGTAGCTACTGCACATGCGTAGTGGCTATTGTACGTAATCTGCGTATCGATACGTAGATTGCGTATACGCGGTCTAAAATAAGCAATCTACGTATCAAAACGATACGTTCGTACCCAACGTGCCCGACGTACCCGTAGTTCTGGATCCTGCCCACTATCTTGACCTGCCCCTAGGGGCTGCTGTTGGACGCTTAATTCATTATCTTCCACCTGGTCAACCTGTCCTTAGAGGACTTCCTCTCCCAGAGTAGATTGCTAGTTAGACGGACGTAATTCAGTAACCAATAGCTACTGCGCATGCGTAGTAGCTATTGTAGGTAATCTGCGTATCGTTTCGATAAATAGATTGCGTATATGCGGTCTTTTAGTGTCTTCCATAGCAATCTACGTATTGAAACTATACGCAGATTACGTACAATAGCTACTACTTCTATGGAAGACAGACGTGGTTCTGGATCCGGCCCATTATCACTAAGATATGCACACGCCCTGCGTATATTTAAGTACGTTCTTAAGTGTGAATCAGAACTGCAGCTGCTTGGGGCCCGTCCTCATTACAGAGCCAATGTGCAAGGAAGAATTTCCATGCGCACCGGCCAGATGGTAACGCAGGTCTGCGGGCCCCGTCCACATGATATCACCAAAGACATCACATAGGGGTTCCAGGGCCGGCAGGGGTGTCCCAGGCCCCAAGAATTCTGAAGGCGGCCAATATCCGAATCTTATCCAGGGAACCAGTCACATGAGGACTCGGTCTGTACCCAGCACCATTCTGTGTGTGTCGCCTGCCAGAGTGAGTGGCTGTGTTATTAAGTCCCATCAGTGGGCTCAGCCTATATCCAGCACCCGTCACCCCACACCCGTGTGTGTCTCAACTGTGAGCAGGTGACTGTGCTTAATCCCTCCATCTTGTCTCCACCGTATGATACCCGGGGCCTCATTTACTAAAGTCGAGTTTTGACTGCGATTTCACATCGATGTGTGTTTTTACAGCGATTTTTTGGAAAAATTTGCGGCAATTACTATGCCCGAATTTCTCACATTGTTGTGGAATCGCTGTCCATTTTGAAAAGCACAGCGATTCTCCATCTGAAAGGCGCCACGCATTTTCCTATCACTTATCCTGCCAACGCATATACTGCTATAAGGAAAAGCATGGCCATGTGTTTGTGTATGTGCCATGTGTTTGTGGCAATGCTAATCCTTTTAGTAGTATAAGCAGCAGCCTGATAAGTGATAGAAAACCCACATAAACCTAGCACAAATAAATGACCTAACCCTACATGTAACCCCTGTTTTAAAAAGTTCCCTTTGTATGTCGCTAGCTTTAAAATGTCCCCAAAAGTGTCTAATGTAAGTGTCATGTGTAACGTAAAAAATTAAAAAGGTCGCAACTCACCGCTTAGAAGTCATCTGTCTTGGGATGACTTGCTAGGATAATCTTCTTTTGCTGATCTTCGTGTTTGTCGCAGGAGGAGGCTTGTCACCTTGATTGGAGAAGTTTTCCGAGGGATGGCGGCAGGTCTTCGGCCTCTTCTGGCCCTTTCGTCGGACACACCCCTCTTCTTCCTTGGTGTCCCCGCTGCTAATGTTCGGACAGTCGCTAGGGGGACCCCTTTTATAGGGAAAATTATGTTACATATATTAGGGGGGCTCTAGTGAGCGCTCTAGTATCTGTAACATAATTTTCCCTATAAAAAGGGAATCCCCTAGCGACAGGCCTAGTGGCTTGCTAGGTACTTCAAGGGACCATCAGCGGGGGCTGCGACCTGCTGGGTGTCCTGAGGCCAAGACTAACCTCACCATCAGAGGCTCTAGTAAAAACCACACCCCAGTTAGACTCCGCGCCCCGGTATGGGACCTGGGTACCCATAACAGATGGGGAACAAGGGCCTAAACCGCCCTTACTGTAAAATTTAAATCCCTCCATTCATACAGTTGTGGTTGACGCTTAGAAAACCTTGTTCCAAACAAGCTTATTTAGTATGCAGAGCAGCCACGAGGATGTTATCACGATCTCCATGAAGAACACCTCCTCACAGCGACCGGCTGAGTCCCAAAAAGTAACCCCAACCCTTACCCTAATCCAGGTGTGGGACCCCATTCCAAACAGCCCTATTTGCCCTCTCGATGCTGATGCCTCCGCCACAGCCAAGAACCTATGCTCCTTTTGGAAAGAAAAAATAAACATGTTAGGAAACACTCGCCAACCTACCCCTACTGACTATTCCCCTTAACCCTTAGACTGCCAGTGACACACAAACAGGTGTTTTTGGGTCTTTATGCCTGGCATAAAGTTTTGCATGTGCAACTCATCTCTTCTCACCCGGCCATCGGAAGGACCCGAGGATCCTGATCTGCCCTGGACGTTTCCTGAGTCATGAGGCCAGATTCCCTAAGCTGCGGGAAAGGAAAAGTGGAGATGTTGCCCATAGAATCTAATCAGATTCTGGCTGACATTCTCCAGTGTGTAATTGTCCCCTCTGCTTCCCTTTCACCACGTCCCCACCTGGTGGCTCCCTCTTAACCTCTCACTGTGCTCTATCCCCTCCTCCCTGATCTATGCAAGCCTGATCTGTCAAGCTTGATACCTCATATTCTGCATTGCTGTCTGTGCTTGCTTCACTTTATTGTATTTTTTGTTATATTTTTACATTTATACTGTATTTTATAAGGGACTATGTATTTTATAACATACTATGCTGTTCATTCCTGCCCTGTATGTCTGTACTCTATATTATTATGTACTATGTCGTACATCACCGCCCTGTATGTCTGTACTGTATATTATTATGTACTATGTTGTTCATCCCTGTCCTGTATGTCTGTATTTTATATTATTATGTACTATGCCGTCCATCCTTGCCCTGTATGTCTGTACTGTATATTATTATGTACTATGCCGTCCATCCCTGTCTTGTATGTCTGTACTGTATATTATTATGTACTATGCTGTCCATCCCTGTCCTGTATGTCTGTACTGTATATTATTATGTACTATGCTGTCCATCCCTGCCCTGTTTGTCTGTACTGTATATTATTATGCCACCCATTCCTGTACTATATGTCTGTACTATATATTATTATGTACTATGCTATCCATCCCTGTCCTGTATGTCGGTACTGTATATTATTATGTACTATGCCATCCATCCCTGCCCTGCATGTCTGTACTGTATATTAATATGTACTATGCTGTCCTGTATTTTTGTACTGTATATTATTATGTATTATGCCATCCATCCCTGTCCTGTATGTCTGTACTGTATATTATTATGTACTATGCTGTCCATCCCTGCCCTGTATGTCTGTACTGTATATTATTATGTACTATGCCCTCCATCCTGGCCCTGTATGTCTATACTGTATATTATTATTATGTACTATGCTGTCCATCCTGGCCCTGTATGTCTGTACTGTATATTATTATGTACTATGCCCTCCAGCCCGGCCCTGTATGTCTGTACTGTATTTTGATGTATTCTGTACAGTGCTATGGACCCCTTGTGGTGCCTTAGAAATTAACGATAACATTAATAATAATAATAATAATAATGATGTGTCTCCTACCACCAAAACCTGCTGCTGGGGAGCTGAGGTGAGTATTGGGGCGGCGTTCCCCTCTCTCTCCGGGTCCTTTCCTGACGTTGACCCTGCTTGTACTAATGTATGTTTGTAATTGTTTGGGGTTTTATGCCATATATAATACCAGTTTAATACTGCAAAGGAGAAGCTTCTATTACTATTAAAATAATTTCTCTGGTAGCGAGAAAAAAGCAGATTGAAGAAATGAAATCTGCAGGAAAACTTCCATTTGTCATTCTCATTGTTTTAGCTGTTTAAGCCCTGACGGGAAGCGGTATCTGTACACTGCACCCTTAGCCCTTCTGGCAGACGATCTACCATCCATCTAACAGCTGCTGTGCTGGCAAGGGACGGTCTCTTGTTTCTATGGCAAGCACAGCAGGCAAGTGACATGCGGGCATGGAGCATAGCCAAGGTAATCGGATGGCACAGCTTTCAGTTATATGAAAGAGGAAACGGGCCTGCAAAGCCAGCTCGTGCCTGCCAACAAGAGATGAACTTAGGACCAATTACCTCCCTCCACCAGTTGTTGGCTGGGGCCAGAGAAAATCTCCTAAGTGACCGAAACAGCGTGGATAATTAACCCATTCAGAGGACAGTGCATTCCTTCTCTCTATGATGTCATCGTCACAGCTGTCGGCATTGAATTTCCTTTCACTTCCACAATGTTGTCTTGTTAATGCATATTAATTGGAATTCCTAGAATGCAACAATAGCCGAAGAGCACTCTGGAGCTCAGGCTAAATTAATGCCAACGCGCCCGTATGCCAAGTAGCATCTCAAGATGCCAGGGTCATGTCAGGAAGGTCATGAGCTCAAAATGTTTCTTCTCAAAAGGATTGTTCAAGAAAACACATTCGCTGCTTAGATTTATATTGAAATAAAACATATTTTATAAGACAAGAGATAAGGATAACAGTGACAAAGAATTGTCATACGATAGGACTGGATTTTCTGTTCTGATTCTTTTGTGATTCCGGGCTGTACTCAGAGATCCGTTTTTTATGTGCGCAATTATACGCATGCACGGCGCAAGAAAACATCCTCCAACAACCCCGACACTCCCCTCCCCCCTCCCCTACGAGTCCATAGACAACTCTGTTCTATACGTGTGTACATACGTGTGTATATGTGCTCCGTCTGTGCGAATCTTGATAACCGCGCCACCATACGTTCTTTTAAATGTCTCCCCCACCCATTTTTATGTAAATTTTTCCATATGTCTGATTTCCGTGTGTATGTCTTCAAGCGCGATTCACATGTACGTCCGTTAGGCACTTCCGTATAGTCAACGTAAACTACGTACATAAAGTTACTAAGTAAGCGCAGTTGCTCCGATCCTAAAAATACGCACGGGACTTCACTCAAAAACGGATCTCTGAAAAAGGCCCTGGGTTACTTTACTCTTCTAATTTCTTGTGTCAACCATTCATTTCATACCATATCAGACTTGTATCCCCATATTTTTATCTTTTAACTGCTCCTTTTAGTACTTGGGACCATAACCTGCTGTTTCATCTTTATTTCATCACCTCTTCTAACCCTTCACCTGTTGTTCTTTCAGTACTCTTTCAGTAGCAACATGAGGTTAATCATTTTATGAACTGGGAAGGGTGACATAAAATGTTAGAAATCCTACACCCTGGAGACCAGGGTGAACTACCCTGCGTGCCTTTATAGAGGCAATCAATTGAACCACGCCTTAGTATGAGTTACGTGAGAAAGGTAATTTAAAAAAGAAAAAAAATGTTTCTTAAGCATGTTGTACCAGATCCAGAATCTAATATTAAGAGTTAAAAAAAAAAAAAAAATTATATTTGGGCTAAACCATGTTGAATTTCAGGGGGACTCAATACATTTTATTATTTGCATGCAGACAGAATACTTTGTTTTTGCATAACACACACAGATGAAGAGTAACTTACTTTCACACTGATATTTAGACTTGGGCTAAAGCCGGCCATATAATAATGTTATATAATTTTTGGCATTTTCTTGTGCCCAGCCAAAAGGTTAGCTGCACAGGTCTCCTGCAAAGATTGATAGGAGGACCAACCAATTTTTGCAGAGACTGACAGGAGGCCTATGCAGCCAATCAGCTGTACCTCCCTCTTTTGCCAGGATTTTTGGACACAGCAGGAGGTGGTCTGATTAACAGGACAAATTTCCATTAGGAAAAGGTCCCGATATCTTTGCCACTCACTCCAGCTGGGACCAAAAATCCTGGCAGAAGAGTTACACTTCAACAAGTGTAACTTCACCTGTTCACAAACTCTGGACCATTCAACAAAACCAACACAAAAAAAAAAAAAAAAACTTAGTGGTGAATACAGTCCTATGT
>WWET01001171.1:367754-379293 GCA_011038615.1 Limnodynastes dumerilii
ATAGTAACGCTGGTCAGTATCTGTGTAATAATATAATAATAATATAATAGTATTAGAGATGAGGTGATAAATAACAGTGTGATAGTAAAGCTGGTCAGTATCTGTGTGCAGTAAGCAATTTAAAGATATATCCCTGCATGCAAAGAATACAAGTAACTTGACTCCCCCTGAAATCAACATGGTTTAGCCCAGGAGTAACTTTCCTCTCTTAATTTCAAGCTCAGTCTGGAGCCAGCCCAAAGTAATGGGGTAGATCCAGACCTACGTTCCCTTTACGTTTCAACGCGTAGCGTATTTACGCTATTGTAATTACTATGCACCCCCCTCGCTCGTAAGCGCGCCCATACTGTACGATTTAAATGCCTCTCCCCGCCTACGTAGCATGAATACGGTTGTCGTATGGCAGACACGCTCCTTCGTACGTAGTTACAATGCTGTTACGATGAAGGCCCTTACGCTCTGAGTTACGTGGCGTAACATCTGCCTCTCGCATGCGCAGTAAGTACTAATGGGCGATTTTACGCACACGGCAAGCGTATAAACACGGGCGGCTGTAGTTCTGGATCTGTCCGAATGTTCTTTGCATCAATTTTGTCTCTCTCTCTTGTGAAGATAAAGACACAGATCTAGAGCCAAAGGCATGTATGTGTATAGGCATGTATGTGTATAGGCATGTATGTGTATAGGCATGTGCAGAAATATGTGTGTTTACAATGACCAATCTAAATGAATGCCAGGTTCACGCATAGTCCTTCTACCACCACAATGATTATCCATCTCCATCTGTACATTTGGACACGCTAAGAATATCTTTCCCTTTAGAAAGAGATCACGTCTCCGTTCCTTAAAGCTGTCAGCTCCACTCCTATAGCACCCATGTAATGAAGACTTCCCTTGGTATTGCAAGGAAATTAGTTTCCCACGATCTTGTTTGCAAAATGACTTTAGTAACTGGGTCAAAAGTTCTACAACTTATAGATTGTTTTCATTTCCTATTTTCGGAGAATTTGCTAAAGAAATAAAAAATAGGCTTGGCGTTTGGTTCTTGTTCACCAGCAAATTTTGGTAAATTGTTTTAGCCAACATTTTTGGGAAAGACAACGTGAAATATTTGATACATTTGGATTATCACCACGCCGGTCAGGCCTGATTCTGATGACACACTCTTTGGTGTTTAAGTTTGGTGTTTTTCTGGAAGTGCACATGCGCACCCCGGGTGTTACGCAATGGATCTCCTAGAGATCTGCATGCTAAGAGATCCATCTGAGGAGACATCAATCCAGATCCACATGAAGGAGAGTGGGTGGCGTGCAGATGATGGAGAGTGGGTGGCCTGCAGATGATAGAGAGTGGGTGGTATGCAGATGATGGAGAGTGGGTGGCCTGCAGATGATGGAGAGTGGGCGGCATGCAGATGATGGAGAGTGGGTGGCGTGCAGATGATGGAGAGTGAGTGGCATGCAGATGGTGAAGAGTGAGTGGCGTGCAGATGATGGATAGTGGGCGGCCTGCAGATGATGGAGAGTGGGCGGCATGCAAATGATGGAGAGTGGGCGGCATGCAGATGATGGAGAGTGGGAGGTATGCAGATGATGGAGAGTGAGCGGCATACATCCTTTATTAAGTAGCTAGGTCCAAAGGTTTAATACTTATCTAGGTGTTTGCAAAAATAAAATACATGCAATACATTCAAAGAAAAATGTGACAGTTTTCCTTCTTTTTAATGACTTCTCTTTTAATTGAACAATTTAAAAGTAAAGCTCCACATACCACACAGCAGTGTCATATGCCCCCAAAGAAGTGCTTATGCTAAATACCCCCCAGAGGCATCTCCTCCTCCGGTGATGGCTCTCCCCCATCTATCTTACTCCATACCTCCTGGTCTCCTACTCTTCCATCTATCCAGACCCCTTACTCCATACCTCCAGATCCGGTTCTTCTCCATCTATCCAGACCCCTTACTCCATACCTCCGGCTCTCCTTCTCCTCCATCTATACAGACCACTTACTCCATATCTCCGGCTCTCCTCCTCCATCTATCCAGGCCCCTTACTCCATATCTCCAGGTCCTCTTCTCCTCCATCTATCCAGGCCCCTTACTCCATACCTCTGGCTTTCCTTCTCCTCCATCTATCCAGACTCCTTATTCCATATCTCCAGGTCCCCTTCTCCTCCATCTATCCAGACCCCATACCTCCAGGTGCCCTTCTCTGCCATCTATCCAGGCCCCTTATTCCACACCTCTGACTCTCCTTCTCCTCCACCTATCCAGGCCTCTTACTCCATATCTCCAGGTCTCTTTCTCCTCCATCTATGCAGACCCCTTACTCCATATCTCCAGGCCCCCTTCTCCTCCATCTATCCAGACCCCTTACCCCATATCTCCAGGCTCACACCCTTTTTCAACTTCTTTTGCGGATTTTCCTCCATGCTGATGGATGTTGACTTTGCATGGTGCCACTGTGCAATGAATTGTGGGGTAATTGTCTCAGAGTAGTCTAGTCTCTATCCTTGCTTCTTATTTTAGCTCCTGACTTGCTGGGTAATGACAGGAAAAGAGACTGTGTATGTTCAGGTAACCTTATGTCACAGCATAATAGTACAGCCTTTCTCCCTGCAGCTCCTTGTTGCAGCTCCTGGCTTGCTAGGTAATTGTCAAGGACTGAGGCTGGGCTACACTTATGTGACCTTAGGTCACCTCAGCTTAGTGCAGCCTCTTCAATACTAAGAAAGCCAGAACATAACAGGACAATGGGAAGCTGCAGGGAGAGAAGCAGCACAACACCGACATAAGTCATCAGTGTAGCACAGCCTCTGTCCTGCAATTCCCAAGCATGAATCAGCCATGAAAGTGTCACCAATGATGACATTTTTAACCGCTATAACCTATCGCCCTCACCTAGCCCCTCATACCTACTGCCAACCTTTGCCCCGTCAGTAAAGAAATTGAGCATGTTAGTAAAATGCATCTAAGGGAGGAAACGTGGGAAAATTTTACGAGAAAGAGACTGAACTTCCTGTGACGGCCTAATATACCCTTCATCCCTCTCCCATTAACCCCTCCCCCTAAGCTATCCAAACCTCCCCTGATTGGCCTACCCTTTTAACCTCTGACTGTCTGATGGTAAGGGTGTTTATCACGCTTCATGCCTATTCAGCATTCAGTATTCTTATTCACCAGCACAAATATCGCTATCCACGTCTTTCTTAGACATCCCTCTCCCTACATTGCTTAAACGACTTGACTTGAACGTAAAGTCCGTGCAGGCCTCTAGAACGTGCTGAATGTATAGACAGATTTTAAATGTGACAAGATAAATCTTCACCTTAAATGTGAAAAACTATTTCCTTAATAATGCATCTGAGGACATGCCCTAAAATATCTCTCTGCCATTTTCATATGTCTTCACACGCTTAATATAAAAGCCTATAAATACTTTTCAGTCTGGTGCCAAAAGAAGCAGATGCTATAGATTGAGAGCCATTTAAGCCACATCTATATATATTACTGGTATAAATAGACAGTCTGACAAATCAATGCAAATGGCTTGAATACTGGACGACTCCATTAGTTGTCTTGACAAATGCTGCATAAACAGTATTTTGACCTAACTAAGGCAGGTTTATTTAATAACATTGTACACAACATTTAGACTAAACTGATCAAAGGTCGATCTTGAAAACTATAAAATACTTTCCCGGTGGTACTGTCATAGCGTTTATTTTATTTAACTTGCTAATATTAAACTAAAATGTTCATCAAAAATATGTATTTGCAGCTGGCTGTTATTAGGCATTAAATATATTCTGATGATGTCCTTTCTCACCAGAGATAAATTGCAAAACTTTCCAGTATTTTAGCTTTTTTTTTTTTTTAAAGTTAGATTTGAATGATCTATTTACAATGTAGCCACTGAAGATTAGATTTCATCACATTCAATCTGGCTCCAACACACTTAACCTGTTTTCCTTCTTCATATTTTTTTTAGCTTGAGAAACAGTTTAACAAACTGGTTTGAGAACACTTTCAAACAAATTTGAGCCTCTTCACAGTTGAGTAGTAAATGTAGCACCATATATTGCAAGGCTAAGTGTGTGATAGCTAGGGATTAGCTAGGGATCTAGGTAACCTTGAGACACGTACTTGTGAAATCTTATCTGGTATCTTATACAAACCCAATGTAAAAATAAAAACAGAAGTTTTGCCATGGTTCTTTCCACTGTGTACGCATTGTGTCTATAGCACTGGATTTTCTAAATGACCTGAACTTTATTTTTGTGTGTCAGTGGCTGCCAATATATAGACTCGGAAGATCTAGGTCCGGTATTACCATAAATGGAAAGCTGGAACAGTGATGTCGGCCATGTAAGGTGGTGAAAGAGGAGAGGTGGAACCATTTATCTTGGGTAAACAGAATATTTACCCCTGTAAAGTTAGAGATGTTTAGTGGGTTGGCATTAGTGTTTTTTTTAGAAAAGCTTCCGAACTGTTCACCATTTTAAACTGTTCTGTTATGGCATTTGCATTTTCACTTTGTGAGGATGTAACAATTCTCTGTATAGGAATTACCAGTTGTCCTTGCAAAACACATTCCAATTCTTCTTGTAGGAAAACATTGCTCCTAGTAGGAAGTATCAATTCTCTGTTAAGTGTCGCCAAAAGCCTGCATCCAATGCCACTTACCCTTCGCCAGCTGCTCGCTGTCAGGTACCACCAAACTCTGATACTCGCTGTCTGTCCAGAATCCCCTGCTCACAGCACATGGAGCTGCGTCACGTCTCAGTACGGGTGCGCGCTTCCATCTCATCTAATCCAGGCAAACCTCTCTTCCGTCCAGGGGATTCCTTGGCCAATCAGTAACCTCTGTCTGTCCAGCCTATCAGAGGCCAGCAGCCTCTATATCAGACCGGTGCTGACAGTCATTCAGCGCCGGTTATAGTATCTTTCTGGCCAGTGCTGTGATCTGCTTTACCTTGTGTGCCTAGTGCTTTCAGCCTAGTGAAATGATTGTTGTTTGCCCTCATATCCTGCCTTGTTCCTGCCTTAGTTACCTTTGGTGTATCCTGCCCTGGTTCTCCCTTCTTGTTGTACCTACCTTCCTTTCCACTCCTTATCTTCCCCGGAGTGCCTGTTCATGTTATCTCTTCGGAGGTCCCGCTGTGTGTGTGTGTGTGTGTACAAGCCCTGGTCTGTCTTGTCCAGTCCTGTGAACTACCTCTTGTCCGCCGTACCTGGTTCAGTGTTTCATGTGGTTCGTCGCAGGTCGGTCCCTTCCGGTCTGGTCTGATTCCCGCTTATTTGCCTTCACCTTCCCGCTCTATCTGGTATCCACCTTGGGTTTCCTTTCATCCTTCCACTAGTCTGGTTCAGTTGGGCACGACCTGTTACTGGGGCGTAGCCAAGCCCATCCAAACCAACAGGGGCTCTGGTGAACACCACCTGATAACAAAGTTCCCGTGCCCCAGCAGCCGACTTCGTTACACCTCTCCTCTCTTGCGGCCACTCCGGTTCTCGTTCCAGGTAATTCCGGTGTGCCGTAACATTCTCCTTCTTGTAGGAAGTATTAATTCTCCTTATGGGAAGGACCAATTTCTCCATGTACAAATAACGAAAAACCTTCACAGTTAAGAAAAATTTAGCTTTTTAGGTGCGTATATTTAAAAAACACTGCACATACGTAGTAACTTAATATACGCAATTTACGTAGGACTTAAGAACTGGATGGCTCTGAATCACCATTACAAACATATTTCCTCAAGGTTCGTAATAACTTAAGAATGAAAGGGCGTGCCGGGAAAACTTAAGAACGAAGATAAGAAGATTGGCTGATAAACGGGTGTCAGGGAAGTCATCTTGCTACTATTTGCGTATAATTAAGAACCTAAATCATTCTTAAGAGTAAGTACAGTCCAAATTCTGTAGGTGGGAAGAGCCAATTTTTCTAGTAGGAAGTTCTCCTCATAAGAAAAAACTATTCTTCTTGTATCAAGTACTAAACCTCCAAATGACAAGTACCAAATCTCCTAGTAGAAAGCACTATTTTTTTTTTATTAGGAAGTACTAGTACCAATACTTCTAGTAGAAAGTACTAAGTCTCCTAATAGAAAGTACTAATTCTCATAAGACATAGCAATTCTCTTAGTGGGCCTACCAATTCTTCTTGTATGACATACCAGATAACTTTATAGGGCTGAGATGCTTGTGTAGACAGGTAGAAATAGTTTTGATCAGGGAGGATATTGGGAAAGTGAAGGTATCGTGTTTGATGATCTTATCATCGTTGTCAGTCTCCGGATAGAAAATCTTTGTTAATTTTCGGATGTCCCTATTTTGAATAATCCACACTTTAGAAATAAAAAAAATAAAAAATGGGTAAGTGTGCCGATCGGGCTGCCAGGAATGGAGGGTTAGGGTCAGGCTGTGTGGATGGGAGGGTTAGGGTCAGGCTGCGGGGAAGGGAGAGTTAGGGTCAGGCAGCGGGGAAGGGAGGGTTAGGGTCAGGCTGCGGGGAAGGGAGAGTTAGGGTCAGGTTGCGGGGAAGGGAGGGTTAGGGTCAGGCTGTGGGGAAGGGGGGGTTAGGGTTAGGGTAATGAGAGGGGAGGGTCAGGATTAGAATTAGGGGAGGGAATGGAGTACTTTTTTCCCTTATTTTTCAAAGCACCGATAGCTCATCATTATTGGGCAACATAATTATATTTTGCATAACGGGCAGGTTAGTAAATTAGATATACTGGGACAAATAATACAGTACATTTTATTTGTGAACAATATAGAAGGCTGATTTATACATTTTGTTGGTTGTTGTTGCCTTTGATGCGAGTTTAAAGAGAGTTTGCAAATCGCTGCTTAGTAAATACAGCCATTTTTATGCCGTGCCTTTTTAAGACTCTCCATAGCGAATTAAACTACAGCGAGTTTGAAAAACCCTCGTCTTCAGCGAGTTTAGGCCAAGTATACATTAGTAAATACGGAAAGTTCAAACTCGCCGGAGATTAAAACCAAAATCCAGCAAGTTTATCAAACACGAGTTTAGTAAATCTGGCCCAAAGTGTGAACACGGTCCAATTTTTTATTTTTATTATCGTTTATTTATATGGTGCCACAAGTTGTCCTGCACAAAATACAGTACAGACATACAGAACAGGGATGGACAGCATAGTACATAATAATATACAGTACAGACATACAGGACAGGGATGGACGGCATAGTACATAATAATATACAGTGCAGACATAAAGGACAGGGATGGACAGCATAGTACATAATAATATACAGTACAGACATACAGGACAGGGATGGACAGCATAGTATGCGAGGTGTCAAGCTTGGCAGATCAGGGAGGAGGGGATAGAGCGCAGTGAGAGGTTGAGAGGGAGCCACCTGGTGGGGACGGGGTAAATGGGTAGCAGAGGGGGTAAAGAGGGTACGAAGTGAGGGGGAGTGTTGGGTAAGGGAACAACATTAGGATGGAGTACCCTACTCACGTGACAAACACAGTAAGTGGGAGAGATGAACTTAAAGAAGAAATAGGGAGGGGGAAGGAAGAGGACGGCTGGTGTTTGGGAGTCATTTATAACATTTTGGCTGTGTTCCGACAAATCAGTTTGTGCCACACAATACACAATAATTGTCCATCTGATAATCGCAGTGTGTGACCAGCTTTACTGTCCTTAAAAATATGTCCTTCTCCTCTGTATGAACTCATTGCCAACACTGTAACCATCAAATCTCAGCATTATACACAGAATGTCATTTCAGGAAGCCTATATTCTGCAGTTATAAATTAGACTCAATGTATGTTGTATATCATTCATCTCTTTTGTTCATTTAAAATAACCCACTATAAAAAAAATTAATTAACTAATGGATTATATCTTGGCACAGTATACAACATGCTCAGTGTAATATCGGTAAATATATTCCTTATTCAATAGATCCATGAACAAAGACAAGTAAAGGTCTCTATACAGGAAACGAAGCATTCTAACGTCACTATGGGTGTGGGTCCCTGTTTCGATAGGGCCCTTCTCTCCCAGTCGGTTTGGAACTGGTTTGGAAAACTATTGCTTCTGCCTTGAAGCGACATATCAATCGATCACTGGAGCTCTGAACACGGTCCGAAAGGTAAGTAACTATTCTATCTCCAACCCTCTCTCTAATCCTTATCCTAACCCTCCCCTGCTATTACCCTAACCCTAACCCTCCCCTTCTATCACACTAAGCCTAACCATCCCTTCCCCGCAGCCTAACCCTCCCCTTCTATCACACTAACCCTAACCATCCCTTCCCCGCAGCCTAACCCTAGCCCTCCCCTTCTATCACACTAACCCTAACCATCCCTTCCCCGCAGCCTGACCCTAACCCTCCCTTCTCTGCAGCCTGACCCTAACCCTCCCTTCCCCGCAACCTGACCATAGCCCTCCACTTCTATTACACTAACTCTAACAATCCCTTTCCCGCAGCCTGACCCTAACCCTCAACTTCTATCACACTAACCCTAACCATCCCTTCCCCGCAGCCTAACCCTAACCCTCCCCTTCTATCACACTAACCCTAACCATCCCTTCCCCACAGCCTGACCCTAACCCTCCCTTCTCTGCAGCCTGACCATAACCCTCCACTGCTATTACCCTAACTCTCCCTTCCCCACAGTCTGACCCCAATCTCCCTTCCCCGCAGCCTAACCCTAACCCTCCCTTCCCCGCAACCTGACCATAGCCCTCCACTTCTATTACACTAACCCTAACAATCCCTTCCCCGCAGCCTAACCCTAACCCTCCTCTTCTATCACACTAACCCTAACCATCCCTTCCCCGCAGCCTAACCCTAACCCTCCCTTCTCTGCAGCCTAACCCTAACCCTCCACTTCTATTACCCTAACTCTTACTTCCCCGCAGTCTGACCCCAATCTCCCTTCCCCGCAGCCTAACCCTAACCCTCCGGACCCTGACCCTAATCTTCCCTTTTGCCGCAGCTTGATCCTAAGCCTCCTTCCCCGCATCCTATCCCTAAGTCTCCCTTCCCTGCAGCCTGAACCCTAATCCCCCTTCCCCACAGCCTAACCCTAAGTCTCCCTTCCCTGCAGCCTGACCCTAACCCTAACCCTCCCTTTCCATAGCCCTAACCCTCCCTTCCCCAGCCTAACCCTAACCCCCTCCCTCAAGCCTAAAAGTCTGCAGAGAAATTACTCACCAGTCCTGTGGTACGGTGGCAGCGCTTCCAAAAATGAATGGGTGAGTATTCCGATCACATACTCACATATTCATAACAAAATAATCTAAAGTAGCTGCCATTTGAAATAGAGACAGCAGAAAAGGAGCCGTCTCTACTTCTTAATGACAGCCATGAGTTTGGGGACTCCCATGGCGTCACTATTTATTCCATTTACTTGTCCTGTGATCCCTGATAAGCTCTTTTTCCAGTGAAATCTTTAAACTTTTTGGTGGACATTCAGTTCATGAAGGTGGCGTTATGTCTGGAGAAGGCAGAACCTAAACTCTGGTGGGCAGGGCGGCATTTAAATTTTACACTAGGGGTTGGGTTTTACCTCTCCGAGGGGATCAGTGGTCGTACGGATTAAATGCTCGGAGGTCAAGATCCGGTCCTATGCACCCTTTTCTCTCTGACATGAGGCCTCACTGAGTTGACAGTTATAGCAAATGACATTCTTGGAGTTTTTGTGAACACCCCACTCAGTTCTTCTGAGTTCTTCTGCTGCCTGTATCAGTTAGAGGTGCTCTCCCCGATGAATCGATGAGTAATTGTGGGAAGTCACACGTGTCATTCTCATACATGATAAAATGATCTTATACAAAGCTGCAAAGTTTCAATGTTATTTTTAATGTTCAGTTCTGGTGCATTTTGCAACCTATTTTGGACATTGGAAAACTTTTTCATCTCGTATGAAGCACATTATAAGTCAAACGCTACTTTCTGAAACTCATAGAAGACACTAATTGCATTAAAGTAGATGACACATTTCATTGGTAGTTTTGGTTCAAAGGAAAAGCAAGAAGCCGGATTATAACGAGCTTGTTTTTCATTGAGTTTCTTTACCATACATATTTTTTATTTCACAGATTTAATATTCTGCAATTAACATCATTTCACAAAATCAGTTAAGTAAAATGCCATTGTAAAAGAGTTCATAATTAAACACAACCTAGGGTCTATTTTAAAGGATTTTTAAATGATCTGCAAATATTTAACCTGAGTTTAACTGACAAACACTATACAAAAAGTACAGCCCGGTGTGAGGTCACAGTGGGGTGGATCCAGACCTATGCGCTTGATACGTTATATAGTGTAGGGCGCGCCAGCATCCTTCAGTGAGCAGAGAGCTCCGCGGAGGAGGGAAGAACAAGGAGAAGACGTCTAGGGACAGCTAGCTGAGCCAATTAAAACATATAAGGGGGCTCCAGTGATGACTGGGGAATACAATGATGGCTGGGGCATACAAGGTGGCAGCAATGATAACTACTTTAAATTATGTAAACGTAAATACATTAAAGCTGTGGATGAGGCATTGAAATGTACACATACGCACAGGCAAGGTTTAATTTTGTTTATTTAGCAACTAATTAACCTACCAGCATGTTTTTGGAGTGTGGGAGCAAACCCGAGCACACCCACACAAACACAGGGAGAACATACAAACTCCACATAGATAAAGCCTAATCTTGGAATCAAACTCATGACCTCAGTATACTGAGACACAACTGCTACTCACTGAGCCACCATGATGTCAGTACAGAAGATATAACTAAGTTGTTGTGTGGAAGGAGGGGGTGACACCATGAGTTTCTGCTCCAGGTGACACCTCCCCTAGTGACGCCACTGGCCGCGATGAAGATGTCCGGTGTATTATTATACAAAATATTGCATTTATTGGACATAGATGTACTGGACATAGGTATCTGTATAAATGCAGACACACCAATGATAAAAGATGTCTTTATTGTAACATTACATTTTCACTGCTGTGGGATTGGGTGAATACGTGTTTAACGTGGTTGATTCTGTTCAGCTCTCTTGAGAAGCAACTATTCATAGATTGCTGATCAGATACTTCTTTGCTTCAGTGCCACTAGCATAACCATTGCTTCCTTTTCCTTTTCATTGACTTAGTAATGTGTGAGGTATCGGGAGACATCGGTCTCTTCTTGCTATTGTCAGATTTAGGCTTATTGCTTTTTTTTTTTTATTATTCACGTTCATTTGATCCCCTTTGATTGGGACATGAAGTAAAATATTTCCCATCAGCATCTCTTTCAGAAAGTCTGTCTTCAAGCTACAGTCAGTAGTTAGTGCTAGATAATTGCTATTTAACATGTTCTAGTTTACACCACTGGAACGTCATAATATGTTATCCTTAGGGTGCATCACTGTCAAAGTACCTCCATACCTCACTGCTGTTCCTTCATCTGATTCATATCTATCTATCTATCTATCTATCTATCTATCTATCTATCTATCTATCTATCTATCTATCTATCTCATATCTATCTATCTATCTATCTATCTATCTATCTATCTAT
>WWET01001171.1:405089-432503 GCA_011038615.1 Limnodynastes dumerilii
ATCCCCCCCCCCCCCCTCCCAACACACTCTGTCTCTCTCACACACACACACACACACACACACACACCGTGTGTCCTTATTTGCCCTAACTAGGATGAAATAATACATTATTTGGCGTGCACTATCCACTGTGATCCAACAATCTTCGCGAGTTAATAACAAAGGGCCTTATTCAGAGATCCGTTTTTTTTAATGTACGCAATTATACGCATGGCCAGAGCAAGGAAACACCCACCAACACCCCGACACTCCCCTCTCCCGGACGTGACTGACGATTCCCTCGACCACTCTTGATAACCGCGCCTCCATGTCTTCATTCTAATGCCTCATATTTACATTTTCCCGTACGTCTGATTTCCGAGCGTATGTCCCCAAGTGCGATTCACATGTACGTCCGTTAGGCACTTACACGCATATCGTCTATGTAAAGTAGTTACATAAAGTTACTATGCGTGCGCAGTTGTTCCGATTCTAAAAATACGCACGGAACTTCACTCAAAAACGGATCTCTGAATACGGCCCAAAAAGGTTAATTTTATATTTTTAGATTATTAAATAGAAACAATAAGGACCAGAAAATGGATAAGAAGGACAGGCGACTTACGCACGCTGGATACGTAAGGCCATTCGCATTGTGCCTGCGCAGTACCGCAATTACGCACAGAAGTCCTGGACATCACTGGTTTCTCTGTAATGGCTGGGTTTAGCCCATATGTACGATTAGCTTGTCCGCATATTTACACTTACACGGACAAGTTAAGGTAGGGTTCTGGACACGTGCCCTACAGTACAGAGGAAGAGGGCCCATTCCCCTTGGAGCTTAGCAGTGCGCAGATGTATAAACATAGGGGCTGATTCAGAGATACGATTTTCACGGCACTTAGGTGCGTATATTTAGGATCTTAGAAAATTTGCATTACTGCGCATGCGTAGTAATAGTGCAACGCCGTCTACGTAGCGGTTAGGAGCGTAAGTTTGAATCGATCGCAAGCACTTAAGATCTTAAGTGCTGCGAAAGTTTAAGATCTGAAGGATTTGCATGGAAATGGGCGGGGGGAGGCAGGGAGAAGAGGGAAAGTGGGCGCGGGCAGACACTTAGGATCGCAAATAAACGCTACTACTTCCCTTAAGATCTCAAATGACAGCGCAGAGTTAGGGTTAGTCAATGGTGGTCTAACTTTAAGATCCGCCGCTGTTTGCAAGGGGAGTGACTGTTTATGCAGTGGGCTGTAACCTGGTAAGATCTTACCTAAGGTGCGTATATTTGCGATCTTTTCGCAATCGCATCTCTGAATCAACCCCATACCCTCCAACATGTCCCATTCCATTAGGTACAAAACACTCTGCTCCTCAGTTTCCAACTGTCAGTTACTATGGTAACCACTTTTGTTGAAGAGGCAAATAGTTTTTTAAATATCAGTTAATTCAATAAAAAAAGGTGAGTGACAGTTGGAAGCTCAGGAGCGGATTAAATTGTACCTAATGGAATGGGTCATGTTGGAGGGTCTGTACAAAATCCTTCCATGCGCCTGCACTACACTCCTACTTCAGGATCTGGTCCTAGATCCTAACTAACGCTAAGGGGGGGGGCATTTTACGATCGAATGCATTGGCGCCGCAGAACAAGGACGTCCCACTGCGGAAAAGAAAAAGTGGAGATATTGCCCATAGCAACCAATCAGATTTTACCTCTCACTTTCCTATTACAAACTAGAGAATGTCAGCTAAAATCTGATTGGTTGCTATGGGCAACATCTCCACTTTTCCGCAGTTTATATGCCCCCAAGTGCTTAGAACTGATGTTTTTGTTTATTTTCCCAGTTGGGCAAAATAATTTATTCTGCCCTTAAAAAGTACAGAATCTGTAACCTGAATCTAAACCATCGCAAAATAGCATTAAAAGAATAATTTCTAGAATTTGCCACAAATGATGAATGAATATAAATGCTAAATATATAGAATGCTTGTGAGCAAGTATGTGTTTCCCACCATGATTACATAACACATTATGATCATTTACCCACAATGCCTTGCACACCTGCATAACGTTACACACTCATCCTAAGCACAATGGGGAGATTTCAATGCATTAATAGCGAGTTTTTTCCACCCCTTAACCCTGGAATATTCAGCATCCACCCATCAAAGGTTTTATCTCAGGCTCTGTTGTGATAGGAAAAAAAAAAAACTAATCTGTCCTTGTTGCCTATTTAACCGATGGCATTCCATTCCCAGTTTGAGCTGCTCGTTTTCTAAGAACTATTCCTTAGAGGAGTTGGTTGTAAGAGAGCGGAGATTCCATTGAAGGTTTTGTGTTGCTAATGAAACGGTACAATCAGGCCTCCGGGAGGGGCCCCTTTCTATTTCCTGTCCAGTTAAGGAGCACCACGGACCCCGGCAAGAGGGAATGAAAGACATCAATAAGGTCTTAAGGAGACCTTCTTCAAAAGGGAGGCAGGTCACGGCCAGCGCTACACTAACAGAGGGCAAATTCCCCTTCACGTCTTAAGATGGGAAAAGAGGAAAGATGGAGGTTAGAAAAAAATAAATAAAAAGAGATGAAAGAAGCCCTGAGAGGCCATTAAACAGCGAGCACATAACCGGTCTGTTGAACCGCCACTTGTATGGATCAATGGACAGGCCATGTTAGGCGTGCTATTAACATGGGCACTGACAAACCAGATTATCCCCTAAAGGGAACACGCTGTGGCTCCTTTGTTGGACCATCATAGTTTGTTACTTTGCGGCACATTTCATATTCAGGTTTTTTTCTTTCTAAGAAAGCAGCATCTGATAGGTTAAGGTTTCATTTGTAGTCCGTTAAATTTGCAGCTCAGCGTGTAGATATATTGGGGCGGGATCCGGACTTGAGAGCGTTTGCCACATGCACAGAGTCCCTGATTCAGACTTAAGAACATCCCGATATATACGCAGGACGTGTGCGCAGTTTGGCGATTTTTTTGTGAATTGCGCATGGACGATCTAGATGTTCGCACGGAAACCCGGTAGGCACGGAGTTCAACTCCACGTCTAGGGAGATCCGTAAGAAGGGTCGTGACAGCGCTTCGTAAGTAGGAGGTTAGGAAAAGTGGGTGGGGCGCGGCATTTAAATAGGGCACTATGGGCGGGGTTTGCAAACTATGGGCCAGATCCAGAACAACGCTTGTGAGCGAATTTACGCGTGGCGGAGACGTAAAATCGCCTTTTGGTAAGTACTGCGCATGCGCACCATAGAAAATACGCTCAGTAACGTAGCATAATTGTGAACGTATGGTCCATTCACGTATGTGTCACGTAAATACTTACGTGTGGGCGTGCCAATTTTACGTGAGTCCAAAATACGTCTGAAATACGTTAAGTAGGCGGGGGGTTTGTATTTAAAGTGTACAGTAGGGCGTGCTTAGCTGCGTAAATACGTGTTGCCCATACGTACGTGATCACTGCGGTTAAGGTAGGGTTTGGAAAGTGTATCTTGACAAAATACGTACATTCAAGGGGTGTGACAAGGGGAGTGTATAGAAGGTACGCACGCGTAAATACGCTACATGAGTAAACGTACGGCAAACGTAGTTCTGGATCTACCCCCATGCACGTACTTTAGCAACGACAGCACAAATATACGCACGCAGGGCCATACTCACAGATCCGTTAGTTGAAGGTAACGCAATTATATGCACGTACGACACCCATGACACTCCCCTCACACGGATGGGTTTTCGTTGACTTCTGCCTCCCCCTTATCTTATCTACGTGTGCATTTACGTGTGTGTAATACTTTTACATACGTGTGTATGTTACTAACCGCGCCCTCAAATGGTTATTTAAATGCCTCCCCCCATTCACTTTCACGTAACTTTGTCCGTATGCCAGTGGCGTATCTACCATGGGTGCAGAGTGTGAAGTGGCGTATCTACCATGGGTGCAGAGTGTGCAGTGGCGTATCTACCATGGGTGCAGAGTGTGCAGTGGCGAATCTACCATGGGTGCAGAGTGTGCAGTGGCGTATCTACTATGGGTGCAGAGTATGCAGTGGCATATCTGCCATGGGTGCAGAGTGTGCAGTGGCGTATCTACCAAGGGTGCAGAGTGTGCAGTGGCGTATCTACCATGGGTGCAGAGTGTGCAGTACAGACAAGGAGGCCGCCCGTGGCACTCACCCTGCACCCAATGGAGGATCTCAGTACCACCTATTTCTGTACACACGGTGGCGGTCTCCACCAGCCTTCCGTCAGGCGTGCGTGCACTGCGCAGCCTCACGCTCCTCTTCTGTTTGCAGAGGGTTAAGCTGCAGTTAGTATCAGGTTTAGGGTTAGAGTTAGACTGCAGTTAGGGTTAGGGTTAAGCTGCGGTTAGGGTTAGGTTTTGGGTTAGGCTGTGGTTAGGGTTAAGCTGCAGTTAGTATCAGGTTTAGGGTTAGAGTTAGACTGCAGTTAGGGTTAGGGTTAAGCTGCGGTTAGGGTTAGGTTTTGGGTTAGGCTGTGGTTAGGGTTAAGCTGCAGTTAGTATCAGGTTTAGGGTTAGAGTTAGACTGCAGTTAGGGTTAGGGTTAAGCTGCGGTTAGGGTTAGGTTTTGGGTTAGGCTGTGGTTAGGGTTAAGCTGCAGTTAGTATCAGGTTTAGGGTTAGAGTTAGACTGCAGTTAGGGTTAGGGTTAAGCTGCGGTTAGGGTTAGGTTTTGGGTTAGGCTGTGGTTAGGGTTAAGCTGCAGTTAGTATCAGGTTTAGGGTTAGAGTTAGACTGCAGTTAGGGTTAGGGTTAAGCTGCGGTTAGGGTTAGGTTTTGGGTTAGGCTGTGGTTAGGGTTAAGCTGCAGTTAGTATCAGGTTTAGGGTTAGAGTTAGACTGCAGTTAGGGTTAGGGTTAAGCTGCGGTTAGGGTTAGGTTTTGGGTTAGGCTGTGGTTAGGGTTAAGCTGCAGTTAGTATCAGGTTTAGGGTTAGAGTTAGACTGCAGTTAGGGTTAGGGTTAAGCTGCGGTTAGGGTTAGGTTTTGGGTTAGGCTGTGGTTAGGGTTAAGCTGCAGTTAGTATCAGGTTTAGGGTTAGAGTTAGACTGCAGTTAGGGTTAGGGTTAAGCTGCGGTTAGGGTTAGGTTTTGGGTTAGGCTGTGGTTAGGGTTAAGCTGCAGTTAGTATCAGGTTTAGGGTTAGAGTTAGACTGCAGTTAGGGTTAGGGTTAAGCTGCGGTTAGGGTTAGGTTTTGGGTTAGGCTGTGGTTAGGGTTAAGCTGCAGTTAGTATCAGGTTTAGGGTTAGAGTTAGACTGCAGTTAGGGTTAGGGTTAAGCTGCGGTTAGGGTTAGGTTTTGGGTTAGGCTGTGGTTAGGGTTAAGCTGCAGTTAGTATCAGGTTTAGGGTTAGAGTTAGACTGCAGTTAGGGTTAGGGTTAAGCTGCGGTTAGGGTTAGGTTTTGGGTTAGGCTGTGGTTAGGGTTAAGCTGCAGTTAGTATCAGGTTTAGGGTTAGAGTTAGACTGCAGTTAGGGTTAGGGTTAAGCTGCGGTTAGGGTTAGGTTTTGGGTTAGGCTGTGGTTAGGGTTAAGCTGCAGTTAGTATCAGGTTTAGGGTTAGAGTTAGACTGCAGTTAGGGTTAGGGTTAAGCTGCGGTTAGGGTTAGGTTTTGGGTTAGGCTGTGGTTAGGGTTAAGCTGCAGTTAGTATCAGGTTTAGGGTTAGAGTTAGACTGCAGTTAGGGTTAGGGTTAAGCTGCGGTTAGGGTTAGGTTTTGGGTTAGGCTGTGGTTAGGGTTAAGCTGCAGTTAGTATCAGGTTTAGGGTTAGAGTTAGACTGCAGTTAGGGTTAGGGTTAAGCTGCGGTTAGGGTTAGGTTTTGGGTTAGGCTGTGGTTAGGGTTAAGCTGCAGTTAGTATCAGGTTTAGGGTTAGAGTTAGACTGCAGTTAGGGTTAGGGTTAAGCTGCGGTTAGGGTTAGGTTTTGGGTTAGGCTGTGGTTAGGGTTAAGCTGCAGTTAGTATCAGGTTTAGGGTTAGAGTTAGACTGCAGTTAGGGTTAGGGTTAAGCTGCGGTTAGGGTTAGGTTTTGGGTTAGGCTGTGGTTAGGGTTAAGCTGCAGTTAGTATCAGGTTTAGGGTTAGAGTTAGACTGCAGTTAGGGTTAGGGTTAAGCTGCGGTTAGGGTTAGGTTTTGGGTTAGGCTGTGGTTAGGGTTAAGCTGCAGTTAGTATCAGGTTTAGGGTTAGAGTTAGACTGCAGTTAGGGTTAGGGTTAAGCTGCGGTTAGGGTTAGGTTTTGGGTTAGGCTGTGGTTAGGGTTAAGCTGCAGTTAGTATCAGGTTTAGGGTTAGAGTTAGACTGCAGTTAGGGTTAGGGTTAAGCTGCGGTTAGGGTTAGGTTTTGGGTTAGGCTGTGGTTAGGGTTAAGCTGCAGTTAGTATCAGGTTTAGGGTTAGAGTTAGACTGCAGTTAGGGTTAGGGTTAAGCTGCGGTTAGGGTTAGGTTTTGGGTTAGGCTGTGGTTAGGGTTAAGCTGCAGTTAGTATCAGGTTTAGGGTTAGAGTTAGACTGCAGTTAGGGTTAGGGTTAAGCTGCGGTTAGGGTTAGGTTTTGGGTTAGGCTGTGGTTAGGGTTAAGCTGCAGTTAGTATCAGGTTTAGGGTTAGAGTTAGACTGCAGTTAGGGTTAGGGTTAAGCTGCGGTTAGGGTTAGGTTTTGGGTTAGGCTGTGGTTAGGGTTAAGCTGCAGTTAGTATCAGGTTTAGGGTTAGAGTTAGACTGCAGTTAGGGTTAGGGTTAAGCTGCGGTTAGGGTTAGGTTTTGGGTTAGGCTGTGGTTAGGGTTAAGCTGCAGTTAGTATCAGGTTTAGGGTTAGAGTTAGACTGCAGTTAGGGTTAGGGTTAAGCTGCGGTTAGGGTTAGGTTTTGGGTTAGGCTGTGGTTAGGGTTAAGCTGCAGTTAGTATCAGGTTTAGGGTTAGAGTTAGACTGCAGTTAGGGTTAGGGTTAAGCTGCGGTTAGGGTTAGGTTTTGGGTTAGGCTGTGGTTAGGGTTAAGCTGCAGTTAGTATCAGGTTTAGGGTTAGAGTTAGACTGCAGTTAGGGTTAGGGTTAAGCTGCGGTTAGGGTTAGGTTTTGGGTTAGGCTGTGGTTAGGGTTAAGCTGCAGTTAGTATCAGGTTTAGGGTTAGAGTTAGACTGCAGTTAGGGTTAGGGTTAAGCTGCGGTTAGGGTTAGGTTTTGGGTTAGGCTGTGGTTAGGGTTAAGCTGCAGTTAGTATCAGGTTTAGGGTTAGAGTTAGACTGCAGTTAGGGTTAGGGTTAAGCTGCGGTTAGGGTTAGGTTTTGGGTTAGGCTGTGGTTAGGGTTAAGCTGCAGTTAGTATCAGGTTTAGGGTTAGAGTTAGACTGCAGTTAGGGTTAGGGTTAAGCTGCGGTTAGGGTTAGGTTTTGGGTTAGGCTGTGGTTAGGGTTAAGCTGCAGTTAGTATCAGGTTTAGGGTTAGAGTTAGACTGCAGTTAGGGTTAGGGTTAAGCTGCGGTTAGGGTTAGGTTTTGGGTTAGGCTGTGGTTAGGGTTAAGCTGCAGTTAGTATCAGGTTTAGGGTTAGAGTTAGACTGCAGTTAGGGTTAGGGTTAAGCTGCGGTTAGGGTTAGGTTTTGGGTTAGGCTGTGGTTAGGGTTAAGCTGCAGTTAGTATCAGGTTTAGGGTTAGAGTTAGACTGCAGTTAGGGTTAGGGTTAAGCTGCGGTTAGGGTTAGGTTTTGGGTTAGGCTGTGGTTAGGGTTAAGCTGCAGTTAGTATCAGGTTTAGGGTTAGAGTTAGACTGCAGTTAGGGTTAGGGTTAAGCTGCGGTTAGGGTTAGGTTTTGGGTTAGGCTGTGGTTAGGGTTAAGCTGCAGTTAGTATCAGGTTTAGGGTTAGAGTTAGACTGCAGTTAGGGTTAGGGTTAAGCTGCGGTTAGGGTTAGGTTTTGGGTTAGGCTGTGGTTAGGGTTAAGCTGCAGTTAGTATCAGGTTTAGGGTTAGAGTTAGACTGCAGTTAGGGTTAGGGTTAAGCTGCGGTTAGGGTTAGGTTTTGGGTTAGGCTGTGGTTAGGGTTAAGCTGCAGTTAGTATCAGGTTTAGGGTTAGAGTTAGACTGCAGTTAGGGTTAGGGTTAAGCTGCGGTTAGGGTTAGGTTTTGGGTTAGGCTGTGGTTAGGGTTAAGCTGCAGTTAGTATCAGGTTTAGGGTTAGAGTTAGACTGCAGTTAGGGTTAGGGTTAAGCTGCGGTTAGGGTTAGGTTTTGGGTTAGGCTGTGGTTAGGGTTAAGCTGCAGTTAGTATCAGGTTTAGGGTTAGAGTTAGACTGCAGTTAGGGTTAGGGTTAAGCTGCGGTTAGGGTTAGGTTTTGGGTTAGGCTGTGGTTAGGGTTAAGCTGCAGTTAGTATCAGGTTTAGGGTTAGAGTTAGACTGCAGTTAGGGTTAGGGTTAAGCTGCGGTTAGGGTTAGGTTTTGGGTTAGGCTGTGGTTAGGGTTAAGCTGCAGTTAGTATCAGGTTTAGGGTTAGAGTTAGACTGCAGTTAGGGTTAGGGTTAAGCTGCGGTTAGGGTTAGGTTTTGGGTTAGGCTGTGGTTAGGGTTAAGCTGCAGTTAGTATCAGGTTTAGGGTTAGAGTTAGACTGCAGTTAGGGTTAGGGTTAAGCTGCGGTTAGGGTTAGGTTTTGGGTTAGGCTGTGGTTAGGGTTAAGCTGCAGTTAGTATCAGGTTTAGGGTTAGAGTTAGACTGCAGTTAGGGTTAGGGTTAAGCTGCGGTTAGGGTTAGGTTTTGGGTTAGGCTGTGGTTAGGGTTAAGCTGCAGTTAGTATCAGGTTTAGGGTTAGAGTTAGACTGCAGTTAGGGTTAGGGTTAAGCTGCGGTTAGGGTTAGGTTTTGGGTTAGGCTGTGGTTAGGGTTAAGCTGCAGTTAGTATCAGGTTTAGGGTTAGAGTTAGACTGCAGTTAGGGTTAGGGTTAAGCTGCGGTTAGGGTTAGGTTTTGGGTTAGGCTGTGGTTAGGGTTAAGCTGCAGTTAGTATCAGGTTTAGGGTTAGAGTTAGACTGCAGTTAGGGTTAGGGTTAAGCTGCGGTTAGGGTTAGGTTTTGGGTTAGGCTGTGGTTAGGGTTAAGCTGCAGTTAGTATCAGGTTTAGGGTTAGAGTTAGACTGCAGTTAGGGTTAGGGTTAAGCTGCGGTTAGGGTTAGGTTTTGGGTTAGGCTGTGGTTAGGGTTAAGCTGCAGTTAGTATCAGGTTTAGGGTTAGAGTTAGACTGCAGTTAGGGTTAGGGTTAAGCTGCGGTTAGGGTTAGGTTTTGGGTTAGGCTGTGGTTAGGGTTAAGCTGCAGTTAGTATCAGGTTTAGGGTTAGAGTTAGACTGCAGTTAGGGTTAGGGTTAAGCTGCGGTTAGGGTTAGGTTTTGGGTTAGGCTGTGGTTAGGGTTAAGCTGCAGTTAGTATCAGGTTTAGGGTTAGAGTTAGACTGCAGTTAGGGTTAGGGTTAAGCTGCGGTTAGGGTTAGGTTTTGGGTTAGGCTGTGGTTAGGGTTAAGCTGCAGTTAGTATCAGGTTTAGGGTTAGAGTTAGACTGCAGTTAGGGTTAGGGTTAAGCTGCGGTTAGGGTTAGGTTTTGGGTTAGGCTGTGGTTAGGGTTAAGCTGCAGTTAGTATCAGGTTTAGGGTTAGAGTTAGACTGCAGTTAGGGTTAGGGTTAAGCTGCGGTTAGGGTTAGGTTTTGGGTTAGGCTGTGGTTAGGGTTAAGCTGCAGTTAGTATCAGGTTTAGGGTTAGAGTTAGACTGCAGTTAGGGTTAGGGTTAAGCTGCGGTTAGGGTTAGGTTTTGGGTTAGGCTGTGGTTAGGGTTAAGCTGCAGTTAGTATCAGGTTTAGGGTTAGAGTTAGACTGCAGTTAGGGTTAGGGTTAAGCTGCGGTTAGGGTTAGGTTTTGGGTTAGGCTGTGGTTAGGGTTAAGCTGCAGTTAGTATCAGGTTTAGGGTTAGAGTTAGACTGCAGTTAGGGTTAGGGTTAAGCTGCGGTTAGGGTTAGGTTTTGGGTTAGGCTGTGGTTAGGGTTAAGCTGCAGTTAGTATCAGGTTTAGGGTTAGAGTTAGACTGCAGTTAGGGTTAGGGTTAAGCTGCGGTTAGGGTTAGGTTTTGGGTTAGGCTGTGGTTAGGGTTAAGCTGCAGTTAGTATCAGGTTTAGGGTTAGAGTTAGACTGCAGTTAGGGTTAGGGTTAAGCTGCGGTTAGGGTTAGGTTTTGGGTTAGGCTGTGGTTAGGGTTAAGCTGCAGTTAGTATCAGGTTTAGGGTTAGAGTTAGACTGCAGTTAGGGTTAGGGTTAAGCTGCGGTTAGGGTTAGGTTTTGGGTTAGGCTGTGGTTAGGGTTAAGCTGCAGTTAGTATCAGGTTTAGGGTTAGAGTTAGACTGCAGTTAGGGTTAGGGTTAAGCTGCGGTTAGGGTTAGGTTTTGGGTTAGGCTGTGGTTAGGGTTAAGCTGCAGTTAGTATCAGGTTTAGGGTTAGAGTTAGACTGCAGTTAGGGTTAGGGTTAAGCTGCGGTTAGGGTTAGGTTTTGGGTTAGGCTGTGGTTAGGGTTAAGCTGCAGTTAGTATCAGGTTTAGGGTTAGAGTTAGACTGCAGTTAGGGTTAGGGTTAAGCTGCGGTTAGGGTTAGGTTTTGGGTTAGGCTGTGGTTAGGGTTAAGCTGCAGTTAGTATCAGGTTTAGGGTTAGAGTTAGACTGCAGTTAGGGTTAGGGTTAAGCTGCGGTTAGGGTTAGGTTTTGGGTTAGGCTGTGGTTAGGGTTAAGCTGCAGTTAGTATCAGGTTTAGGGTTAGAGTTAGACTGCAGTTAGGGTTAGGGTTAAGCTGCGGTTAGGGTTAGGTTTTGGGTTAGGCTGTGGTTAGGGTTAAGCTGCAGTTAGTATCAGGTTTAGGGTTAGAGTTAGACTGCAGTTAGGGTTAGGGTTAAGCTGCGGTTAGGGTTAGGTTTTGGGTTAGGCTGTGGTTAGGGTTAAGCTGCAGTTAGTATCAGGTTTAGGGTTAGAGTTAGACTGCAGTTAGGGTTAGGGTTAAGCTGCGGTTAGGGTTAGGTTTTGGGTTAGGCTGTGGTTAGGGTTAAGCTGCAGTTAGTATCAGGTTTAGGGTTAGAGTTAGACTGCAGTTAGGGTTAGGGTTAAGCTGCGGTTAGGGTTAGGTTTTGGGTTAGGCTGTGGTTAGGGTTAAGCTGCAGTTAGTATCAGGTTTAGGGTTAGAGTTAGACTGCAGTTAGGGTTAGGGTTAAGCTGCGGTTAGGGTTAGGTTTTGGGTTAGGCTGTGGTTAGGGTTAAGCTGCAGTTAGTATCAGGTTTAGGGTTAGAGTTAGACTGCAGTTAGGGTTAGGGTTAAGCTGCGGTTAGTGTAAGGTTTAGGGATAGAGTTAGACTGCGGTTGGGGTTAGGGTTACTCTGCGGTTAGTGTAAGGTTTAGGGTTAGCGATAGACTGCTGTTGGGGTTAGGGTTAAGCTGCGGTTAGTGTAAGGTTTAGGGATAGAGTTAGACTGCTGTTGGGGTTAGGGTTAAGCTGCCGTTAGTGTATGGTTTAGGGTTAGAGTTAGACTGCAGTTAGGGAAAGGGTTAAGCTGCGGTTAGGGTTAAGTTTTGGGTTAGGCTGTGGTTAGGGTTAAGCTGCAGTTAGTATAAGGTTTAGGGATAGAGATAGACTGCGGTTGGGGTTAGGGTTAAGCTGCGGTTAGTGTAAGGTTTAGGGATAGAGTTAGACTGCGGTTTGGGTTAAGCTGCAGTCTGTCGATTATATAAATATCGATCAAATGACATTCTAAGTCACAAACCCCACCCATCAACGGTGAAAATATTATGGGCAAAATGCTAGAATTTTTATCTGGTCATCATAAAAACAGACGTAGGAGAAGAAATGGCTTCGGCAAATGTATTACTAGACAGCTGTTTATCTGTAGGATTCATATTATTGCCAGCGGGTGCAAATGTCGCCATATCTTCCTTGGCTGCTTCTCCCTCTGTATCGGGGTGCATAGGACAAACACAAACCCCTCAATATAAGTTGCAACCTCTCCAGCGCCTGGAATTACGACCACCAATAAAATGATGTAATATTAAATATTTATGACTCTCCTTCCCTCCAAGCGCTATCATTTTATGGCCCTTTCTCACTGAACTTTTCTTGCGGGACCACTTATACTGTAAAGCCGTGACGTCCCGGGGCGCTACAGCGGTGTAAAGGCCCAGTCCTGCACATTAGGGGTCTGGCATTTGCGTTATTAGTTGTACAGCTTTGTATGAATGGGCTGCTAAACGTTTTTACAATAACTTAATGGATTGAAAAGGAATCTAAGGTATTTCCGTAAGTCGAACATGACTCTGATCCAGATGTAGAGCGTCTTGTGTCTTGAGAGTGCACTATCTCAATGGCAAGGCAGAAAATGCATGATAAATGGATGATTACATGACACTATGGAGGCAGATCACTTTTAGCAGTGAATAATTCATGATAATAAATGTATTATTAATACACAACTTGGATGATTTACATAACGATCAATATCAGATAGGATCTGAATACAAGCAAATGGAAAACACATGTATGGGAAACGTTGTAGTGCTTGTTTCCAACCTGAGTCTGGATGTAATTGCCAGTTCTGTAATGATTGTACTTATCTGTGTTATATGGGATTAACACAGACATCATGATATATGTAATAAATCCAGATTGCAAAAACACTATGAACTGCGATTTTTCTGTCAATCAGCCAGAGGCAGAGGGCCGGATCCACAGATAAGAAGGAGATAAGAAGGAAAGGATTCGCAATTTTACGCACCTAAGTTGCTAGGCAACTCCCTAGACACACCCTTGTTTTTGTAGTACTTAACTGACTTAAGAAGGCCATAAGCCTTATCTTCCCATGCGTATGTCTCACCTTAAGTAGCAAAAATAAGCACATACTTAGCAAACCACGCCCTTTCTGCCCCATTTATATGCCTCCCCCCACCCACTTTTCTTAACTTGGCCTGGCCACACCCCTTATTACTTGTCTCATTACGAGTGGGGCTGTAAATCTATCTCAATGGATCGCCGTTCCTGAATCCTATGTAGGTTGTGTAACAAAGACTACCACGCATGCGCAGTTTAAAAATATGCATGAAAATAGCAGCAGCTTCTGTGTATCGGTTCCATAATTCTGATTTTTATGTAATTAGATCCCCTAGCAAAATATATGGCTATAGATCTGCTAGCACGGGCCGCATTGTACAGACAAAACTGTGTTCATATTTAATTTTATTATATATTTTATATATTCTTACAGCAAAGGCCTACTTTAAAATTTTTGTCTGAAGAGCACAGAAATTTGTGGAAGTTACAGAGATCTGGGGGGGTGTGAACACAGATGGGAACACCTACACTGTACAGTCCCGCCTCTCTGTTAGGATTGTCATAACTCCAAAATTTGAATGGGTTGGAAACGGATTAGTTTTTATGTTCAAGGACGGATGTGGTTTACTGGTATGATGGTAATTTTTGCTAAAGACCATTGTACTACAGCTGAATGGAGAATGCTGCCAATTGCAGATATTTCTTTTCTTTCTTTCTTTTCTCTTTCTTTCTTTCTTTCTTTCTTTCTTTCTTTCTTTCTTTCTTTCTTTCTTTCTTTCTTTCTTTCTTTCTTTCTTTCTTTCTTTCTTTCTTTCTTTCTTTCTTTCTCTCTTTCTTTCTCTCCCCCCCTCTCTTACTCTCACTCTGTCTCTCTCCCCCTCCCCTGTCTCTTCTCTTCTCTTCTCTTCTCTTCTCTCTCTATCTCTCTCTCTCTCTGAGACTGAGACTGAGACCAGGGGGTATTCTGTGATAGTAAACCGAGCTTAACCCTCTCTCTTGTTACTTTCTACGGCACCGTAGCACTGTACTTTCCAGAATTTTGCTACCAGTGAACCAAATGCAGTTATTTCTTCCATAAGGATTGCATCTGTCTCTTTCTCTTCTCTCACTTAAAATCTATTGTTTGTTACAGTTAACATTTGTTTTATTATTTATCATATTTTATGCAGAACAGGTGGCTCACCATATGTAAAATCATGTAAATGAAATGAAGCATGTTTCTGCTGGTTCATCAATTGACATTTTCACACTTGAGGATAAATCAATTTGACAAATTCTCTGGACCCTGTCATGAACAGAGGCAGAGAAATAGGATATAACAATAGACACTGCTTGTTATTCATTAAGAGTTCACAAGACATTTATTACTTATTTCTTCATGGTGCTATCATTTGATTGACATTTACAGTTTAGAGGGAGAGTTACTGGGCATGCGTAGTAGCTATTATCGGTAAATTAAGGACGCATGTGCAATACGCCGGGGCTGTGAATCCGGCCCAATATAAGAAATTGAAGTCTATAAAGCAAAATAAATAACAATAACATATGTTGTAGTGGTACAAACTCTAACAGCCAGGAAACCGCACAGTCTCTCTTTATAAAAGTAAGTCACAATGGAAATTGCAGGTCGTATCCAGACTTCCGTGCTGCGATCGGAGCACAAACATACGCACGGAAGGAGCAAGTTACACCCACCAAAACCCCAGTCACTCCCCTTGCTAATCCATGCTCAAGGAGACTTCCGCCTCCATAGACTAGCCCTAACTTTCCACAGTCACACAGCGTATGTGTCCTCCGTCCGTGCGTATATTTGTAATCGCGCCCACTTCACTCCATTTAAATGCCCCCCCCCCGCCCATTTCTATTTCTGTGTAAATCCCTCCAGGCGTATTTTTCCGTGGGAGTTCCGTGCGGAATTTACCACGTCCGATTCACAAGTCCGTCCGCATGGCACTTCCGCCCCGTATAGTCTACGTGAACAGCGTATAAAAAGTTACTACGGATGCGCAGTTGAAACTTACTTAAAAATACGCACGGAAAATCGTAACAGAATGGATCTCTGAATACGGCTCTGCATTTTTTTCTTGTCATGGTAATATTCTCCCAGTGGAACCCAATGCACTGTGAATGTTGTGTTTCTTCTGCTACTCTATGTAATTATTCAAATTAATCCCTGACAATTAGGAGGTTAGTGAAGAAATACACACTACTTGTCTGGACAGCAGAAGACTGAACAAGTCCATGGGGTAGATCCAGAACTACGTCCGTCTTCCATAGACGGACGTAATTCAATGAACAATAGCTACTGCGCATACATAGTAGCTATTGTACGTAATCTGCGTATCATTTCGATACCTAGATTGCATATATGCGGTCTAAAAGAGCGCATATACACAATCTATGTATCGAAACGATATACGTATCGAAACGAAGACCACATATACGCAGACCGCATATATTCGATACGTATATCGTACGCAATACGTACGATATACATATCGAAACGAAGACCGCATATACGCAATCTACGTATCGAAACGATACGCAGATTACGTACAATAGCTACTCCGCATGCGCAGTAGCTATTGTTCATTGAATTACGTCCATCTATGACCACAAGTCTAGTGCAAATGTCATAAAAGGCGTATTCCACACAGAAAGAAAATACGACAAATACACCATGATGTACAGGATCACAGAAAGTACAGTGCGGGCCAATTTTATCTAGAGGACCTCACGTACAATACTAACAAGACAAAACCACTCTCATTATCACCCCTGGACCAAACAATACAATGGGCCTGATCCAGAACAACGCACGCTTGCGAGCTAACGCTGATCGAAAGCGTAAATTCGGCAGAAAAAACGCACAACGCATGCGCCTAGTGAAAACTTCCGGTAGTAAACCTCGTGTTTATGCTACGAAGTTCGTATGGACGCTGGAGTTAAGGAATATAGGCGGGGTGAGGCATTTAAATTGTACAGTATGGGCGTGCTAAGCGTCGTTTATACGCAATGAACGTACGGACGGCCGCGGGAACGAACGCAAAAGTTAGGGTAGGGTTTGCCGAGCGTATGGAAGCTAAACTAGGTACGAGCAAGGGGAGTGTCTATTGCCGTGCATCGGTGGTACGTTCGGCGATAATACGCTACGCACACCAGCGTAGGTCTGGATCAGGCCCAATATATCACCCAACTCCATCCCAAGACCAACACAACAAAACTCCTTCCCAGGACCATCAATACAGTTCATCTAAAGAGTCATTCAAGGGCTGAAAAGACATTACATATTTTTACAGAAAGGTCCCAAGACCCACAAGATGACAAGTACTTCCCACCGTACTTGGACCAACAACATGTTACTTATCGAAGCTCCAACAACACACCATCTGCGGACCAATATACCAGTACTGGAGGTGCTGGTACATCTCCTGGTTCCATCCATGCCCTATAATCGGCACACCTCCTAGGCCAGTACAATAACTGGACCAATAATATGGTACATGTTTATGCTGCATAACAAGACCTTGAAGACAATGCACCATCCTAGGGCCAACAAAACAAAACTATCTGCCAGAACCCTCCCAAGATCAACAAGATGGAATATTTCCTATCTTTACCAAAAGACCAACAAGATGGCAGATATATCAGACATTAGTTCTCTCCATTCTGCTTCAACATTGGAAGCATAGAAACATAGAATTTGATGGCAGATAAGAACCACTTGACCCATCTAGTCTGCCCGTTACACCCACCCATCGCTCTTCCAAATGCTTACTCTGAACACACCGCCCTCCAGTTATTGGGGTAGATCCAGACTTAAGTACGACAGTGAATATACATATGCTGCGTGCATAAATTTGGCTGTTTGTACACACTGCACATGCGCACAGCAGATGTTACACATCGTAATTCTGATCGTACTTAACTTGTTCGTAACTATATGCGAAGGGGCTTCACATCCCTCAGCAAGCAGAAAATACACATTGTAGGTGGAGTGAGGCATTTAAATTGTACAGTTTTGGCTGGGTTAGGCAGTTACGTACGAGAAGGCGATACGTATGAACGCAGATACGCAAGGAAAAGTTAAGGTAGAGTTTGGAACTCATAAATCAGCTAAATTACCTGCGTTCGAGGGGAGTGTATTATATTTACGATTGCGTAACTGCGCTACGCGATCGTACTTAAAGGGAACTTAAGTCTGGATCTGGCCCATTGTTATTATTATTATTAATAATATTATTATTATTATTATTATTATTATTAACCTTTACCACAAACACCACCATGTTCATTCTCAAATGTAGAGACCATCAGTTTAAACTGGTTAAAAGTTTAGCAAAATGTTGCAGATTTATTTCATTATATCTTGAACCACATTAAATGGCATAAAATGTTCATTTTTGGAAGTTAAACCTATGAAAGCCTTGCTAACTTTCACAAAACAGCTAGTAATAGTCATGCTGTTTGAATGCATTTAAGTTCTCTAAATCCATCACAGTGTTATTAAGTTATTTAAACTCACACAATTTAGATTCATATATATATATAAACAGATAAATGTTTATCATTTTATGTTTGATTTAATCATGAATATTTTGTACTTTTTTGTACAACATTGCATTGTCATAATACATATGTACAAGTTCAATCACCATTCCCAGGAGGTTTGTGTCCCATCTGTTCTATACATATCATGTAAAATTTCAATTTCAAAGTGCAGATAATATCTTCTCTAGATGAATATTTGGTACCAGAGCATGCATTTGGCAGTCACATATGCAATATGGAGCTGAATGTATCTCTAAACCTACATAACTGATTTCTCTTATGTTGTTCAGCTCCTAATACTCTGAAAAAAACTCACAAAACACATTTTTCACAAAATTGAGAGTAGCAGCCAAACTAAATTCTTCTCCTGCTCTCACGAAAAGGTGAATTGCTATGGTCATTGTACTAGAAAAAACTAAATATAATAAAATGTAAATGATTTACAAATGTCTACTACTTTTTATTTGTAAAAGTTGTATATCTCTGAGCCATTCACTATTCCAAAGATTCTAGTCTTCTAGTGAGATCATAGAAATGTACCAGTATCAAATAATGCTTTCTATGTACTAAGCTTTTATGCTGATTCAATCCTGAAATGCAAATATTTTATACAGATTAAAATGATCATTACAGATTATGGTCCTGATTCAGATTTAAGTGTATAAGACAATTTGCACCTTGGTAAAATGATGTTTAACTGGAGATTTAAAGTATCCACACAATCTTTGGGTTGAGACAGGACATAACATAATTCAACTTTAAATTACAGTCATAAATAAAAGTTTTCAGTGATTCTGCGCAAAATCAGCCAATATCTCCATATATGCAAAAAAACATCAAATTAATTTGCGCCATTTGCATTGTAAAATGTCTTGTCCAAAAACAAATGTAACCCACTTTTGTTATATTCTCTAAATCAGTCCTATGCATTTTTTAAATAAATGATTATTAATTATTTTAATGACATTATTTGAAATATATAACTTATGTATTTATAATGTTGGGTGCCAATATCTGTTTATTTAACACTTGAGACTGTATATCCCTGCTTTAGATATATATAGAGCCATAATAAACTCTACATTATCTGATGCAGTCAGATTTTGCAGTATTGGAATTTTGGATGTATATTCAATAACTATTCCTGGTGGGCATGACCAAGTTTTTATCTCTATGTCATACTGTTTTGTGCAGCCATATACCATCTTCTACAGGTACACACAGGCACCATCTACTTCCTTGCAATACACTTAGCTAGCACAAACAAGTTGTTTATATACAATAAAAAGAATGGGATTATGGTATGAGCGCTGGGATTTTAACTTTTCACTCACAGTTCTGATAAAAGTTCTTCTCTTATGTCTTTCTTCCCGGATATCTTTTTCCAAATCTTTCCCACAGGGAATAGTAATGTTCTCGGTCCTTGTTCTCTCCTGTTCTTCTTAAATCCTCCGTTCTTCTTCCGTCTCTCTTTCCTTCCGCTGTTCAAGAGCGAAGCCCCAGAAAAAAGAAACAGAAGATCTTGCGCCTTACCTCCGGTAAGTATTTTAAACGTACCACAAAGAGCCTACTTACAATAGTCGTCTCTTGTGGGGTAGACCTTGTAAAATGTTTCCTCTGTTATGATGGAGTTTCCGTCCAGGGGTCGTCGACCGTCTCCTCTTATTCCCCCATATGAAATAAAAAAGAAGAAAAGACCTTGTGCCGTACCACCGATTACCAGGAAACTCTTTACTCCTCAATGGGTACTCACATTCAGTATCTCTTGTCAGTCAGCATAAAGCCACTCTCTTTTCCTCCTCGTAGGTCCCGTTCTCACTATGATGGTACTCAGTATCCAGGACCCAAAAGAAAGAAAGAGAGAATCTCGTGCACTCCAATAGGTAAGAAGCAGCCTATCTAGAAGAAGCACTACTCACAGTGATCCCATCTTTCAAATGGCTCATCAGGGAGATCTTTAATGGTCGTTTTATCCTCTTTTCTCCTTTTTATCTTCAAAAAAACCTCCACAAAAACCGTCCCCCTCATTATGATTCAAGTAGGGGGAGAAGGAAGGATTGCCACCCTTAGTATGTGATAGGGTGATTGTAATGTCTAAAAATTTTCTCCTTGTACCAATAAAAGGATTTTTACTTGTGCCAGGAAACTTTTCTGCTTGTTATATGTTCTTTATTCTATTTGAAAAAGCATCTTAACATACTCCATAAAAAATATAAAAAAAAATCCTTATAAAAACATTCTGTTTTAAACTCTTGAAATATTCATCCCCCTTGTTTCCTTTGAAAACAAACCTACCTCCCCTTGAAACCTATCCTCCCCCACTGCCTCCAAGGTCTAAGAACTCCCCAAACTGCAATGGCTGTCCTGCTATAAGGGCCCTGCAAGACGGCACGTACAGGGAGAGGGAGAAAGTGAGGTATTCCTAGGATCAAAGTTCCGGTGGTTGGACGCTGCCTACGCGTTTCAAGCCTTGGGCTCTAATCATTACCCTGAGGAAGAGCCCAAGGCTTGAAAGCAGGACAGGGACCATCTGCACATGCGCGTGCCAGATGGAAGGGGCTGACACTTCACTTCCGCATGCCTCATTCCTGCCAGACAGGTGGCGAAAGGCAAGGTAATGAAGGTCTGCGGGCGGCAATCAGCAGTTCCGCACGAGCGGAGAAATTAAGGTAGGGTGCAGGACACGGATGTGTACAGAACTCGGCACGAGAGAGGCGGGTGAAAGCCTTACCCTAATCCTTACCCTAACCCTCCCCTTCTATTACCCTAACCTTAACCCACTCTTCCCCATAGCCTAACCCTAAGACTCCCCTTTCCATAGCCTAACACTAAGACTCCCCTCCATGCAGCCTGACCCAAAGACTCCCCTCCCTGTAGCCTAACCCTAAGACTCCCCTTTCCATAGCCTAACCCTAAGACTTTCCTCCACGCAGCCTGACCCTAAGACTCCCCTCCCTGCAGCCTAACCCTACAACTCTCCTCCACGCAGCCTGACCCTAAGACTTCCCTCCTTGCAGCCTAACCCTAAGACTTCCTTTTCCATAGCCTAAGACTCCCCTCCCTGCAGCCTAACTCTAAGACTTCTCTAACTCTTACCCTATCCCTCCCCTTTTATTACCCTTAATCCTCCCTTCCCCGCAGCCTGACCCTAACCCACCCTTCCCCACATCCTAACCCTAAGACTCCCCTCCCCACAGCCTAACCTTAAGACCCCCCTCCACACAGCCTGACCCTAAGACTCCCCTTTCCGTAGCATAACCCTATATAAGGATATCCTAAATCTCAAACTAAATTGAGGGTAAATAGGGTCTAGGGTCAGTATAGTTTTTAATAAACAACTGGACAGACCGTATGGGTCATGTGGCTCTTATCTGCCGTCGCTTTCTATGTTTCTATGTAACCCTAATACTCCCCTCCCTGAAGGCTGACCCTAACCCTAACCCTACTCTTTCATGACCCTAACCCTTAATTTCCCAGAGCCTAACCACAATAGTCAATGGGTCTATGCTGGGTGCGACGGGTCTGGAGGGAGCTTCCGATCGTCATATTTACCCATTCTAAAGAAAGAAAATCACGAATGGCTGCCTTTTAGATAGAGACAGTCAAAAATGAGGTTTTGGCTGTCTCTATTTCTAAAAGCGCCTTTTCTTCCCAGAGACTCCCTCTGTTCCCAGATTAAATAGAGTTGTTGGGGTTTTTTTTTTTTTACATCTGATGGATTGAGAAATAAAATTGTAATTCTAATTAAAACAAACGTATTCATTGTTATTTGGAATGTTACACATTTTGTAAATTAATCAACTGCAGTTTTGGAGCAATTTGGCATCAAAACGAATTTTTCCTCTGCCAGATTGGAGTATATTCTGTTAACCTTAATTTACCCAAACTAAAGAACATATTTTAATAAAGACACAGCTTCGTCTCCCATCAACCTTGCTAGATGCAAAATCGCTGAGGAAAGCAAAAAAGTAAAAATAACACAAATAATATAAATACTCTGCTCATTAATTAGTCTGTGCTTTCAGATAGAAAATCCCACAGTACAATGAGATTTAAACACTGGAAATTGTTTTTTTTTCTTAGTTTGTTTTGTTTTGTTCACAGATCTGGGAAAAAGTTAAATCCCCCTCCAACAATAAAATGTTTATACTGTTAAAGGGCCGTATTCACAGATCCATTTTTGCGCATAGTTCCGTGCGCATTTTTACGTTCAGAGTAACCGCGTATGCGTAGTACCTCAATTTACGTTATTTACATTGTTTTACGGAAGTCCATTAGCTACGAAAGTGTGAATCGCACTTGGGGACATACGTACGGAGGGGGGTGGTTGAAATCTGTACGGACAAAGTTACGTGAAAGTGGGCAAGGGGAGGCATTTAAAAGGCCTTTTTGAGGGCGTGGTTAGTAATACATAGTGTGTGAGGAACTTACGCATGTAACTATACACGTAGAGTTAAGGTTGCCCTATGGATGCGTAAGTCATCGAAAATCCGTCCGTGTGAGGCAAGTGTCATGGGTGTTGCCTTGAAACTTAGGCACGTATTTTTGGCGAATCCATGCATACGTTTTTCACACATAAGTGTAAATCGGGTCCAGTTTCAGAATGATTGTAATGCCAAAACAAACATATCGGCAGTACAATATTCGATTAGAAAGTCGTGGTAGCGACTCTGTGAAACTCAGTGAACGCTGTTGGCATTTTAGCGCCCACCTGTTGACAGCTTGGATTCAGTTCATCGCAATGGCAAAGCACCCCCTTAATATAGAGTCCATAAAGCACACAATACACAGGCATGTTAAAAGCAAACACACTTCTGGATAATATGTGGTAATTTCTGTTCCTGTTTTTCCCTTTCATAGTGATATATTTAGCCATAGCAGGATCTATGTGTAGGAAGTGTGCAACACACCAAAAGTTAACCAGAAAAGAGAAGTAAATTCGACTTGACAAAGCCAATGCCCCTTTGCTATTTCAGTAACAGAACGCTCAGTAAATGGCTGAATTCCTCTATACCACATCACTGAACACACATGGCTTTTTTCTCATTGAAATTATTACTTCCCATTTGCTGTGCACTATCTCAGCCTGACATAGACGTCATGAGAGATGGTCAGTGGACTTGTGATGTGCTTTTATTTCAATTACCAGATCCCTGTGGCACTCCGGAGTAATGACTGGGGGAACGCTGACTTGCATTTTTGCTATGCTGGTTTGAAGGACATAACATAAGCAGACGATCCAACATGACCCATTCCACCAGGTGCACAATCCTCCGCTCCTGGGCTTCCAACTGTCACTCACCTGGGGGTAGATCCAGAACTACCTGTGCCGTACGTTTATTCGCGGAGCGTATTTTCGTGCGTGTAAATTCTATACACTACCCTCGGCACACCCCTTGCACGGACGTATTTTGTCAAAATACGCTTTCCAAACCCTACCTTAACTTTTTCCAACGTAAACGCAGTGATCCGCACACGTACGTATGGGCTGAACGAATTTATGCAGCTAAGCACGCCCATACTGTACACTTTAAATACCACCCCCCGCCTACTTCACGTATTTCAGACGTATTTTGGAGTAACGTAAAATTGGCAGGCCCACACGTAAGTATTTACGTGACACATACGTGAATGGCCCATACGTTCACAATTACGCTACGTTAATGTGCGTATTTTCTATGGTGCGCATGCGCAGTGCGTTCAAAACAGCGGTTTTACGTCTCCGCCACTCGTTGTTCTGGATCAGGCCCCTGGTTTTAATGAATCATTATTATGATTTTTGAAAAAATATTGTTTTATTCAACAAAGGTGGTTACCATAGTACCACAGCACGGTGGCTCAGTGAGTAGCACTTGTGTCTCACGGCATTGAGGTCAGGAGATTGATTCCCGGACTAGACTTATTTGTGTGGAGTGTGTATGTTCTCCCTGTGTCTGTGTGGGTTTTCTCCGGGTGCTCCGGTTTACTCCCAAACTCTAAAAACATGCTGGTAGGATATTTGGCTGCTGAATTAATTACCCTAATGTGTGTTAGGGACCTTAGTATGTAGCTCTAATGGGGCAGCGAGTAACGTGAATGTGAAATATTCTCTGTAAAGCGCTGTGTAATCTGATCGCACTGTATAAAAGCTTGTTAATAAATAATAATAATAATAGTAACTGATTGTTGGAATCCTAGGAGCAGAATATTGTGTACCTAGTGGAATGGGTCATGTTGGAGGGTATGCATAAGATGTAAAGTAAAGAGTAACCATGACATCTACTGGAGATGAGAGGCTGACCAAATCTAAAAGGAACTGGAATTTTCTCATACGCAGGTTCTCTAGATGCATACTTGCCAAGTCGCCCGGAAAGATCAGGAAACTCACGAAATTCCAGCATAGCTCCCGGACTCCTGGGAGTAAAGGCCAACCTCCCGCATTTAACCAATGCATACACATAGGGGGGATCCAGAGGTAGCGCATCTCGGTGTGATTTTGCATTTTGCATTGTGCATGCCCTGAAACGATGCAAACAGACCCAATTTAGACCCGAATGCAATTCGACTTGCGTCCACTTGCTACTGGATGTAGAGAAGAGGAGGAGACAGGTAGTCACTGGACAGTAAGGGGCGTGAAAGAGCCAGTGCACACGATCCAGACCAGAATGCAGACGGAAATAAGTGCTGTTTACATTAAAACGTTTGCACCAGCTAACTTCTTAATGCAAATGCAATATAAAAGGTATGAAATCGCTGCTATTTAAGGTATAAAATATTTATATACACAGTAAAAAAAATGTGTTTTTTTTAATAATAAATGCATTATTTTGTCTTAGTGCATTCACATTGTGAATGAAGAGCTCATAATCTCCATTTCCAGTATACATTACTGGCGCAATGTATTTGGCCGCATAACTGAATGGATCTAGTATACACTATGTACAGTACATGCCTAATCATCCAGAGCTACCATTGCATCTATAATAGGCGCAGGGTGTTCTGTGCACAGGGGCCCCTCAGAACAGGGGTCCACGTGGCATTCATCCTGCACCCAAATCTCTGCATATCAGGGTTGGCTACTTTCAGGGTTGTACAAATCTCGGGGGCGGGGATGCCGTTAGGCCCCACCTGTTTTGCGGCCTGCAAGTTGGGATGGTCCCGCCAAAGGGGAAGGGGGGGCCCATGCACAAGGGCGTTATCAAATAAATGTTACCTGCAAAATGTACTAAATAGGCCCCTAAATGTAATAAGCACAGGCCGTGTTCAGAGATCAGGTTGGATGTAACCTGCTCCGTAGGTGCGTGTATTTGCGCTCCGATCGCAGCACGGAAGTCTGAATACGGTCCCACATGACCTGTTTTGTGAGATAATGATAAGCAACAAATGGTTGACGTCAGTGTGACGGAGATGAGGAGGTGGCTTAGGGCAACAAACAACACTCAATTCATTGTTCAACAAGCCCAACGAGCAACTTGGAATTTAGTGGGTTCAGGCTCTTTGGACAGTATTTAGAGTTAATAATAGAGTATGTGGACAGATCTGCACCTAACTCACCCGTCCGTTTTTAGGTGTTATGGAACTTACTTGTGCCATAGGGCTACCTTATCTTACCGTACGTAGTTTTCTTAAAATACGCTCTCTCCACCTCCTCCCCGGCTAATCTAATCCCTCCCCCTTCTTTCTAAACACTCCCCAAGGCGGCATTACTGAGGCAATCTACGTACCCAACTGGGCAATCTACGTACCCAACTGGGCAATCTACATACCCAACTGGGCAATCTATGTACCCAACTGGGCAATCTATGTACCCAACTGGAACGTAGATCGTGTAAATGACCTACTATGCATGTGCTGTAGGTCATTTCTTAAATATACGCACCTAAGAAGCAGAATCTTCTTAAGTGTGAATACGGCCCTTTGCGTCTGTCATTGGTGATGTCAACACTTACTTGAGAGTTTAGTGGAGCTCCGGTGTTGTACCATTTGAAGTGTTAATGGGTGAAAGAAGAAAGTAGAAAGATCAGGACAGCTTTTCAGCAGTGGTCGGCACAGTAGAGACATTTTGGTAGTGCCGGTTGGGGGGTTGGGTTAATTACCGCAGACGTTTCCCTGACTTCCTGAGTGCACAAAAATGACCTTCTCTGGACCTTTAATTGTCTTTTGACAGTTTGTGATTTGTTTTGCTTTGAGACGTTCACATCATTCATTACTTAGAAAAACAACTGGCAGACGAAGAACTATCAATGCTACATATATTCATTCCCATTTATGACTGTGTTATACCACTACGGTGACTTGTATGATTTCCCAATTACATTAGGTTTTCATAGGGGAAAAAACGCTTTTAGATTCCACTTTAACCCAATACAATAGGATAAGGTTTAGCAGTTTGGTATAAAAGTAGTAGCTTAAAGTTAGGTTGTAGTTATGGGACGTAATAACAAAGGGAAGGGTCCAGAAGTCTGTTGCCATAGCGCTCAGCACTCATAGGCGGAATATTGAGCACTGATTTAAGCCACCAGCCAGCAACAGCTGCGGGGCCCCTCCCCATGTGACATCATTGGTGACATCACTCAGGGGCGGGGGCGCCGCGGACCTGCTCTAACAGCGGGCTGGTGCACAGGGAAATTCTTCCATGGCCAGGTACTCGGTGGGCCCCCATCAGCTCCAGGCCCGGCACACTAGTTCCATCTGTTACCCCTGATGGTGGCCCTGGTGTTTTAACATAACTCTTTCCTAACCCTCTGTTTTCTGCAGCCTAACCCTATCCTTCCCCTTTTTCAGCCCTAACCCTAACAATCCATGCGCTGCAGCCTACCCCTAACCGACATGCCCCATAGTGTAACCCTTACCCTCCATGCCCCATAGCCTAACACTTAACCTCCATGCCCCGTAGCCTAACTCTAACCCTCCATGCCCCAAAGCCTAATCTTAACCTTCTCCTTAAGCCTTAGCACATCGCAGCTGCCGCAGCCTAACTAATAGGGCCATCTGGACTGGCAACCACTCTCAACGTGCACATGCCAGACAAGAAAGCCTGCACATCCACTCCCTCCTCCATCCAGTCTTGGCCCCATGCCTTCTTGTTAAGGGGCCCAAGTTGGGTAACTTATGCCTCTGCCCATGTCATCCCTTCGGCGTACACTAGATGGCGCGCCATTCATGCACCTCTTTCTGGGCATGGACAAATTGAAAATTGCTAATCTTCCCAATCTACTGGCAAATAGTCAAATGGATGAGTCCCTTTGAGTCTTTGCATCTGAATTACTCCAGGGGCATTGACAAAACCAAAGTTTCAGGAACAGCTGTTTAAGGTAATAAAGATGATGATAAAGATGTACTGTATTGTTGCATATAAGAAAAGTGAAGAGTGCAAATTTACAGTATAATAGTCCGTTGTACATACACAAGTGCAAATATTTTAGAGCTCCTGGTCAAATGCAAATTAGAGACATCTTCAGAGCATAAACTCAAACGTATATTGCATATTTAATTATTATATTATGGCCTATTTTAACCCTTTTATAAATAAAACAATGAATTTAGCATTTTTACCAGTTTCATTCATTTTTACTGTTTCTTTTTTGTAAAAGGATCAAAACATTTCTGGTTCCTTAGGATTCACGTTAAACCAGGTAGATAATTCCAGTAGCTAAAAAAAAAAATACTAAGCACTTCTAAAGAACTGACCCACATTTACACTGGTTCCATTTCCCAGAATCCTCCTGTGCTCTTAAAATGCAGTATATGCTATGCAGCAATTAACAGAGCCGGGATTATTCAGATCTCATTATCACACCCTCCACACTTGCCAATTTATACATATTGGACCATATTCACTCTTAAAAGTAACTCACTCGTTCAGCTCCTGAAGTCGTTCAGTGGCAGGTTGGAGCAGGTTACCCCCACCAGTAAAAACAGTCACTCCCCTCACAACCTCCAGCCGGACCTAAACTTCCACCTCCATAGACTTGCCCTAACTGGCCCCACTCACTTCCGACCCTATGTGTGTTAGTTGAGTATATTTAGGGCCCTAACTCTGTAAGCGCGCCCACTTTCTAAATGCCCCCCCC
>WWET01001172.1:10056-24446 GCA_011038615.1 Limnodynastes dumerilii
CAGATTTACTAAGCTGTGGGTTTGTAAAAGTGGAGATGTTGACCATAGCAACCACTCAGATTCTAGCTCTTACTTTCCTATTACATACAAGAGAATGTCAGCTAGAATCTGATTGGTTTCTATGGGCAACATCTCCACTTTTCCAAACCCACAGTGTAGTAAATCTGGCCTCTAGTGTGTGTTGGAATTTTTACAAAATTAATAAAATATTTTAGCAATTTTAAGGAATTTGGTGATTCTGTATATAATTGGGTCAAGAGGCGCTCTTAGTTATTTTGTTTAGTAAATCTGGGCCCATAGTGTTTGTTGGAAATTTTACTAAAATAAGAAAATATTTTAGTTTTTTTTTTTTATTTGGTGAATCTATATATGATTGGGTCAAGAAGTGCTCTTAGTTATTTCGTTTTTGGTCCCAGTAGAAATATAGTGCCTCTGCCCTGTAGCTTAAATTTAAATATTAAATTTTGTGCACAGTGCACCCTGGACAGTCACCCCTATCGCCTGCCTCTAGATATCCATGACAGAGCTCAGATACAGGACTGCAGGGGGCATCAGAACATTGGGCCTTAATTAAGGTCTCCCTTCTGTTATCAGCCCTGGACGCTTCACTGAAAATGGTTCCCCCGAGACACCCGCCTCACACACCTAATGGGAAATCCATCCATGCAAATTTCAATTGAAACTAAACATTTATTACAAATGTTATTTATTTCACCTCATAAAATTGTTATGATATGACCAAAACCTCTCATGTTATCCTTAGCACGGAAAAGCAGCCTTACACCTCGCCTGTGAGAAGGGCCACGACAAGATGGCGGATATCCTCCTGAGACACAAGGCATTTGTAAACACCAAAACCAAACTGGGCCTGACCCCCCTTCACCTGTGCGCTCAGAACGGCTTTAACCATCTTGTGAAATTACTTGTGGAGATTCACCACGCCAGTATTGATGCCATGTCACTGGTAAGTCATGTTGTGAACGTTCATGCTCTCTAATGTAATGCAAGCTACACAAAAATGGCGGATAGTCAAATCAATTTATAGGTGAATATAGACAGATGTATGAAAGGCCGGGATAATCTACACAGAAAGAATGGGAACGGCTTAGAGTTGAGTTCTTATTTGTTGGTCACAGGATACAGGACGCACAATTCTTGAAAGCAGATAGAATGTTTATTCCTGAGAAGGACTGATATATATTAGTCATGTAGCAGCAGAATAAACCTGGTTACAAATGCACTCCAGCCTCAAGCACACTTGTGTCTTATGAAGCACACAAGCCTCTTCTTATACAGTAAAATAGCATAACACAGAAGGGGTTTTGAAGTCATAAAAACTGGTTCAACCCTCAATTATATCCCTTAGTGCCCATGCAATGCCGGTTCATTAGGCCGACCTCCCCACTGTTTTAATGTCCCGGCAGCGGTAAGATTGTTCAGGGGAACTAAGTGATCCCATTACAGGGCCAGTGCATTGATGATTCTTACCCTGGACTTACAACGACGCTGTTTGGAGTTTCTTGCGAGCCGCTGGCAATCCACTCACATTGCTTAGACCAGGGGGGGACGGTACCTTAAAACTTCCATTCCATAACTCTGGATCGCACAGATCACAAACTGATAGCGCTGTTTGTAGCGCACATCCGCAGGACGCAAAACAGACATTTTTTATCCAAGCTATTTACTTTAAACATTGCAAAGGAAGAGGAAGCAGGGGCAGAGCACATAACTGAGACTGACAGGAGGGACTTGGGAGAAAATTATATTTTAGGCAATAGCATTTGGCTGTTTGGTAGTAAAACTTGCAGAGACTTAGGGGCTGATCCAGATCTATGCCGCCCGCTGGCTGAAATGTTGGCCGGCGTAACTACGGAAACACCCGATCTAGGATCGGGCGTCCATAGTATCAGCGTAGTAACAGCTGAGGGGGTGTTCCTCGTCATTACTTTGCAAATGTTAGTGTAGGTAGGCGGGGGGAGGTAGTTTAATGAGGGAGGGGTTTTAGTTAATACGCTCCTGCCCCAGCGTATTTACCCATGTTTACGCCGGCTGCAGTTAGGGTAGCATAAGTGAGGATAAATACGCTGGGAGAGGGGGGGGAGTGTCGGGGGAGGTATCTGCCGATACGCTGTGCTTTACTAAACGTAGGCGTAGGTCTGGATCAGGCCCTTGAACTCATGGATGAATGAATGAATGAATGATTGAATGATGACAATGCACAGTTCCAGTCATTCTGTCTGATAAGTACAATGCTCTCTCCTGTTGCTGCTATAGACCAAGCGAACCCCCCTGCACTACGCAGCCCTGAACGGACAGCTTGACGTGTGTAACAGTCTCCTGAACATGAAGGCCGACATCAACGCTACTGATATCGTAAGACTGGAAAATGGACAGTTATGCAATATATAAAAGGGAAATTTATCAGCAGATGACTTTAATGAATGACCTCCTGCAACATTATCTGTGGCAATGCATATATTTGTGTAGAGGCTCAATGGTGGCACTCTAGGGTGCGTGTCTTGTGTTTATCCAGAGGAGGCGTGTCTTGTGTTTATCCAGAGGAGGCGTGTCTTGTGTTTATCCAGAGGAGGCGTGTCTTGTACGGTCGTGCGGCCGCAGACCTAGTTGTAAAAGTAAAGGTGGCAATCTGGACACGTAAGTGGCCATATTTCATACTGACAGCTGCGAGTGCAGAAGGCGTGCACTCCTCACTATGGGAGCGTAACTACGGACCCCCGCACGCCTCTTGTCTCTGTCTTATTTTTGAGCTGCTGAGAAGATCTCTACAGAAGGCGAATCAGCGGCGTAATAATGGACGCACAATAACGATGGCCGTGTGCCGTGACGCACTCTCGCAGCATAATATTTGTGCAGTGACATCAGAGGCGGCATCTCCTCCACAAGCGCTGTTTGAAACATGAAAGCGGCGTCCGTCTGTCACGCTAAGTATCTCTTTCCTGGATTGTTCGCTCAAAGGGACATCAGACGGTTGCAGGACGTCGCTCTTGGGGCTGCGCCCTTCCTGCATCGTCCGTGACACCGCAGTGGTGACCTTGATGTTAAGATGAATTGTTGAGAGGGTTTCCTCAATCCGTGGAGTCATTGACAAGGACTTGCATTCCAAGCCGCCTGGTTTCATGTGTCACCCCTGAGCTCCTTCCTGTCTGCTGACACAGCCGAGGCATTATAAGAGATCACACACATCTTCTATCATTCATCCACAAGACAAAAGTGTACTATTTTACTTTGCTCTTTCTTCGGGCTTTTAATGGTTAATTATTCTGGTGAACCATGGGAACCACAGGAACATAACACATGCAAAAGTGATCAGAGAACTTTAGAAAGCCCCTCTGAGCTCTGAATGCATTGTGGATTTGTCTTGCCACCCCCCTCTTCCATCACATGACCTGCAGAGTCTGCAAGCCTGGATTTGTGTGTCACTGAGTCTGACACCTTGCTACCGTTGACAATCAGAGAGTTTTTGTAAAGGAGATAATGATATGAAGTCACCCCCCAAGGATGTGTATGATGTTGACTTCTCAGAGATGCATTTATTTTTGGAGACATACAAACATGGTGGAAGATTCTGAACAGTTGATGATGAAAGTTGTGTCTCGCCCCAGATGTATTTAGAATGGATTTCAGAATGTATAGTTATAGTTTCTGGGGTTATTGCAAAATAAACCCATAAAAACATTAGCGTGCAGCACTTTCTGAGCACAAGAGTACAGAATACAAAACACACCTTCCCTGGCTAGTATAAGACACACCTCCTCTGGCTGCTATAAGACACGCCTCCTCTGGCTGGTATAAGACACGACTCCTCTGGCTGGTATAAGACACACCTTCCCTGGCTAGTATAAGACACGCCTCCTCTGGCAGGTATAAGACACACCTCCTCTGGCTGTTAAAAGACACACCTTCCCTGGCTAGTATAAGACACGCCTCCTCTGGCAGGTATAAGACACACCTCCTTTGGCTGAGTACATGATATTTGTATTCCCGTAGGATCACATGACTGTTACATACATGTCTGCTGTCATTCAGAAAATGAAGTCTCTTTACATGAAGTTTTCGTCCTGTGTCTGAATTAGTTCCTTCTTTTTGGTACGTTCTCAGTTTAGAGCCTTTGTACCGGTGATCTTGATAAATGACAAAAATTTTGTTGTTTCTTCCACTAACCTCAGGAAGGACAAACCCCTCTCCACGTCGCTGCCACTAACGACCATTCTGAAGTTGTAAAGCTGTTCTTGAAACATCGCCCGGAGCTAGTGACGTCCGCCAACATGGATGGCCTGACGTGTGCCCATATCGCCGCCTCTAAGGGCAGTGTGGCCGTCATTAAAGAGCTGCTTAAATCCAATACCATCGGAGTGACCACGGCTCGCAGCAAGGTGAAAGCCATCTGGGGGGCGACCGGGTCTCTATCCTGCTCATACACCTAATATTACTCATAACCAGTGCGAGATCAGTGGCCTTGGGGCCAGTGATGGGAATAAGCTTACATTATAGCAGCAATGCCAGGAATCACTGTGGGTGAATATTGGAATACTTTTGGTAACTACCATTTGATTCGTTTTAATTCAGGCTTCTATTGCTTAATAATGCAGCAAATTTTGCATGATTTCATGTGACTGCATAACATATTGAGCAGAGAGGTTTTGGGACACCTCTCTGAGCTCTATCTTTATGGCAAAATCTCTCTCCTGGGACACTGATCCAAAATTCTCTGTAATCCTAATGTCGTGGCAGATCACGCCTCCTCTGGCTGGTATAAGACACGGCTCCTCTGGCTGGTATAAGACACGCCTCCTCTGGCTGGTATAAGACATGCCTCCTCTAGCTGGTATTAGACACGCCTCCTCTTGCTAGTATAAGACATGCCTCCTCTAGCTGGTATTAGACACGCCTCCTCTGGCTGGTATAAGACACACCTCCTCTGGCTAGTATAAGACACGTCTCCTCTGGCTGGCATAAGACACACCTCCTCTGGCTAGTATAAGACACGCCTCCTCTGGCTGGTATAAGACACGCCTCCTTTGGCTGAGTACATGATATTTGTATTCCCGTAGGATCACATGACTGTTACATACATGTCTGCTGTCATTCAGAAAATGAAGTCTCTTTACATGAAGTTTTCGTCCTGTGTCTGAATTAGTTCCTTCTTTTTGGTACGTTCTCAGTTTAGAGCCTTTGTACCGGTGATCTTGATAAATGACAAAAATTTTGTTGTTTCTTCCACTAACCTCAGGAAGGACAAACCCCTCTCCACGTCGCTGCCACTAACGACCATTCTGAAGTTGTAAAGCTGTTCTTGAAACATCGCCCGGAGCTAGTGACGTCCGCCAACATGGATGGCCTGACGTGTGCCCATATCGCCGCCTCTAAGGGCAGTGTGGCCGTCATTAAAGAGCTGCTTAAATCCAATACCATCGGAGTGACCACGGCTCGCAGCAAGGTGAAAGCCATCTGGGGGGCGACCGGGTCTCTATCCTGCTCATACACCTAATATTACTCATAACCAGTGCGAGATCAGTGGCCTTGGGGCCAGTGATGGGAATAAGCTTACATTATAGCAGCAATGCCAGGAATCACTGTGGGTGAATATTGGAATACTTTTGGTAACTACCATTTGATTCGTTTTAATTCAGGCTTCTATTGCTTAATAATGCAGCAAATTTTGCATGACGCCGTGTGACTTCATAACATTTTGAGCAGAGAGGTTTTGGGACACCCCTCTGAGCTCTATCTTTATGGCAAAATCTCTCTCCTGGGACACTGATCCAAAATTCTCTGTAATCCTAATGTCGTGGCAGATATTATGATTTGTGACACTCGGTTATAGTCGACTTTTAGACATTCACAAGGTTAGTCATTATACAATCAACGCTTAAAGTCAATTGTTTCATTGTCAACCAGTACAGTAAATAGACACAAATTATGCCGACAAAAGGCTACTCCTCGGCACCTAACTTCTCCGCAGTCCTGCCCTGGTCCTGTGCATTCACTCACTTTACCTCAGCGCTCGCTACTGCTCTATCCTCTTACCTCTTGCTGCTCCAGTGACTCCCAGTGTCCCACTGCTCTCCTCGGGCCTGATCCAGACCTACGCATGAGAGCAGAGCGTATTATCGCTCCAGCGTAAAATCTTTCACTAACACGACACTCCCCTTACCTTTACCTTCGGCTGAACCCTGCCTTAACTTTTCCCGGCGTCGGGAAATTTTAAATGGCTCCCCCCGCCTACATTCCCTAACTCCAGCGTCCGTACTAATTTTGTAATATAAACACGCCCCATCGTCGGAAAAAACGCAAAGAATACGGACGCCTGAATCACCGCTACGAAAAGGTCTTTGGAACAACCGGAAGTTGTCACTCTGCACATGCGCAGTGCGTTTTTTTCTGCCGAATTTACGCTTACGATCAGCGCACGATCGCTTGCGAGCATAGGTCTGGATTAGGCCCCTCGTCTCTACAGCTCCAGTATCATGCTGTCTGTTTCCTCCACGCCGTAAGCAGTGAAGACTATATCATAGGTTAGGGGCTTAGGTTGAGGGTTAGGTTTAGCATTGAGGAAAGGATTAGGGACCGTATTCCCACTTAATAACGTACTTAAATATATGCAGGCTGTGTGCGTATCTTGGCGAAACCCATTACACACGAAGTTCAACTCGAGATCCGTAAGAAGAGGTGTGCCAGTTCTCCATAAGTAGGAAGTTTAGAAAAGTGGGTGGGGGGGGCGTGTAAATAGGGCAGTATGGGCGGGGTTTACAAAGTGCGCAAAATCCGCATAAAGATACGCACAGAGAGTTATGGTCGCCCTATGGATTCGGAAGTCTGTAACGATCAGTAAGAAGGATGGGAGTGTCACGGGAGGGCACTTGCCACTTATTGGGTATTTTTGCGAATCCGCATGTACTTATTTCCTTCTTATCTGTGGATCAGGCCCTAGATTTGGGTTGGAGTTAGGGATTGGGTTTAGGTTTAGAGTTAGCGTTAGTTTTGGAGTGAGGGATGGGGTTGGGTTTAGGGTCTTAATAACGTACTTAAATATATGCAGGCCGTGTGCGTATCTTGGCGAAACCCATTACACGCGGAGTTCAACTCCGTGCCTAAAGAGATCCGTAAGAAGGGTGTGCCAGTTCTCTATAAGTAGGAAGTTAAGAAAAGTGGGTGGGGGGACATGTAAATTGGGCAGTGTGGGCGGGGTTTACAAAGTACGCAAAATCCGCATAAAGATACGCACAGAGAGTTATCGTCGCCCTATGGATTCGGAAGTCAGTAACGATCAGTAAGAAGGATGGGAGTGTCACGGGAGGGCACTTGCCACTTATTGGGTATTTTTGCGAATCCGCGTGTACTTATTTCCTTCTTATCTGTGGATCAGGCCCTAGATTTGGGGTGGAGTTAGGGATGGGGTTTAGGGTTAGAGTTAGTATTAGGTTTGGAGTGAGGGATGGGGTTGGGTTTAGGGTTAGGGTGGGATTTAGGAGTGGGGTTATTGTTGAGGTTGGCGTTACAGAGGGTGTTGGGTTTAGGGTTGAGGCTAAGGTTGCGGTTAGGGCTGGAGTTGGGTTTAGGGTTGAGGCTGAGGTTGTGATTAGGGCTGGGGTAGGGTTTAGGATTAGGATTGGGGTTTGGGTTAGGATTAGGTTTGGGGTTAGGATTGGGGTTAGTGTTGAGGTTGGGATTACAGATGGTGTTGGGTTTAGAGTTGAGGTTGTGGTTAGGGATGGGGTTGGGTTTAGGGTTAGGATTGGGGTTAGGGTTGGATTTAGGATTAGGGTTAGTGTTGAGGTTGGTGTTACAGATGGTCTTGGGTTTAGAGTTGAGGTTGTGTTTAGGGATGGGGTTGGGTTTAGGGTTAGGATTGCGGTTAGGGTTGGATTTAGGATCAGGGTTAGTTTTGAGGTTGGCGTTACAGATGGTGTTGGGTTTGGGGTTGTGGTTAGGGATGGGACTGAGTATAGAGTTAGGATTCTGGTTTGGGTTAGGGTTGGATTTAGGATTGGGGTTAGTGTTGAGGTTGGGGTTACAGATGGTGTTGGGTTTAGAGTTGAGGTTGTGGTTAGGGATTGGGTTGGGTTTAGGGTTAGGGTTGGATTTAGGAGTGGGGTTAGTGTTGAGGCTGGGGTTACAGATGGTGTTGGGTTTAGGGTTAAGGTGGTTAGGGATGGGGTTGTGTTTAGGGTTAGTAATAGGTTTGGGGTGAGGGATAGGGTTGGGTTTAAGGTTAGGATTGGGGCTAGGCTTAGATTTGGGGTTAGAGTTGGATTTAGGATTTGGGTTACTGTTGAGGTTGGGGGTTACAGATGGTGTTGGTTTTAGGGTTGAGGTTCAGGTTACGATTAGGGATGGGGTCAGGTTTAGAGTTAGGATTTGGGTTAGGGGTTAGGATTGGTGTTGGGGGTTAGGTTTAGACTTGGGGTTGAGTTTAGGATTAGGGTTGGGGTTAGGTTTATTGATTGCATTATGTGTTAACATTACAATCTTCTATCCAACAATTGTTGACATAACAACACATGTACATGTTGGTTATTAAAACCTGCCGGATATTTGCTGCTGACAAGATAACTGTTGTCATGTTTCTTTACACACCCGTCGCACTACATGTGCCAGAGAACAGATCTAATCCAATGTGTGTGATATGTAGTCATCCACAATCTACTGTATGCAGCATTTTACCTGAAAGACATGCGAGTCTTTGCGGGTCTTTCCTCTCCGTATGGTTGTGTTTATGCAATCATTATATAGAACACAATAGTCAGGGGCATAACGATAGTGGGTACAGGTGGTACATATTCTATGAGGCCCCAAGGATTATGGGTCCTGGCAACCACTCCCTGTATTCACCATGGGCCGGACACTTAACTACAGCCATCTTCCACACACGGCCGTAATTTGCCGATAGGTAGCTACTATGTATACATAGTAACTATTGTACGTAATCTACGTATCATTTCGTTACGTAGATTGTGTATATGCAGTCTTTAAAAAAAATATGCTGTCCTATCAGTAAATTAAATTACGCCCGTGTGTAGAAGACAGTCGAAGTTGAGTATCCGGCCCCATTAGACTATCCACCCTCTATAATAGCGCTGCTGAAGAACAGCCAGCATTGAATCCTCTGTGCTTCTGTGCGCTGGCGAGATGACTACAGTTGTAATATCACAATGGGATTACCTATGATGTGATTCTAATGAAAGCGATGTAACTACAGACTTTTTGGGAGCTGGAATATCTTGGACTATTATGTCTGGTTTTGTCTCTAGGGGCAGTTCTGGACTGTTTCTTATTGTGGACATTTCTACTAGCTGCCCCTAGAGGTTGCTGCTGAACACTCTCTTTTGGACTAATCTGTGTCGTTGCCTGTTATTCTATACCTGTGCCCTGGCTATAAATATCCCATAATTCCAGAGCAAGATGTGGGTCATTGCTTCCTGTTACCTGCTTCCAGTGTTGCATGTTTGTTTGCGTCTCTCATCTGTGGTCCTGTTATCTGATTCTTCCTGTCTTTGTTATCTTTGCTCCCTGTTTTCTACAGCTACACTGCTCACTCTGTGGACTTTCTTACATATTTCCTGTGGACTCATTTGGACTCTCTGCATTCCTGGTATCCTTGTGTTTTCTACCTGTTATTTGTGCTTATTTCTTGTTATCTACATACTCCTGCGTTGCATTCCTGTTCCATCCGTGTCCTCTTGCAAAAAACCTCACTGGATCCCAAGTTACTATGTCGTGTGATCCACCATCGTAACAGATTAATTACGTGCTCATGTTCTCTCAACAATAAAATGAGTCAAAAAAATCTTAGTGTTTAATGTTTCTGCCCCTTCCCCTGCAGACTACTGATTCCACCCCCCTACACCTGGCAACTATTGTACGTAATCTATGTATCGTTTCGTTATGTAGATTGCGTATATGCGGTCTTTAAAAAAAATATGCGGTCCTATCAGTAAATTACGCCTGTGTGTGGAAGACAGTCGAAGTTGAGTATCCGGCCCCATCAGTCTATCCACCCTCTATAATAGCGCTGCTGAAGAACAGCCAGCATTGAATCCTCTGTGCGCTGGCGAGATGACTGCAGTTGTAATATCACAATAGCACCGGCTTTAGTTACATCTATCCACACCCCAGTAGGGATTACCTATGATGTGATTCTAATGAAAGCGATGTAACTGCAGACTTTTTGGGATCTGGAATATCTTGGACTACTAAGTCTGGTTTTGTCTCTAGGGGCAGTTCTGGACTGTTTCTTATTGTGGACATTTCTACTAGCTTCCCCTAGAGGTTGCTGCTGAACACTCTCTTTGGGACTAATCTGTGTTGTTGCCTGTTATTCTACACCTGTGCTCTGGCTATAAATATCCCATCATTCCAGAGCAAGATGTGGGTCATTGCTTCCTGTTACCTGCTTCCAGTGTTGCATGTTTGTTTGCGCCTCTCATCTGTGGTCCTGTTATCTGATTCTTCCTGTCTTTGTTATCTTTGCTCCCTGTTTTTACAGCTACACTGCTCACTCTGTGGACTTTCTTGCATACTTCCTGTGGACTCATTTGGACTCTCTGCATTCCTGGTATCCTTGTGTTTTCTACCTGTTATTTGTGCTTATTTCTTGTTATCTACATACTCCTGCGTTGCATTCCTGTTCCATCCGTGTCCTCTTGCAAAAAACCTCACTGGATCCCAAGTTACTATGTCGTGTGATCCACCATCGTAACAGATTAATTACGTGCTCATGTTCTCTCAACAATAAAATGAGTCAAAAAAATCTGAGTGTTTAATGTTTCTGCCCCTTACCCTGCAGACTACTGATTCCACCCCCCTACACCTGGCAGCCGCCGGGGGTCACGCAGAGGTAGTAAAGGTTTTGTTGGAAACCGGGGCATTGGCATCTGATGAGGACGGGGTGAGTTTCAGTTACTTCAGGGTGTTATCAAACACTGATATATTTTTATATTTCCTTGCTGTAATTTCCAACAATGTTTACTGTGTAAACTGTGCTAAGAGGAGGTCATCCTAAAGACAGGGTTTTATACTGTATTTTCTGTATTTTGGAAAGTCAGATATTTCTGAAAAATATCTGCAAAATATTTCTAACGTCAGATGCCCCATTCAGTCCAATGAAATACATGACTTTCATTCCACAACCGAATAATTGCCACAGACAAAATGAAAACATGAGAATTCAAAAGTGCTGCCACAGGATATAAAGACTCTAATGGATGTAAATGTCTAAACAATAAAAAGTTCAAAGAGTCCAGATCCAATTCACTGGTAATCCAAATTTTCCTTCGTAAATACTGCTTAATCGCAAGGTTTCACATACACAATATTTCCCAAGCTGCTCTTTAAGAAGTTAGGAGTTGTACCCCCTTTCCTCAATACAAGGGGGAATGAGAATTACAAACCACTTTTCATCAAATATATAAAACATTAAAACATTTCGTTCTGGCAGATACCACAAAGCTGAAATTTAGCAAATGTTAGAGAGCTAAGTTGTTTAAATAAGCGCTGCATAACACTCTCCTTCATACCGGCTATTTGATTCAAGAATGATTCTCTGAAAACACTCGACGCGTTTCAGCTGTGACCAAAGCATTTCTCAAGTTGAATATGAGGCACTTGAGGTGGACAGATTTACTGTATATTGTATCAACTGCTTATGTGTAAGTGTGTGGTAGTAAATACATTTTGGAAAAAGAATATTATATTTACTAAAACATGATTATTCTTTTTAAAATTCTAAATCACAGCCCTAATGAATCATTAATTTACAAATCATGAAGGTACAAATGTATTACATCATTACAGTGACACAAAGTAAGGGTTATAAACAAATAAGTCAAAGAGTCAAAGGGCTGGATCCAGACTTAAGTAAGTGCTTGAACTTAGTTACTCCTGGGCTACACCATGATGATTGCAGGGGAGTCATATTGCATCTGTTGCAAACAGTATTAGAGTTTAGAGGTGATGTTTTCTATCCCAGGTCTAAATAACAGTGTGATAGTAACGCTGGTCAGTATCTGTGTAATAATATAATAATAATATAATAGTATTAGAGATGAGAGGTGATAAATAACAGTGTAATAGTAACGCTGGTCAGTATCTGTGTAATAATAATAATATAATAGTATTAGAGATGAGAGATGATAAATAACAGTGTGATAGTAACACTGGTCAGTATCTGTAATAATATAATAGTATTAGAGATGAGAGATGATAAATAACAGTGTGATAGTAACACTGGTCAGTATCTGTAATAATATAATAGTATTAGAGATGAGAGATGATAAATAACAGTGTGATAGTAACTGTTTGGTTTGTCTTGTTTGGTCCGGTTCGTCTCTTCCCCGTCTGTGGCGTCACGTTTACTGTTTTCCGTAGTCCGTCGCCGATCAGAATCTTCTGATCTGCCTTTCCCCCTCTTTACCTTTGCTCCTACCTTTACTTACCTATCTCCTCCTTCTGACGTTCAGCTCAACTCCCGAGTAAATCTCTCTGAGGTGGTGCCCCTGACGGATTCCTGCCAGCTCCAGTCTATCCCCACCATCTGGGGCTCTAGCGAACACTCGGTCCGAAAACAGGTGGTACCCCTTGGGGAATTACTCGTCCTTTCCCTCCTACAGTTACTCTGGTCCCATTTACGGGTAATTCCGGTGTACTGTACCATTTCCACCTCTAATCCGCGGTCACCCCGGTCCACTGTCCTGGTAAACCCGGGGTACCATAACAAAACCATGTTGATTGCAGTGTAGTCATATTTCATCTGTTGCAAACAGTGTTAGAGTTGAGAGATGATTTTTCCTATCCCAAGTCTAAGTAACAGTGTAATAGTAAAGCTGGTCAGTCTCTGTGTGCAGTAAGCAATTCAAAGATATATCCCTGCATGCAAAGAATACAATTAACTTGACTCCCATGCAATCAACATGGTTTAGCCCAGGAGTAACTAAGTTCAAGCACTTACTTAAGTCTGGATCCAGCCCAAAGTGAGCAGATTTGTTCATCCATATGCTCACTTTGACTTATTTATTTATGAAACGCGTCAGTGTTTTCAGAGATTTATTCCTGTATCCAGCAAGCTGGTATGAAGGAGAGTGTCTCGCAGCGCTGATTTAAACAACTCACTGTAGCTAACCCTATTCAGCTTTGCTAATATCTGTCTGAATTAAATGTATTCATATTTTATGTATTTGATTAAAAGTAGTTTGTAATTCTCATTCCCTTTTTTTGCGGGGAAGAAAAGACTATAAATGACTCTTAACCTCTTAATGGGAGAGTGGCTTGGGAGATATCGGTGTGTGGGAAAGCCCTAACCAGTCTTTACATGGCAGGATTTGCATTACCAGGGACCTGGGTCTATACCTTTAACATTTTTAATATTTGGAATTTTTTTTTATTTGAGTCTTTATATCAGCGCTTTTGAATTCTCACGTTTACATTTTGCTGTCTCATAAAGTTACGGCTCTTTAGACCTGATTCACACTTAAGAATGATTTAGGTTCTTAATTATATGCAACCAGCAGCAAACCAACTCCCCTGACATTTTTATCGGGGCAGATCCAGAACAACGCTTATGTGCGAATTTATGCGTGGCGGACACATAAAATCGCGTTTTGGTAAGTACTGTGCATGCGCACGACAGATAATACGCTGCGTATCATAACGTACGTGTGTGTACGACAGCGGTTACATGTGCAAAAGTTAAGGTAGTGTTTGGAAAGCGGAAATCGATCAAAATACGTACATTCAAGGGGAGTGTATAGAAGGCACGCGTGCGAAAATGCGCTATGCTAGTAAACGGATTGCAAGCAGAGGTCTGGATCTACCCCATCGTTCTTAAGTTTTCCCGGCACACCTCTTCCTTCTTAAGTCACTAGAAACCTAGAAGAAATAGATTTCTAATAGAGAGTCAGAGCCGTCCGTTCTTAAGTTCTACGTAAATTGCGTATACTGCGCAGTATATCCTTTCTAAATATACGCTCCTAAAAAAACCACAGATTCTTAAGTGTGGATCAGGTCCGTCCTTATTACCCTACTCACTAATACTTACACATCTTTATTACCCTTCCCAATAACACTTCTCTCCCTGATCCCTATTTACCCTTCACACCAATGCTACGTTTCTGCCTTCACAGGAAGGGATGTCCGCCATGCACCTGGCCGCTAAGAACGGCCACAGCAACGTTTTAGACGTCTTAAAGGGAGGTGTCTCATTCCATATTACAAGCACCAAGGTAACGACCTTCTGAAGGTCATTGACCCGGATCCAGACTTCCACAAAGTGGGCACATTTATACAGAGGACCCCTTAAAATAATGGGGTGGAATAGTTTCCCGATGACTTTGTGTTTATAATATGCATTTGTTACAGACGGGTTTCACCGCTCT
>WWET01001172.1:24470-35849 GCA_011038615.1 Limnodynastes dumerilii
TCACGTTGCGGCACAGTTTGGTCAACTGGATGTTGTTAGAGACATTTTAACCAAGGTCCCGGTGACAACACACAGTGAGACGCCAAAATCCTCCGCTGACCTCTTACACGTTAAAGAACATGACGGTGAGGTAAGACCATGAAACACAGACCTAAGGAGGATGGCGCAGAAGGAGGTTACCTCTGATTGCATAGCGCATGTTGTATACAAGTGGTCCGATCCAGAGGAGAGAGTGCGGCAGCTGATGTGACCTTTATCTGCGGGATTCTCTACCGCACATGCTCAGAACTGAAGAGCGCAGAGTCACGGCCAAGACAGAGCTGAGGGCAACTCAAGCGTTGGCGGCTAGTATTCTGAGGGGCGTGGTGAGGGAGGGAAGGGATGGTGTGTTGCGATGGTTGTTCGCTGCGGGGACCCACACTCGGATGGTGGAGCATAGTCAATATACAGTAAGAGCAGGGTCCAAGCAAGTGCCTCCTATCCAGAGCCAAACACAGACGTAACAAAGGACTGTTTACATCACAGCACTTGCACCAGCCCCAGGTCACATGTCTCCAGGGGGTGTGACACTTCAAGTGCATAACAAAGGGTCAGGATTTGCCGTCAATGCGTTATGTCTGTATTTGTTCACTGATTTATACATTCAGCGATCAAAAAATATACAGTATACTTTATAAATGAAAAAAACATGTATTTTTATTAGAAATGAAGGGTTCACGCTTTCCATAACATTTCTTGACCGTTTATATTACAATTTACAATACTCATTTTGCACAAGGTATTTGACCACGTAGTTACTATACTTTGAGCTTTACCGCTGTGCGTCCGCACGCTACTGCCGTAATTACTTCCAATCCAATGGTACCGTTGTGTTGTGCGCTTTTGACTCGCACGCAATCCACCCCACTTTTTCTAACGCATCTGAGGCACGCTCGACGCCGGACAATTTGCTCATCTCTCTGGATTGGGTCCAGGATTGGGTCTGGATTGGATTGGGTCCAGGATTGGGTCTGGATTGGATTGGGTGTACAAATAATTATTGAATATTTAATAATCACAAAAACAAACAACAGCAAAACAATGCCTGTGAATTATGACATAGTAAATTGTGTGATAAAAACAGCTAAAAGTCCCAATATACACAGCTCTGTGTGGATGAATGAATAAACATTTAAATGCTTGAGAAATACTAAATACTAATAGTAACGCACAGGACTGATTCAGATTTGTGTGCGGAAAGGCATTTACACTGTTGCATAAGTCCCCTTGACAGGTAGCATCTGCGGATGCGAGTGGCAGAGGATACAGGTCGGAAGTCTTTGCGTTCTATATGTAAGGACTTCCATAGAAGGGGCGGCCCTTCAGATCCGCAGACCGAAATTCTGCCACACAGACGGGGTTAGACATGCAATGAAGTGCCTGGTGTGGATAGCTGCTCTTCCGTACGAATGTAGATCCATTTGTATAACTTAAGGTAGGGTTCTGGACATAGGCGTATCCATAATGTGTGCAGGGTGTGCAGTGCACATGGGCCCCTCAGAACAGGGGACCCTGTGGCATTCCTCCTGCACCCATTGTTGGCAGGGAAAGGGGGATCATTCGGCATCTATTAAACGTCCCATGCGTGATGTGTGTGGCCTCCCCGTGACACTTCACAGATCTTACCACTAACTTAACTATGTAATGAAACACACCGACAACTTTATTGGGAATTAAATACATTTTATTAAATTCACTTACTGGATTGGTTAAGCCAATAAAATATGATGGGGCAAGCAGGTATCTTTATATATGCTTAATATATCAGAATCACATGTGCATAAATAACATAGCATTATGTATCTAACAACTATAACTTTAACAATCAATAACAGAGTCAAGCAACAAAATTCCAAGCATATACAGTTACCTCTTGTAACCTTGGATGATGCCATCGGGCAAACTTTGACTCCCAATTAACTAACAAAGCAACACAATGCTCAATTAAACAACCTGGTTTCCGCTAACAACCAGAAATCCCCTATCTAAGTCCTATTGAGAATTTAAACAATCAAAAACAGGGAAGGGAGTGTGGGAGAACCCAGAAGGAGAAAAGGAGGACGTCTTAGGGTCCAGGCTGGTTTTATTTACACAGAGGCCCCAGCACTCCCTACTCCCACTGCACCAATGAACGACAACCAACGTGAGTGACACCATTCGGCCCTACTTTTGTTCGGGCTAAATTATTAACCCTCCGCTTCTCTTCTTCCCTCTAAGATCTTTCCGAAGAGAAAAAATAGATGCTAAATGAGCCCCCCCACCTCCCCGGCAGTGGGACTGTCACTATTTGTGGGCCGGAAAATGGGCGGGGCTTACAGTGTAGGTAGGCTCCGTCCCTTTTTGAGGTCCGCGAATCAAGACAGTCCTTTCTCAGGTAAGGGGGGGGGGGCCCTCACTTCTTAAAATGCCCCTGGTTCTGGACACCCCCCCTCCTCCGTGCTTACTACAGATCTACGTGCATACGTATGTCAGACGCAAATCTGAATCAAGTGCAATATCACTGGCTGATCCACATTGCTGTTTTTACTTTGATTTGTATGTTTGTCATTAGCATCGTCTTCTCAGTACAGAATCCATGCTCTCTTCTCCTTCCTCCAGTCAGGTTATACGCCATTGCATTTGGCTTCTCAATCCGGCCACGAAAGTCTTGTACGACTTTTGTTAAACCATCCAGGAATTCAGGCAGACGCCGTGACCAGTCGGCAGGTAAGGGTCATGATGTAGACATATCACGGTGTACCGCAGTCTCTGGCGATGTCTTTACAAATTGCAACGAATCCTTGGGTGCTTTTTATTGTAACGTTGCAACAGGGTAAATAGGAAGCTTTAGGACCAGTTTTCTACTCTGTGTACGCTATTAAAGAAAAAAAGAAAGAAAAAAGATATTGAGACTGAGGGTCGTATCCAGAACTACGGCCGTCTTCCATAGACCACATATGCGCAATCTTCGTATCGAAACGATACGCAGATTACGTACAATAGCTACTGCGCATGCGCAGTAGCTACTGTTCAGTGAATTACGGCCGTCTATGGAAGACGGCCATAGTTCTGGATACGGCCCTGAGTCTCTGGATGGAATTTATGCTTTTCTGTATTCTGAAGGTTTTTTTTTGCTTACAATGGTTAGAGGCGTTGCGAGAACCCACAACGATGGCTGTAATTACGAAGCAGGAACGGCTGAAAGTTTCCTTTTCGCTGTCTCTATTTCGTATGACATAATTTATTTTATGAATGGGTAAATATGCAATTCGCTTACTCACCCATTCATTTTCGGAAGCGCCGCCGCTGGACCACCGGAGAGGTGAGAAACCCTGTCCAGGGACTTAGGGTTAGGCTGCGGGGGAGAGACTTAGTGTTAAGCTGCGGGGGAGAGACTTAGGGTTAGGCTGCAGGGGGGGTGGAGACTTAGGGTTAGGTTTAGGGTTAGGGAAAGTTTGCGGCACTTTCCCGCTATGTGATGTCACATAGACAGTAGGTGCAGCCCCGCAGATTCACAGCAGGTCAATCTACAGGAAAGACTTCATATCAGCCCGCTGTTGTTGTGCAGCTAGATGCAGTGATCAGAGGTAAGAGCCAGGGGTCTCTGACCGGGCCCAGCACTCCAGTCCCAGCAGTTCTTCCATGATAGTGGCCCTGATGAGGAGTATCTGAAGCTCTTTGTTCCAAAACTGTTGCTCCAGATCAATAGGCTCCAGATAGTCCTGGTATGTAGGAGGTGCTGCCATATCAGGAGATTGTGGATTGTGGATTGTGTGAGGTTTCAGATTTCTGCGGGGAGGAGAAGCGTTGGTAGAGATGGACATCAGAGAGGTAGACGAGGTAGAGGTTGTGGTGATGATCTCAAAGCGGGAAATCAGACGAAACCTTTCTCATCCTCTGCACAAATATCCTCAGGGTTCAACGCCGATTCACCTGGCGGCAAAGAACGGGCACACGGCAGTGGTCGGCCTCCTCCTGAGCAAATCCACATCAGAGCTGCATGTGAAGGACAGCAGAGGGCGGACGTGCCTCCATTTGGCAGCTGCTAATGGCCACAACGAGATGATGAGGACTCTGATTGGACAAGGCGCTGAAATTAACGTGACTGACAAGGTGCTGTCTTTCAGTACAGAGACAGGGACTGAGCCAGAGGCGCGCACTTCGAGCAGGGGGGGGGATCAGGGGGAATGCAGGTGGGGTGCAGGGGCAAGTGCAGGGGTAGGAGTACTCTGCTCTCCTGTGTATGAAATCCATATGTTATTCTCTGCAATGGAAGCTAATGTAAGGTTTTAGAACCGGATTCGCACTTAAGTGTTAAATCCGGATACACAAAAACACGCACCTAAATATGGAGGCTCCCCTGTTTTATGTGCCATAGGCAACCCTAAGATCCCATGTGTATTTTCCCTCTTAAGTAGATGTGCCAAACCGCGCCCTGACATCATCATTACAGCACCTCTCCCCACCCACTTTTCTTACGTTTATACAGAGGCCGCTCTGGCGCATCCTCTTACTTAAAAAACGACGTGCGTTTTTTACGTAAACAACATAAAAACTACTTCGAAGGCGCAGTAGATAAAAATAAAACCGTAACAATACACAGCTATGAGGCCGCAGCTTGTTAGGTGTGAATTAGGGCCCTTAGCACTTACATCTGGATCAGGTTCATGCTGCACAGGAGTCGTGTCGTACACGGTATCGTATGAATAGTGAGAACATTTTACTTGTAATATCAGTATCAGAAAATAATATTTTTTTTAAGTGAAATAAAAAATGAAAGAAAAATGAGGATTTTGCACAGTAAGAGTAAGAGTGAAATAAGTGCGCACGGTTTAGCAAAAATATTCACCTAAGTGGCAAAGCGCCTTCCATGCCACTCCACACTTATGAATTTTAGCTGACTTCCGCCACCATAGGGCAAGCTTAACTCACTGACTGGCACGCTCCTCCGTACGTGTCTCACTGAGCACGGATTTGAAGTTACTATGCATGCACGGTTTATCCGATCCTAAAACTATGCACGGAAGAAGCAGCACTTTCTAAAGTGTGAACACAGTCCTTTATCACTGTATGCTCAGCATCGGGGTTGGGGTCATAGTAAACTCGGTGGCAGCCTACTGGGGAAGACTCCCTGTCAGTTCTATCACCAATCCACCGCTAGTAACTCCACAAAAAATGTATAGACCTACTGGCTCCAATCCAGATGGGAGCGTACGACAGCCGACGTTCCTCTGCGTGATTAGCGACTGTGCATGCTCAGAGCGGAGAAACGCGTAGGGACGTCTCATTCAGATAATAACACAACCCCTGTGCTCTGAGAGGGCGGGAAGGAGTGGAGGGGCGTATCAATGTACAAGGGCATGTCCAAGGCCACTGCACTCCATCCCGGTCAGAACACAGACATAACAAAGGTGACTTTACATTAGAAAATTTCCTGACATTCATCCTTATGCACTGCATTGTGTGTGGGGCCTATTTTCAGATGGAGGCCTGGGACTGTAATCGGTTATCTGGTACAGCCCGCTGGATGGGCTACTATGTGCACTGAGAGCTGGATCGGGGGCCACTGGCTAACTGAATTTTCCTGACATGCTGCCCCCTACTGGAAATGAAGGGGACAGTCTTGTCAGGAGAACAACACCTCCAGCATCGGAGAATGACTGATCTCTCTGTTACTGTGACTATAATAATAATAAATGGTGTTAGAAATATGTATTTCAGTCTAATTGAATACGTTATTGCGGGATGGTTGATCTGACTGGATGTCTCTCTCGTGTACAGAACGGATGGCGTCCTCTGCATTTTGCTGCAAAGTCAGGATTTCTAGACACCGTTCGCTTTCTGGTGGAATGCGGCGCCAATCCCAACCTGGAGTGTAACGACGGGAAGGTGGCGATCCAGTACGCAGCCGGGTATAACCATCATGACGTGGTGAGCTTTTTGCTGAGGAGAAACCACAACACGCTCAAACTCACCGAGGACAGGAAGGTGACTAACGTCGGTGTAGAAATATATTCCCCCGGCTGTTATCATCCCTACATAAATATGTCATCACAGCCCACGTGTTCTGCTCACGTCAAGGACTTTGCACTGATTCACAATTAAGAATCTGTGACTTCTTAGGTGCAGAAATTTGAAAAGGGATATAATGCGCAGGCGTAGTAACTTAGGGCCTGATCCAGAGTAACGCTGTTGTGCTGAGCGTACTAGCGCTCAGTGTAACAGCGTTACACTCCCTCGACACTCCCCCTGCCAGATCGTAATTACACTGGGTTACACCGGCTGAAGGCTACCCTAAGTTCATCCGGCGTAATACAGTGTAACTATGCCCTCCCAGCATCATTACCCTGCTTCCCCCCGTCTACCTGCACTAACTTCAGCGTTACTACGCTGAAGCTACGGACGCCAGATCCACAATCTGCCCGGCGCTTGCGAAGATCGTTCTGGATCGGGCCTTAGTTTCGTATGATGGAAGTTACGTTAGTAACTCTAATGTAACATCTGAAGGGAGCATGGGCCCTCCAGTCCATAGGCGTGTATGTGGGCTTAAAGTATTATCTGTGGATTCAGCCCTTAGTGTTAGAGTATTTTCCTCACTTGCAAGATGTTTTAATTCATTTACACCCCTCATATTGCAATGTCTAGATTAGCCCGTGATTAAAACACATTAATAACCATATCCCATGACAACAGGCTAGCATACAATAGTGGTGTCACCATACAATGCAATATCCTGGTTGAAAAGGATGTTAACATATGCAGTATATAGAGAGTCACAGAGCTCTATTTTAACATGAGGGGCTACATTTACCAAGCTGCGGGTTTGGAAAAGTGGATCAGATTCTAGCTCTCACTTTCCTATTACATACTAGAGAATGTCAGCTAGAAGCTGATTGGTTGCTATGGGCAACATTTCCACTTTTCCAAACCCGTAAATCTGGTCCGAGGTCTTTATATTAATAAAGCAAAGAATGCAACAAATATATTCCATAAACTCTCCAATTTTCTGACATTTTCAAAAGAATTAAACAACCAAATTTAGCAACAATTTGAATATTTCAGACAGGCCAATATTAACTGAAGTGGTTACATAAAATCACTTACTTAATTTGAGCTTTGGAGATGCCATATCATCATCGTCTGGTAAAGGGCCTAGCTCTTTCTTTTTCTCCTTCATGACTTTCTCCAAAACATGAGCGTCATTATAAACCTGAAACCATAACAGAAGATCTGAGTCCAATGGCAAATTTTTCCATATTGATTTCACTGACAGATAATGCAGCTGCTGCACATATCTAACCTTTACAGTGGATAAAACAATATAACTTCAGATAAGAATTTGAATTCACAATTTCACATCACCATTACCTTAACTTGTTAATCATCTCGTCTTCCTCAATAAAATATATAAACATTTCTCATATACAAATACTATGTATGTTATACTGTTTGTTAAATCACCTCTACAGAATTGGAGTAAAAAAAAACATCTTACAATTCATAAAATATAAAATTATCTTTATAAATCCTACCCAATACACTATAATGGAAGGAACAACTTTCAGGAAGAGCACCCTGCAAAGTACAACAGCTAGAAATATTAATAAGAATGTACTTTGGCTGGATAATATCATAGGACATAAACAATTTGTTTGCATGTTGAGACATTCTTTTGTGACGATTAGGACTGTATGTCCCATGGTGCAAAGAAAACAATTCAAACTGCTATTATTGAACATGTAAAATAGTAAATGAATAAAAAACAGTCACTCACATTACACAATAGCACACAACGAATGAACACAGAAAAGGACCCATACTATGAATGAACAAACTAAAGATACAGGACAGATAAGCATTGATAACATTAGTAACAACGCAGGTCACCCTAAACTACAACATATCCAACATATCTCCTACCTGGGAGCCTTCCTCATTATAGTGCCATGCATTCCGAAACATCAGCTTCATATCATCCATCATGGCGTCTTCAGTGGCATACTTGTCAGCACGAATGTTGTGCTCAATGGTTTTTAAATCCATGGGCTCCAGAATAATTTTATAGTAGTCTGGATAGTCCTTTTTAGATGGCTTGAACATGAAAAGTTCACAAAGGCGGCGACCGGTGCCAACTTCTCGAGACTCAAGAACCGCATTGAACAATATTTTCATCCTTTGTTTCCTTATGTTTTTCTTGCTGCATAAGTGTAGTTTCACAACACCTGGAGTGTCACAGGTTAGCCATCACTGGTTTAGAGTAACAGCCAAAGAAAGGAGCTAATCTGGTAAAACCATGTTGAAATGCAAGAGGGAATTTGCAAACAGAGGACTTGATTCACACTTGCGAGTGTGATCTGTAGGTGTGGATACACATGTATCCGCATCTACTTCTCCAGTCCCCTCCCCCACCCCGCCCCTGTTTTTAGGCACTTTATGGGGCTACCTTATCTTACCATGCGTAGTATCCTTCTTAAAAAATAAACTCCGCACGGCCATTGCCCTCCCCGGCTAATCTAAATCCCTCCCCGCTGCCACTTATACCTAAACACTCCCCAAGGGGCTTAAGGCCGTCTCTTTTTTAACTAAACCACTCCGCGCACCAGGAGGCAATCTACACACCTAGCTGGTACGTAGATTGCATATATGACCTGCTACACATGCGTTGTAGGTCATATCAGGAAACTCCACACCTGTTGATGTCTAGTAGCTCAACTCTAAATTTGAGTTTAAAAATAAAGCTGTGCGGTATTTGTGTGTAATAAATTCATTGCTGTCAGTGTTTCTCCTGCATGCACAAAAATGACATTTGCACCTCTCACATTGCATGAGTCCAGATTTGTACCCCTTTTGTGTCATTACCTATGACTCTGGAATGCCCCCCCCCCCTAGGGTTTAAATGCGCTTATTTAACCTTTCTGTCTATTCTTTGCTTTACAGTTTGTTTTTGATCTAATGGTGTGTGGAAAGCTGAACAATAACCGAATTATAGAAGAATATGTTCTGAATTCCAATAGTCCCTTGGACACAGCGGTGAAGCTCTCCAGGGCCTTCAATATCACTGCCTTAAAGGAGAAGGAAAGGGCGGTGGACCTGCTGAATGCCGCCAAGTACAGCGAAGCCATGGCCACGGAGCTCCTGACCATAGCTTCTGGAAGTAAGAATGCTGGGTACATCCTGAGGTCCGTGGATCACCGGGGAACCAGCGTCTTGGACTGTTTCATTGAGTGTGAGCAGAAAGACGTGGTCGCTCACCCGGCTGTCCAGAAATACCTGACCGAGGTGTGGTATGGGAACCTGGATTGGGCCGCCTGGAAGCTGGTCCTTCTCTTTTTTACCTTCTTAGCCTGCCCCCCGGTGTGGCTGGTGTTTTCTCTACCTCTGAAGCATAGATTTAACCGGATCCCGATCATGAAGTTTATGAGTTATTTGGCGTCTCACATATTTCTACTGATACTCTTCATTGTGACCATTGTTTACCCTCCTCTCAGCCCCATTTATGAAGGACGCATGATCCCCTCTTGGAATGAGTGGCTCTTGCTCGCTTGGCTGTTGGGCACCTTGGTCTCCGAGCTCACCCACCACGGAGAACGTGCAGGTCTTGCCTGGATACGTGTGTTTATTTTGGGATTTTCCGCGGTTGCATTCTTCTGCCATTTACTTGCTTTTTTGTTTACAGACATAGATCGCTTGCACAGTCTTTTTGCCAGGAACATTTTCCTTGGCGTTGCCATGACTCTGTCGTTCATCCAGTTCTTGGAGTTCCTCACCTTCCACCACCTGTTTGGACCATGGGCGATCATCATCAGAGATCTGATCAAGGACTTGACCAGGTTTGCAGTAATCCTTGCCTTATTTCACATTGCCTTCACCATGCAGCTGTCCGCAGTCTATCAGCCGGTATATCCAGAACCTGCAGCAAATCAGTCCTATAACGGAACCAGAGGCAACAGAAGTGACTCTAATATTCAGGATCCTATTGACATCACCGTCCTCCTGTTCTTCTCGTTGTTTGGTCTGGTGGAACCGGATTGCCTTCCATCCCTTAGCAGAACACCACAGTTCACCTTTATCATCATCCGCTTTGTGTTTGGAGTTTACCTCGTCGTCACGTTAATCGTCCTGATCAATCTGTTGATTGCAATGATGAGCGACACGTACCAGAGGATACAAGCTCAGTCAGACACTGAATGGAAATTTGGCCGAGCCACATTGATTAGAGACATGACCAGAAAGTCGGGAACACCTTCTCCATTCAACCTGTGTACAAACCTCTTTTACTACATCAAACTCCTCTGCAAGCATAAAGGTAGGTTCCAGGATGCACATACCTGCAGTATATGGTAACGTTATAATTGAAATACAAATACAATTAATGGACCATATCCACGAGCCAGTAGATTAGGATAGGATAATATTTCTGCACCGTCTCCATGTAAAATAGGGGTGGTGGGATAATGTGGATTGTATGTTATTACTGTACAATCTGCCTCACCCCCCCCCCCTTTCAGATCCCCCCCCCCCCCCCCTTTCAGAATGGACACGCTTCTGCTTCCAGTTCTGTCGTAATAGACACCAGGACAGATCTGAAATATAGCATATAATAGCACTCAAATGCGCTAATTACCCTTGCCGCAACCTCGTACCTTGAGAGTCTACTTCCAAACGCTAACAGGAAAAACATGTAAAATATGGTGCAAAGGAGGGAACCGGTATTACCGCTGCCGGGGATCGGCTCTGAAAAACACCGTTCAGGAAACTACTTTACACATTTAATACTTTTGAGAAAGGGCCCAGAGTGAAATGCGTTACGTGGTTTCCTGAATTGTGTCTCCCAGAGACTATCCCTGCCAGCGGTAATACCGGTTCTTTCCTGCGTAAATACGAACGAAGGGGCGGGCCACTCATACGAGACACGGAAATACGCTTTGTGGGCAGAGGGAGGCATTTAAATCGTACAGTGTGGGCCGGGTTAGGTCGTTATGTACGACAATCCATCACGTACGTCCGTACGTCCTTACGCTTGGAAAGGTTAAGGTAGGGTTTGGTAAACGTAAATTGAGTAAATTACGTATGAGCGAGGGGATTGCCGGGGGAATGCATAGTGCTTACGATAGAGTAAATACGCTACGCCAACGAACGTAAAAAGAACTTAGGTCTGGATCTGGCCCAATGTCACCTTCCTACAGGGGGTCTTCTAGATAATAAATATATAGAACTGTTGCAGGTAAAATGTGTTCATCCAATGCCAGAACACTGATGAATGAAGAGGACACCGATGGCTTCTCAGACACACGGTCCATCGACTTACTCGCCCACACATCATGTGGGTGGATTAGATCTACTGGCAAGAGAACCATGCAG
>WWET01001172.1:64102-79085 GCA_011038615.1 Limnodynastes dumerilii
TGTCTATGTCCCTGTAAGAACGCTGTGCATGTAAGTCAGCTTATTTTCTTAAATCAGAATCAGGTCCCTTGAGCTTTATAATGACTTTGTGAAAGAGGTGTAAAAATATTGGGATGAATAGATACGCTTAGTTGGAGTTGTATCCAACCTCCCCCATCCACTGAAAACAAACAGTCACAAGCGATGGGTAATAAGATCAATTCCATAGAAAAGGATTTAATTTATTCCCATTCAGTAGAGTCATTGATTGTGATTGTAAGCTTCGCAACTATCAATCCATTGAGAGTGTTCAATAACCGAGAAATCCTTTTGACTGCTTGGTAAAGGAGCTGATAACTGCAGCCAATCTTCCCTATGATCTGCTGTTTGTTCATAATGTGACTCTCATATTCCTTACACACAGTCAACCCCTTTACTATTGCAATTACTAGATTAACGTAGTACCTTCCAAGAGATGTTCCTATCCACAGAGGTCGATTATACCGTGCCTATAGAAAGTGCACCACAGATCAAAACAGCAGCATAAACATATATACAGCAAGTATAGTAAAAATAAACAAATGAACAAGTTTTACATTCCCGAAAGAGAAAGAAATTGTCAAAATATTTGAAAGTTGATATATTTTAATGTTTAATGTTTAATGTTCATTCATTTGCTGAAAATCTTTTTCATTCTGAGGTTCCCATTTAAAATTCTGGAGCGGATCCAGATTTAAGGTCAAATCCCATACATTGGGCTGGATCAGGACCGGATTACGGATAATTTTTTTAATTGTTCCATTTTTCCCTGTTTTTACATGATATTCCCTGGGAGGCTCGAGTTATACTACAGACTGTCTATCTCCCGTGGATATTTAAGTGCACAACCTGCTTTCTATTTACTTTAGTTTTTTAGTATTTTATTATTTCTTCACAGCGCTTTACAAAGGGGTTTTACTTATCTATTGATTTTTAGTCCATTTATGTGTAGGACCCTCTTTTATTCCCTTTTGTTTTGCTGCGTGTTTTAGCTCTGCCATACTCCAAACTCCCCCATTCTGGTTTTCGGAATATTAGGGAGAGCCCTCTGTATTGTTAGACTAGCGGGTTAGTGCTGGCATTTCCATCATCTACCATTGTTTCCTGATACAGCTTTTATATGTGGTAATAATGACAAATTGATTTTGCGGTAATAATATACAAGAGCTTGTTAGTTCTGTTGTTTTTGTATATATTCTGAAATTTGTCACATCATTTTTGTAATATTGCAATTCATTAAATATGGATTTTTACTTTATTTTTTGTCCTTATTGAAATAATGTAATTATTATAGAAGTGTGCACTTTATTAAAGGTCTTTTACAGGCGCAATGTCTATGTAGTTGCCGCATCTCTTGTTATTGTTTACTTTGTAATTTTGGAAGAATTAAGGTGTCGTGTAGTAAGATGTCAAAATGTGTATAGTGTAAGCCATTTCATAGGTGTCTTATAAAAGCCTAGGTGCTCTGGACATAATAATGAATATGTCTACTAATGCTTGTGCTATTTATTCATGTTTGTTCTGCTCTTGCAAACCTGTTCTCCTCTTCACACCTTTCTTGCATGCATGTTTCCCATTCACACCTCTCTTGTATACCTGTTCTCCTCTTCACACCTCTCTTGCATGCATGTTCTCCTCTTCTCACCTCTCTCCCTAACCCTCCCTCCACTACAGCCTGACCCTAACCCCGCAGAAAGACTTTACTCACCTATCTGGCGAGCAGCGGTGGAGTGATCTGTTCTTTCCGAAAGTGAATGGGTGAGTATGTTCAATGGCATACTCACCCATTCATAAAAAAAAATTTGAAAAGTGTAAGCTTCGGAAAAAGGGACATTCGAATATTAACTTTCGAATATCCCTTTTCAGAAGCCACACTTTCTAACCAGAGATTGCAACCGATGAGAGAGGAGGGTTAGAGAGCTTGATGCTCTGTGGATCGAAATCCTAGCCAGTTCGAGACTGGCTGGGAGGAAACGGCCCTATCGAAATAGGGCCGTTCCAAGTGGGGACCCACACCCACTTAAAAGGGCCCATGCATTGGACGTCAACTTAAACCCTGAAAAGTGCAAGTTCCGATTCACAGAGGTTGCTTATATGGGTCACGTGCTAACTAGTCGAGGTGTCAAACCAGACCCAAACAAAATCACTGCAGTGCAACAAATGCCGCTCCCTGCTGACCAGCCTGCACTACAGCGCTTCCCTGGAATGACCAATTACCTGTCCAAATTTGTCCCACAATACAGTGAAACCACAGCACCACTGCGGGAACTGCTCCACCAAGACACAGAATGGTGCTGGCTGGACAAACACACAGCTGCTGTTAACCAATTGAAGACCATGCTCATTAATCTCCCAGTGTTTCGGTACTTCAATGTGCACGATCTGGTGGTCTTGCCTGCGAATGCCTCACAAAGTGGTCTAGAAGCTGTGTGCCTCCAACTCAACAAACCGATGGCTTTTGCTTCCAGGACTCTCACTGACACAGAGGCCAGGTATCCTCAAATTGAAAAAGAACTGTTGGTGCTAGTATTAGCATGCCACCGCTTCCATGACTATATATGGCCGTCCTGTCACAGTGGAAACTGACCATCAGCCACTCATCACCATACTAAAGAAGTTGATTCACACTGCTTCGTCCCGTATATAAGGTATGATGCTCAAGCTGCAAAGCTACAACTTGGAAGTTGTCTACAAATGGAAATGTATGTTGCTGATGCCTTGTCACAGGCTTTTCAACTGCCACTTACATGGAAACTGTTGGCGATGACTACGAGGTTATGTCTGTGGAAGTGCTGTCTTCCAGGCGGCTAGAAAAGCTACGTGCTGCTTCCCTGGTGAATGACTTCTGCCAGCAACTCTCCAAAATGATTCTTGAAGGCTGATCATCCTCCTTCAAAGAACTGCCAAACTTTCTCTGCTCCTTCTACAGCATGAGGGAGGAGCTCACCGTGGGCCAGATTCACAACTACGTGTATTGGTAAGGTACATGCTGATTTTTAAGTGCTGCGCTAATGCACATGAAGTTGTGAATCCGGTCCCATGTCTGATGGCGAGATACTGCAGGGTCAACGCTTTGTCATTCCTAATGCACTTCAGAAATTTTACACCCAGCAGTTGCACCAAGGCCATGCCGGTCTGGAGGCTACCAAGCAGGGCCCATGAAGTCCTGTTCTGGCCCTTTATGTACAGTGATATTGAACGTGCTGTCTCAGCTTGTGCACCGTGCAATGCTCTGATACCTCATCAACCACGGGAGCCCCTGCAGCTTCATGACATTCTCAATATTCCTTGGTCCATTCTTGCAGCTGGCTTGTTTGAATGGAGGGGGAAGGTGTATCTAGTGTTGGTTGATTCCTAATCAGGATGGTTTGAAATCAACTACTTGTCCAGCACCACAAGTCAAATGGTCATCACAAAGCTGAAAAGACACTTTGCAGTACATGGCATTCCACAGCAGTTGATCGCTGATAATGCCATGCAATTTAAAAATAGAGAGTTCAAGGGCTTTGCAAACACATGGGACTACAGTCATGTCAGAAGCAGTCCACACTACCCACAGTCAAATTGATTGACAGAGCTTGCAGTCCATTCTGCAAAACACCTGATGGAGAAATGTGCGCGAGATGGATCGGACATATACCTGGCATTATTAAATTTAAGAAACACACCCAGGGATGGCCTTCCATTCCCTGCACAGCATCTGTTGGCACGGCGCACTCACACAAGCATCCCAATGGCAAAGCAACTCCTGCACCCAAAAGTTGAGCTACAGGTACCGGACACTGTCAGAAAACACAGAATAGCTGTAAAAGCATCGTATAACAGATCAGCACATTGCCTGCCGCCACTATCTTCAGGTCAGTCTGTCCGCATGCAAGCTAAGCGTGTATTTGACAGAATGGCAGTAGTCCAACATGCTGCATGTTGCCCAAACAGCTATGTGGTGCAGTCTGGTAATAGCCATTATGAACGCAACTGGCGCCATCTGTTAAGTGTGCCTGAGGCTGGCTCTACACAGCCTGATCCTTTGAATTCTGCCATGACTGCCACAAACCTCAGTGATGATTCTCAAGGTGTGGACAGTCCGTCATCAGAGACAGCCTCCAGAATAGTGGAATCTCTTATTGCCTCAGAGCAGACACCTACTGAATCTCAACACACCATCACCAGATCTGGACGTGTGTCCAAACCCAACCCAAAGTTCCAGGACTTTGTTGTATAGTGTAAGTGCCCATTTTCTCCTCTTCATTTATTTCATGTATTTGTGTTATTACTGTATCTTGTTCAAACATTGTACCTGCATCCATCCCACTTGAAAGGGGGGATGTAAATGCATGCCTGTAGCACACAGCACAGGATGTGATATCATGTTGATAGGTGGGTGTCACTTCCTGTTTGCTGCAGTTTGTTCAGTTGTTTATCGTAATTGGGTAAAGACCTGCACAACAGCACCAAAAGTGTTGTTCTCCTTGTTTTCCACACACTTCCCCCCCCCCCCCACACACACACACACACCCACACACACACATATATACACACACAAATACAAACACACACACACGAGAGTTTACTTACCTTTTCAGAGCTTTCACTGTCTGAGGGCTCCCCTGAGCAGCTCCACAGTCACACAGCCCGTGATCATGTGTGTGAGGCCTCTCTCTCCTCCCCACACAGGTGAAGTAGTCAGGACCAGCCACATGCTGTTAGTGTGGATACATCCAGCCCATGCATATGGGGCTGCACAAGCTCACAGACCACACTCACAGCCAGTCTCCGTGTTATGTGGCTGCAACTGCTCTGTGGGAAGTAGCATCTGTCACATAGGTACATTCTGGCTGTATTTACTTTCTATGAGTGGGAGGAGTGAGAGGAACCTGTGTCTCCTGGCTCTCTGCTCAGCACCTGTTCGGTCCTGTGTCGGGCCCCCCAGTTGGTCATTAGTATCCCCCCTCTCTCAGTGGGCCTGGTGCTCTATATGATCCATTCACACAGCAGTGTTAATAGCAGGACTAAAGGGAATTTTAGTATGAAAAGAAAAAGTGTCCAACTTTGTGATAATTATGTAAGAGAAGGTAAAACCAGATAGCAAGGTAGTTAATAAATGTTAAGAAATAGGTTGATGAATTTGGTAAGCTTTTCTGAAGAGGTGAGTTTTAAGGGAGTGCTTGAAAGTTTGGAGAGTAGAACATTCATAGCTGAGGAAGGTTTATTCCAGAGAGTGGGTGCAGCCTGGGAAAAGTCCTGTTACCAGGAATTAGAGAATTTGTTTAGTGTACAGGAGAGCTTTATGTCCTGTGAAGATATGAGAGAGTGAGCTGGGATATATCTTGAGATGAGTGAGGATTTATTTGCTGGTGCAGCTTTGTTGATGGCTTTGTAGGTTAGAAAAAGGATTTTGTATTTCATTCTGTAAAATACAGACAGAGGACCAGCTCTAGAAGAGTGTTTTGAAAAGAATATCACCCCAGCTGTGGAATGCAATATAGACTTTAGTTTTTTTTTCATATTTCACATTTCATAATGGTGGAATCCAGTAACGAAAAAGCATTGAAAAAATCAATGCGATGATTAAAGCATTAATGAGAGTCTTTGCAGTGTTTTGTGTGATGTATTTGAGCATTCTGGAAATGTTTTTTAGATGTGTTTAACAGGATAAACAGATTGTATGTTGGGAACAAAGTACAGTTCAGAGTCAAGGGTAAGCTTTATGAGTAGGAATTATTCCATTGTTGTCAACAGAAATAGAGAGACCAGGTTGGTAGCTTTTATTGGCAGGTGGAAATATTATTAGTTCTGTTTTTGGAAGATTAATTTTAAGATGGTGGGAGGACATTCATCATGAAATGGCAGAAATACATTCAGCTACACGAGCCAACACAGTTGGTGAGAGCTCAGCAGTGGATTGGTAGATTTGTGTATTATCTTCATAGAAATTATAATGAAATCCAAATTACTTTATAATCTGTCTAAGAAAAGTGGCATAGATAGCGAAGAGCAATGGACCTAAAACTGAGCCTTATGTTACTCCAAAATATAGAGAGAGAGCAAGGAAAAGGGGAGGAAAAGCAAAAACGGAAAAAGTGATTAGATAAGTAGGATGTATCATTTGTATGTGAAAAGAGGTCACCAGGTAAACAGTGTCAAAGGCAGCAGAAAGATCCAGGAGAATTAGAAGAGAGTAGTGAACTTTACATCATGGTTGCTGACTCTCCCTGAATATCTGGGAGACTCCCGAAATTTAGGCAGGTCTCCCGGGAGAGCCGGCAAAGCTCCCGCAAGCCCCACCAGCCATCAGTTATTACCGTAATTCCTAGCGTTACTAGGGATGTGCGGGGCTTGATGACGTCATCAAGCTCCGTCCATCCCCTGAAACGCTGGAGATTACAGGAGTGATTGACAGGGGGCAGGGCTTAATGACACGATTTGCATAAATCATGTAATTAAGCCCCGCCCACTTGCAGAAATCCATGGCTTACCTCTGGGTTCTCCCGGAGGGAAGCTCTAAAAAGTCAGCAACCCTGCTTTACATTTAGCAGCACTTAAATCACTGGCCACATTGGTCAATGCAGATTCAGTAAAGTGTTGGGAACAAAAGCCTGACTGAAGAGTATCCCCTTTATAGATCTATGGTATGACCTCACCTAGATTATTGTGTTCAGTTCTGGAGGCCATATCTCCAGAAAGACATAAATACATAAAGACATAAATACATGTGCAAAGACTGTGCAAAGAAGAGCAACTAAAATGGTCCATGGCCTGTGTAACAAATCATACCAAGAAAGGATAGAGGAACTAAACATGTATAGCTTGGAGCAGAGAAGGGAGAGGGGGGATAGGATAGCAGCTTTCAAATATATCAAGGGTTGTGACCAGCTAGAGGAGGGTAGCATTTTTCAAAGGAAGAGGTGTAATTGAACATGAAGGCATGAATATAAACTAGAGGGTGTGGAGTGATAAGGACATGCTTGCATAAAGATGGAATAATGCCAGAAGAGAGAGATTGCAAATTGTAGTTAAGGTTGGAATAAAAAATGAACATTGCATGGGTACATGATCAAGAGGACAGGTAACAGAGTTGAATGAGCAGAAAAGAGCAGATATTTTCTCTTCATTTGTTGGTTGGAAAAAGTTCATTGGTTCGCTGGTTCTTAAAGTATAATGCAAGATCTTGAGCACTATGGCAGTTGGTGTATTTTGCACAGGAGTTCTAAGTAGAGAATTAAATGTACAAAAAAAGACATTTGGGATTAGAAGCTTGAGCGGAAATAAGAGATAGGGCCAGAGCCAGACCTACAAAAGCAAGCCATTTTACGCTAGCTGCTAGCATCATTTCGGCTGTTTGTACGTTCTGTGCATGTGCACGACAGATGTTACGACACGTAACTCGGGGCGGCCGTAACACTGTAGTAACTATGTATGAAGGGGCATGCCAAAACTATGCTAGCCATAACTACGGTTAAACTACGCACTGGAGATAGGATGAGGCATTTAAATCGTACAGGATAAGCTGGGTTAGGCAGTTACATCCGTCAGGACACTACGTACGTGCACGATTATGCTTTGAAAAGTTAAGGTAGGGTTTGGCAAGCGTAAAATGGCAAAAGTACGTCCATCCGTAGAGAGTGTCTGGGGGAGTGCATTGTACTTACGATAGCGTAAATACGCTACACTAACAAACATAACACGCACGTAAGTCTGGATCTGGCCAATTGAAAGTAGTATTGTTTGGTATTTTCCAAAGCATTTCAATAAGTGTGATAAGTGTTGCTGTATGGGATATGTCCCAACAAAGTTTTACTCTGTTGGAGAGGTTTTAAGGTTTATAGTGTCTGTAGCGTGCCATGGCTGACACTGAAGTCGTAGCTGGTGTGATTTGATCAAGGGCAGCTGCTAGGATTTGGTTAAGAAAATGGCATTAGAGTGAAAACTTTAAATTCTAGACAGATTGAGAAAGTTGGTTAATATTAACAGTGTTAAGATTTCTATGGTTGCAAGTTTTGATAGAGTAAGATAACATAGGAGTAGAATTAGTGAGGAAAAGTTCGCAGGTGATAAGGTTGTTGTCTGAAAGAGGAAGAGGGGAGTTAATAGAATCAGAAACTGAGCATTGTTTAGAGAGTACTAGATCAATGCTATTGCCAAACCTTGTATGTAAGCAAATCATTCAACTGGGAAAGGCTAAGAGAGGAGGTTAGAGAGAAAAGCTTAGGCACATCAGGAGATGAATGGTCGTTAATGAGAATGTTAAAATCACTTAGTATAATGGTTCAATTGTCAGAGAATAAAAAATGAGAGCCATGAAGGGCTGAAATGTTGAAAAAAATGTTGGCAAGATGACTTGGGGATGTGGGGGCAATAGATCACAGTCACATGCAGAGGGAAAGGGTTGAAGAAGGTTTCGTGTTGCTGCGGAGGTCTCTGGAACACAGTGCAGTCATTATACAGTGATTCCAATTCTTTGTTTGTTAATTCTGGTTCCTTTTGTTAATGTTCATCAGAGATTCCTTTAGAAAGATGTTTGTGTACATCAGACGATACATCACATTGGGATAAATATTTCCAGAATCCGCTGTCGTTTTTTCTAAACATGGAGGCTTTCATTTATCTGGATTTTAAGCCCAGACCGGAACCTTTTATGCAAACACGTCACTTATTGTCAGAGTATAAATGACACCACAATACTAAACTGAACCCACCCTGAGGGGGGCAAAAGGGCATTACACCACAGTGGCCAACGGCTGAAGTCCCCGGGAGTGTCTTCTTATTCCACCCCCACTGAGCAAAACTGTGCGCAAGAATAATACAGCGATTCACAGCAATCGCGTCTGCAAGCCACGCCCCCATTTCTTCAGAATGCTTTGAAAATGCCCGCCCACAAAGTCCAGGCTGTAAATACAGATTGGTTGGACAGAAGGTTGGGACAGCGTACACACTGATGATTTGGTCAGACGTCGTAATATCGCTGATCGGTAAAATTAGAACATTCCAAACATCCAATCCAACAACACAATGGGGTAGATCCAGAACTACGTGTGCTGTACGTTTATTCGCGGAGCGTATTTTCGCACATGTAAGTTCGCTACACTCCCCTCGGCACACCCCTTGCACGGACTTATTTTGTCAAAATACGCTACCCAAACCCTACCTTAACTTTTCCAAACGTAACAGCATGCGTCTGCTAACGGACGTACTGACTACGCGAACGTACGCAGCTTAGCACGCCCATACTGTACACTTTAAATTGTTGACGAACGTAAATTTGGCGCGCCCACACGTAAGTATTTACGTGAGACATACGTGAATCACCAATACGTCCTAAATTACTCTACGTGAATGTGCGTATTTTCTAAGGTGTGCATGCGAAGTGCGTACAAATCTGCGAATTTACGTCTCCGCCATGCGTAAAATCGCAAAAAACGTAGTTCTGGATCTGCCCCAATGCCCTTTCTAAGGATTCTACAGCATCATTGCATCGTACCCACTGATAAGATGTCGCTGGAAACCGTGGTTTATCATATGATCTGGACAGGGGCGAAAGGTGACCCCATAGCAAGGAGGTGGGACCAGAGTCTGGATGGGCGGGACTGGGTGGAGCCAGGCGGAGCTGGGCAGGATCGCTGCCTGATCGAAGCTGTCAGATATAAATTGCAGACGCGATCTTTTCTGCACACAATTGTCCATGAAGCCTAAGAGAAAGCACATTACCCTGTTCACTCTGGCCCTGAATAACGCGCACTGTGGATGAGTAGAGAGTTGTAATCGAACCGAGGGATGTTTGCTGGACCAATGAGGCGCGATGGCCGTGATGGCTGCACAGGGTTGTGGACTCTCTCGGTATATCCTGGAGACTCACGAAATTTGGAACATTTCTCCCAGAATTCCCAACAAATCTCCGGCAAGTCCCAACCCCCAGTCATACTCTATTGTAATCCCTAGAGTTACTAGAAATGGGCGGGACTTCATTAAGCCACACCCACCCCCTGGAACACTAGGGATTACAGGCGTGATTGACAAGGGGAGGGGCTTAATGACGCAATTTGTATAAGTCGCGTCATTAAGCCCATACCGGAATCTATTTCTTGCCTCTGAGATCTCCCATAGGCAGCCCTGTGTTTAAATCGCGCCCACTCAGACACGGGGGACCGTATTAACACCTAATTCCCTGCTCCCCTCCCCAACACCACCCCCGTTTTTAAGTGCCTAACGCACCTACGAGTGTCATAGGGCGCCCTTAACTACCCATGCGTATTTTCCCTCGCATGTAGATTCCATAGCCCTCCCTCCCAGCCTAATCTACATCCCACCCCCCCCCCCCACTTTTCGGACCTTATTTTGAAACTCTGGATCCAGGACCGGATCCTCCAGACACCCGGACGTACGGAAAGCGTGGGGTAACTCCCCCCCCCATTACTCCCCTCTCTCATCTGAAATAGTGTGATTTACACTGCCATAAGCCTGATCCGCGCATCAGTGGGCGGTGACACCCACACTGTACACTGTGCATGCATCCCCCTGCCCGTAACTCATGGAACACCCCCTCGTGGAACACGTATGTAACATCTGGAGGGTGCGTTTGTAAGTGACCTAAAGGACGAACCTGTGGATCCGGTCCCCAATCAATCGTTTTTACACGTCCAATAGCTTGGGGTGCTCTGAGCTTCTCCAGCATGGCTACCCACGTGGAAATGATTCCCTAGAACTAGAGGCATCTCTGTATTTAACAGTCACTATGTGTAGTGATTGTGGTCACTCACCATGTTGAACTGACCATGCAGGGACCTTACCTCACTCTCCTTTTCCTCCCATGTCATTACCATGACAAGTTTGGCAGGTGCACATCCAAACAGTAGCTTGAGCAGGTGAAAGCTCCTGACGTCAGGACCAGAGGGATGTATCTATAGGTGCCCACCTGAATCCCAACGCTTGAGACGTATGCTTTGAAGTATCATGCCTCTTTGAGTTTTGCCAATATCGAAGAGATGGACGCAAAGGAGAGTACGTTTAGTAGTTAACAGCTGAGTAAAGGGCTTATTTGTACATTTAACACAGTGAATACTTTGTATATAAGTTTTATTTAAACTGAGTATTTTCCCAGCTTCTGTCACTCATCAGATTTAAAGATGTCCTTGGAAGGTTCACAAGGAACCCACCACATCCTTGGCTTCCTCGTCTTGCTTTCCCACAGAATCGGTTTAATGCCAAAGGAAATAGCCGTGATGGACAGGTCTAGGAAGAGCCTCTTTATTCTTATAGTTCAGTACCACTCCAAGTAAGTTGTGTGAAAAGTAATGATAACAATGTCCCTCCATATAGCAGAGGGACCACCATGCATTTCAGTGTCTGTAGCTATGGTTCCAAGAGGAAATGTCCTTCTGTGGTCAATTTACTGAACCCATTGCACATTTTCCGGTAAGTACACATATAGCTTCTAGATGTTCTCTTGCAAAGCTAAATGAGGCGTATACCATGATTACTGTTTAGCTTTTTTTTAATTATTGCCTGGTAAACTTAGGAACTTTGGGTTGAATTCAGACTCTCAACATTTCCTACATGTTCAGGGGTTGCAATTGAATTTTTCTAGCACTTCTCTACCATAATTGATATAAATGCATTTCAAACCATCCGGACTTACTACTAACAGGAATAAAACCTCAGGTATCTATTGACAGAGGGCTGGGTTGAGTTTGTAAGTGGGAGATTTATCTTAGTAGATGGGCAGTATAGACATGTCCTCTGTTATTGTACCCATCCAGACCTTCATACTCTCAGGAATTGCTGTGCACTATAATCATTAAATGATCTTCATCTTCTGCTCAGGGATCGGAAGTCTAGTTCTGGCGCTTTATGTTTACGCTTTTCATAATACTTAAGAGTGACATAGGGCTATCTTATCTTACCGTGCGTAGTTTCCTTCTTAAGAACTACGCACGGAGATATACTCTCCCTCCGCCCTCCCCGGCTAATCCAAATTCCTCCTCCCTCCCACTTCTATCTAAACACTCCGCGAGCATTAGGCCGCCTCTTTCTAACCAAACTACCTTGTACGTTGATTGTGTAAATGACTTACCCCATATGCGTAGTAGGTCATTTCGGTAATCTATGCTCCTAAGAAGCCGAAGCTTCTTAGGGGTGAATACGGTCCAAAATGGTTAGTATGGATGGTCTTCTATTGTTATTGCTGTTCTATTGTTGTCATTATTATTATTATTGCTGTTCCATCGTTATCATTATTATTACTATTGCTGTTCCATCGTTATCATTATTATTATTATTGCTGTTCCACCGTTATCATTATTATTATTATTGCTGTTGTATTGTTTTCTGCTCTATGTAATCACTCATATGGGGCCGTATTCAGAGATCCGTGTTTAGATCGGGCCACAAATATACGCACGGACGGAGCAAGGAACACCCACCAAAACCCCAGTCACTCCCCTTGCTAATCCGTGCTCTCGGACACTTACGCCTCCATAGATCAGCTGTAACTTTCCGTGTGGAGTTCCGTGCGCATATGTCCTCCGTCCGTGCGTATCTTGATAATCGCGCCCACTTTCCTTCATTTATATGCCCCCCCCGCACATTTTTATTTAACTTCTCCATGCGTATTTTTCCGTTGCATATCCGGACGTATGTATCCACGTACGATTCACAGGTCCGTCCGTAAGATACTTCCGCGCATATCATCATCGTGAATTGCGTAAATAAAGTTACTACGCATGCGCAGGTGAAACGTAACTAAAGATTCACACGGAACTGGCTGGGAAAACGGATCTCTGAATATGGCCCTGTGTGTGGTATTTAAAGACCGCACGTGGTTAATATCCGGACGGGACCCCCTGCGCAAATTGCGTAGTCTATATGATTACGCCAGAGCCGTAACTAGAAATTTTAGCGCCAGGGAATAAAGGAACAATAGTGCCCCCGTCCCTGAATTCCAGGCCAATTTCACCATAAACATGAACTTACGGGTGCCCCTTAAGATTTGTGCCTGGGGCAGGCGCCTCTATCGCACACCCTTAGTTACGGCCCTGGATTGCAATTACGAAGATAGATTCCATCACTCCACAACCGCATTCACTCCACACCCACATTCACTCCACACCCACACACACATTCACTCCACATTCACTCCACACCCACATTCACTACAGACACACATCAGACGCTTCTGAATTCAGCTTTGTCAATGACAGGACCCAGAGTTCCCTCTTATATCCCGTTTACAGTTACTCCAAGTAAGCAATGGAAACAGGAGCACGGGATTCATTACTGCTCTCTTCTCAGGAACCACGGATGATATATGTGTCCTGCATGCCACGGAACCTGCCGTGGAAACTCCTGATTAATGAACTGAACTGCCGGACACCAGGAGACACGATCAGTCAGCAGACACCAGGAGCTTTTCATGGAGGACAAATGGCCACGGAGGGCAATAATTCAGATGAAAGAGAGATGGCCACGGAGGGCAATAATTCAGATGAAAGGAAGATGGCCACGGGAGATGTTATATTTATATGGAGAGGTAAATTCTAATGGTGCAGATACAGCTAGATGTAAGCAAACGTGCAGCAATTTAATAGATGTTATTTAGTCCTGAATATTCTGCATATTTATTACCGGAAAATAAGGCCTAATGACATATTATGGATGTTCCATCGCGGCCACGACTGTCAGGATTCTTGCAGGAAGGAAATACAAACTGCGTTTATACTCACCCGTCCTGCGATCCCGGCCTTGTTCTGTAGACTGCTCTACTTAGACCAGGGTTGAATATCTGGGGGACTCCTGAAATTTGGGCAGTTCCCGTAAGTCCTAACCTCATATCAATGTCACTTTTACCTTTTCTATAAAGATAGTACTGAAAGTATTCACTGACAATTTAATCATCAATAAATACTGATACTGCCATTTTTATTGTAAAATAGTTTTCCTGGCAGTGCTAGATACACCTATGGGTGGAGCTATTCACAGGACACATCTCTTTGGTGTTACAGGACACACCCCTTTGGTGCAGCACCTTGATAGTGGTCTCACAATCTCCGATATTCATTTGCAAAAGTAGGCAACCATGGTAAATAGAGATGATTCAGGACTGATTATGTCATCAAGCCCCACCCACCCCTGGAACACTAGAGATTACAGTAGTGATTGACACAATTTGCATAAATTGCGCCATTAAGCCCCCCGCCCCTTGCAGGTTTTCATTGGCTTTCCTCCGGGGTCTGCTATAAAAAGTCATCAGCCCTGACTTAGATGCTGCAGCAACGAAGCCACAAAATACTGGAGAGAGAAGCTGGAAGCTTCAGAGAAGGCGATGAGGTTCTATGGAGCAGTTAGAGAGGATCCAGGGTTCTATTTAGAGAGGAGATGGAAGCAGCGTCATGGCTGCAGTGCTGGGTTCAGCGCTCTACATGAGGACAGGGGGATGTGTCCTGGATCTCCGAGGTTCATACAGTATCTTGCAGGCTCCGAATGACTGACAGGTGTAACATGGACCTTGTTCATTCTGGCAGTGTCATAGGGCCTGACCCAGATCTGAGAGCAAATGTGAATGCAGCGGTTGTGCTGTAGACGCGCTTGTAAAAGTGTGGGGGGGGGAGGGGGCTGCGTGCGATCCGAAAGAGAAATACGGTGTATAGATTGTTAGCAATAATGGCTAAGGACACACATCAGCTAAACGCAATGCAGCGACACAGCCAAATACACTGCGAGGGCACAGCGGGCAGAGGATGGGAGGGAGGGCACAGCAGGCAGAGGATTAGAGGGAGGGCACAACAGGCAGAGGATGAGAGTGGAGGGCACAACGGGCAGAGGATGAGAGTGGAGGGCACAGCGGGCATAGGATGAAAGGGAGGGCACAGCGGGCAGAGGATGAGAGGGTGGGCACAGCAGGCAGAGGATGAGAGAAAGGGCACAGCAGGCAGAGGATGAGAGTGGAGGGCATAGCGGGCCGAGGGTGCGAGGG
>WWET01001172.1:82604-95775 GCA_011038615.1 Limnodynastes dumerilii
GCTACCCTAACTTCAGCCGGCGTAAGGAAGGGGCCATACGCCCGCACAGGGGGAGTGTCGGTCAAAATGAACGCCGATACGCTGTGCTTTAGTAAGCACAGCGCATCGGCGTAGGTCTGGATCAGGCCCATTGTCTCTAAACCACAGGAATCTCAAAAATTTGCGATCTTCTTCCCTCACAAAGAAACAGTGAAACATCTGTTGGATGTCAGCTGTAAACACAATAGAATCTTTGCGAAAGCGAATGAGTACCCCCAGAAGCTTGTTGTTAAGATCAGGGCCTGTCAGGAGCACATCATTTAAGGAGACACCATCGAATTTGGCACTTGAGTCAAATACTACTCTTATTTGACCTGGTTTCTTTGGGTGGTATACACCAAACATTGGTAAGTACCAGCATTCCTCTTTATCTTTCAAGGTGGAGGCCAGCTCTGCATGACAATTCTCAAATATTCTCTGCATGAAAGTAAAGAAATGAGCTCTCATTTGAGGTTTCCTTTGGAAGTTGTGCCTAAGAGAGAAGCGTTTTAATACTTGTTATTGAGTAGGCAACGTCTGTTGGGTCTAAAGGGTAGTGGAGCAACCCAGCTGTGTCTATCATCTTTGACTAGTCCATGTGCCATCACTTTCAAGAACAATTTGTCTTCGATGGACATAGCTATCTGATCATCCTCCTTTGTTCTTTGAAAGACTGTGCATCCCAAGTGGTCTGCGCTGTTGTCATTCACTTGCTTTTCAGTAGCAGAGTCTGTGAGTGGACAGATGAGTTGGGTGCTTTGTGGTGATTCCTTAATGAGAAAGCGATTGCAGCATGGCTGAAAGAGGTAAGGCCGTTTATTTTCTAATGTACAGGTGAGCATGCTGTTAACAGGTTGGTTTGTGCACATTGCCTAAACACACATCTCCAATTATGACCCAACCTAGATCCAATCTTTGAGCAAAAGGTGTTACAGCTGCCGTCTAACGGCAAGCTGCGTGTGCCGGCTCCCTCCCTGTTCTGCCTGCTTACCTGCAGTTCCCGCGGCGTGCGTCTCTGGGGATTCCCCTGCCGACAGCCTGCAAAGTGACAGCGTTCATAGTTACCATCCACGTGTGCCGCTTCCCCGTTAGACGCGCGCTCTGCTGATTACTCACCCTTATGCGTTCCTGGTTGCCAGGGGAATGCTTCCACATCACGGGGGCTGTTCTTGGCTGTCCTATAAGAAGATAGCATATCCTATATTAGTCCTTCCTGTCTGCATTCCCACGCCGGTTATAGAGTCTGTTCCCTCAGTTCTGTGATCTGTTACTTACTGTGTGCCTAGTGCTATCTGCCTAGTGAATTGACCGTTGTTTGACCCACTTACCTGCCTTGATTCCTGCCTCAGTTTCCTTGTGTATCCTGCCCTGGTTCTCATCCCTTATTATACCTACCTTCCCCGCTGTACCTACTTATTCCCTGAGTGCCTGTTTATGTTACCTCTTCAGAGGCCCCGCTGCATGAGTGTGTGTGTGCAAGTCCTAGTGCGTCTCGTCCAGTCCCGTGAACAAATTTCTGTCCTTCGTTCTGGGTTTCGTGTTGCTCGTAGTCCGTCGCAGTCCGGTCTCTTCTGGACTGGCTCTGCTCCCGCTTACCTTACTGCTCCCATCCTCTCAGTCTGGTTTCCAATCCGGGTTTCCCTTTCTCTTCCTTGAGTCTGGTTCAACGGGGCACGACCAGGCTATTGGAGTGCAGCCAAATCCATCCCCACCATCAGGGGCTCTGGTGAAAACCACCCAATAGCAAAGTTACTGGGCCCCAGCAGTCGACTCGTTCACTACCTCTCTCTCTTCCGTGGCCGCCTTGGTTCTTTCCGTGGTAAACCCGGGGCGCCACTCCAGTCTACCATCTTCCCCACGACCACTCCGGTTCTCTGCCAGGTAAACCCGGAGTGTCGTAACAAAAGGTGTGTTGTGGGGGCCATTAATCTGGTTTCTGACTTTATGAACTTGTAATATATCCCTGTCAATAAGTAGAATTATCTGAGCTTGAGGGTCAAGCTCTGGTATAAGATTTGCCATGCGTTTCAAGCATGCATGGTGGATTGCTGCATCTGGTGTGGGAATGTCAGATCTATTGTCTGGGATCTGATTGCACTCTATGATAGTAGGTAAAGAAAGGCAAGTGTTTCCATCCATGGATTCAATTTAGTAGCCGGTGTCTCTTTTTCCCATTGTTTCTGTCATCCCTGCACAAGTCTTGAGGGGATAAGGAGTGCAGGGGCCTTTAATATTAAAAATATCAAAGAAGATTGACGTAGCTAGGGACTTGTTACTTTGATCATCTAGAATTGCGTAAAGTTTGACTGCTCTGTCTTTCTGGCCTTCTGGATAAACTTTTACTAAACAGATTTTGGAGCAGGATCTGCCGCCTACAGTTCCTTTGCATACTTCAGTACATTGTGAAATTACCACAGAGGTGTCTGTAGTACTCAGGACTTCCTCCCCACCATGCTCTTTGCGGTTGGAGGTGTCTTGTAAGGTCCATGGGGCTGGCCCAGGGTGTAGAGCTGAGATGTGATCTGTGCTGTTGCATTCTATGCAGTTGGCACTAACCTTACAGTCCTTGGCGAGGTGAGCTGACGAAGAGCAGCATTTATAGCAGATTCTGTTTTCTCTAAGGAAGGCTTTGCAATCCATAATGGGTTTCTCCCTGAAGGCTCTGCATTTAAGAAGAAAATGAGGTCTCTTATGGAGGGGACACTGGTTAGCAGGATCCTTGATCCCTGTTGTTTGAAGGAAGGAGCTGGAAGACCTGTGGAAGGAATTTGGAGACACCACGTTAGTCTTGTGGACTGCAACAGATGTTTTGCGTTGACTAAAACCCACACGGCCGAGACCAGATAGTGTAAAGGCAAAACTTTGATCATTCCTGATCTTAGCCTGCTGGTGCACAAAGTCTACAAATACAGAGAATGGAGGAAACGACACGTTGTACCTTTGTTTGAAACTGGCAGCACATGTAACCCACTGCTCTTGTAGGTTGTACGGCAGCTTCTGAACTATAGGGTTTAACCCCTTGGGTGTGTCTAGGTATGCAAGTCCTGTTAAGTAACCTTCTGCTTTGGCTGCTTGAACTTCCATTACTAGATCACTTAAATATCTAAGTTTCTGGTAATCTTTGCTGGCTATTTTAGGGAAATTGTCAAGTCTTCAATGCGCTTTCTATTACCACAGGAGAGCCATAGCACTCCTCAAGTCTCTCCCAAATCATTTCAAGACCCACCTCTGGGTAATTTATGTTGATCACTCTGATATTTTTAGCATACTCAGCCGACTCACTTTCAAGCCACTTGATTAAAAGATCTATTTCCTCACTGGGTGAAAGCTCTAAGCCTCTAATTACATTTTTGAAAGAGGATCTCCAGGCTCTGTAGTTTTCTGGGCTATCATTGAACTTTGAAAGTCCGGTAGTGATAAGTTCACGTCGTGCAAGAAACTTGGCAAAGTCCATTGTGGCTTGGTCAGCATTGGGACACACTGTGGGGGTATTGTAATGGTGAGAAGGTGGTGTGCGGACATACCTCACAGAGACCTCTAGCTTGGGCTGATGTCTGTCACTCTGTATTTGTGCAGAAAAGGTGTTTATTTCTTGAAGACTTGCTGGCCTTTGCTCCTGCTGTGGCATGAGGTTGTTTCCAGTGTGTACAAATGATGGGATATTTTCCTGCTTGTAAGCTACGGGTTGACTGCTTCTTTGTGGCTGCACTAAGGAGTGAGCTTGGCCTTTCTCACTGATTGCACCTTGCTCTGGTTCCTGTTCTAGGTGAAGGTTGCTTGCAGCCTGAGACAATTGGTAGACATAGACTAATGTACGCTGCAAAGGATCTTGTTGACCCATGTCAGAGCCAAGTACATTGCTGCGTGTTCGGTCATCAGGACATACTAGTGCATCTAAGAAGTCTGCTTCTTTATCTACTCTGAGTTTCTCCAGGGCTGTTTGTAAGCGCAATCTCTCTTCTTTTAGTTGAATTTCCTTATCAACAAAAGCGGCTCATGCTTTTGCGGCTTAAGCTTTGGCGCGCAATGGCGGCTGCATTACTGACAGATGAGGACTTTGAAGAACCAAGGACCTGAGACCTTGTCTTGTGTGAGGATGACCTTTGCTGTGACATGGGGCCTGATCCAGAGCTACGACCGCAAGCGAGCATACGCTCATCGTAAGCGAAAATTCGTGTAAAAATTCGCACCGCGCATGCCCAGTATGACAGCTTCCGGTCGCCTGGACGTCATGAGCGAATAGCGGTCGTATTGTGAGCGAATTTTTCGCTCGAGGGGCGTGCGTTCAGTACGACGGTCGCCTGGGCGCTCGTTTTACTACAGGGAGGCGGGGATAGCCATTTAAATTGTACAGTATGGGCGTGCTAAGCCCGTACGCTCAGCGTATTTTGTGCGAAATTTCGTACGGCCGACGGTCGTACCCAGTGTAGGGTATAGGCGTCGTAAGCAGGTACTTTACTATGGGAGTGTTAGGGGCGTGTATGTTTATTCGCACGGTCGAATGTACGCATTCGCCCGTCGTGCGAATTTTCGTAGCTCTGGATCAGGCCCATGATGTCTTACTATGTAGAGACTGTTGTGTTGCTGTATGAAGATGGCTGCATTGGCAGTATAGCAGATCTCTGTATTAGTATGACTGATTGCTGTGCTGGCGCTGTAGGCTGACTGTATAGGTACTGCTGTATTATCTGCCAAGATAGTGTAGCAGGTCTCTGTAGTCTAGAAGATAGCGCTCCACTTTCTTATAGACGCTGTTTTACTGTTCTATCCTCGCTACACGTTACGCTGTGGCCTGTGTGTAGCTTGACATGCAGCTAAACCTCTCTCTGTCTTCCAACAAATCAAGCTAAGCAGTTGTCCAAACATTGGAGTTTATTCAGTACTTAGATGGAAGTTTGGTGGACACAAAACATAGGGATATGTTGTATATAAATGTGAGAGGACAGGAGAGTGAAGAGGTAAAACAGCGATGCTAAGTGGAAGGGAGGCAACTGAAACAGGAACACATGCACTGGAGATAGAAAATGGAGTCTGAAACTCCCACGATGCATTGCTACCAAAGGGAAGGTAATGGAGCCTGATGGGAACAAACGTCTAAACAAAGCAACTAGGAGCTGAGCAGCAACAATGACTGATTTAGATAAACAATAAACAAAACACAGGATTCTATGCTGGAGGCATGACACTCCCCACCTGGTATTCGTAAATACCACATTTAAGTCCTATGAAGACATTAATAAGACAAGTTCAGTTGCTGGTCTGAAGAACAGCTTGTTATCTCCTTGCTTGCAGATCTTCACTTTGCGTACATTTCCATCCTTACTTGGAAATGTCTTGGTCACCAGACCTAAGGGCCATTCATTTCGTTCCAATTGACCATCCTTGACAAGAACAACATCATCAGGTTTGGAGTCTGAAACTCCCAAGATGCATTACTACCAAAGGGAAGGTAAGGGAGCCTGATGGAAACACACTTCTAAACAAAGCAACTAGGAGCTGAGCAGCAACAATGATTGATTTAGATAAACAATAAACAAAACACAGGATTCTATGCTGGAGGCATGACAATACGGAATAACTGTACAATTGACATGCCTCTGCCCCCCATCCCCCATGCGTATCTCTGTGCTCTGATCCACAGGAAGTGCAGCACTGGTCGGCTTTGCTCCATTGTGGAGTGCATGCAAAGCATATGGAAGTCTGCTTGCGGTATTAGGTTACAATTCGGGCCCATGTTTTTATGTGCACTGTGTATTTGTTTATATCACTGTATAACCAGTCTGGACAATCTAGGTAGGCTGACTTGCCTATTTTAATAAAATTCTTGTTTTCAGAAGTAAAATATGTAATGTGTTATGGCAGCAGCACAGCAACATTTTATAAAATGAATTTATATATGATAGCAATCTGTGTGAACAGCTGTAGTATAATTACATTCTGCAATTTGTTCTGTAGTACATCTAATTAACAAGTGGTGAAGATATTACATTAAATACTACTTCAGTGTGTTCATCATTTAATTTTCTGGATAGAAATGTTACCCTTTCTTATGGACATCGCAAATAGAAGCTGTGATTTTGTGATACATATTAAAACACTAGAATTCTTTTATCAGGCAGTCATGCTGAAATTGCAAGGTCCTTGATGTACACAACGAAAATGTTGATCCAAACAAGTGGGCTTATCTCATATATTATTCTGGAAGCTGGCAAAATGATATAGGAAAAAATAAGCTTTACAATTTAAATAGTCATATATCGGTGTTGTAGATCAACCATAAGCACTATGGTGAGATGGACTGAAATAATCTAAAACGTACTATGTAGTAAAATAATGTATATATATTTGTCATGCAGCTGAGAAAACACCAGACATAGCAGTTTAAGAAGAGCAGTAAAAAATTGTAAAAAAAAAGTAAAAAAAGTAAAAAAATTCGGGGCCTCATTCATTAAACGCGATTTTGCTGAAATCGCGTCAAATCGCGTGATTTGACCTTAAAAAATCGCCAATCCGATCGCGTGATTTGACCTTAAAAAATCGCCAATCCGGGTTCATTAAGCTCAAAATCACGTGATTTGTGTTAAAAAAAAAAAAATCGCCATGGCAAACACCGCTGGACAGAAATCGTCCAGATGTTTGCCAAGTAAATGATAGAAGAAAAAAACAGCCCTATATTCACTAAAGGCGATTTGAACAAATCGCCTTCAGTGTGATTTGAAATCACCAAAAATAAAATCGCAGCCAGAGAGGTGCGATTTTATTGTGATTTCAACTCGGGACTGACAAAAACACATGTCCATATAACAGACGTGTTTTTGTCTGTGTTAGCCATGCTGTACTGATCAAACTACAAGGATCAGCAAAGCTGACCCTTGTAGTTCTATCAGCACTACATGGTAAGACTTCTAACCATGCAGCGCTAATAAAGTATGCATGTAAAAAAAAATATTCCCTAACTATGTTCCCTAAATGTGTGCACTTACCTCCGGTGGTCATCTCTCCTAATCTAAGTGTAATGTAATGTAGTGTGTGTTGTAATAAAATTAATAAAAGGTTTGGGCACTGTTTGATGTCAGCATCTTGGGAAGCGTTCTGTTCTTCCTAGCCGCCCCCGACCCCTCATTCTCATGGCTATCCCCGCCTGTATGGGCGGCGATAGCCATGAATAAACTAAGGTGCCAGAAGTTGTTTCAGGTCACCAGAAAAGCGAAAAATAAGTAGTCACCAAACTCCAAGAAGAAGCAGAATTCTAAAGTTAAACAGCATCCAGGAGCCAATGCAAAATGCAAGAAACACTATATCTGGCATTTGAATACTTGACAGGTGGAGGTCATCGCCTGAGACCTATCTAATTAAGGAACATACGTCCAATTATGTCAGGTCGCTTGACTGCCCCATAAGAGGGCATGATAAATATGAATCTGGATAACAGATCATATGATTGCAAACAGATGCACAAGATAAAAGGTATCATAGAAAAACATGGCTTTAATATGAAATGCTGATAACTGTAAGTACAGGTTCTATCCCACAGTGTCATTATCTCAACATCTGTCAGACAGAGAATTGTAATGCTGACACTTACTGTACCATGTTCCACATTACAACCTTAGTCATAACCTTAACCCTAAACCTAACCCTATTTATAACCCAGTAACAGTAACTTATTAACTATGAATAATGATGATGAGCTGCAAGACACAGCTGTAGTGGCAGTTTGTGAATAGAGGACAGGGGAGGATGCAGGGGGGGGATCAAGATACTTGACATGGGACAGGGTTGCAGATAGATAGTGTAATACCCCAAAACGGGGGGCTTTTCTGAGTGGTGGACTGACTGCTGTGGTACCTTGGGTGCAGTTAGTGTGAGGTGGAATTGGAGGATTGCAGAGGTGGCATGCGGGTGGTCGCTAAGCAACCATCAGCTGACAGGGAGGCGTTAGGTAGTGCGAGGCAGCTCTAAAAAGTTTGAGTGAGAGGAAGAAGCAAGGAGGTCTGTTAGAAGTGGCAGTTGGTTGGAGAAAAAGCGGCAGTTGGGGAAAGTAAAATGGTGGTGGTGTAGAGCTAAGGTGACAGAGAAACTAAGGAAAAGCAGTGAGGTGTGCATGTTCAGGAGAGAAGAGAGAGGTACCGAGTGCTGAGAGAGATTCACCACTAAAGTGCTGAATGCTGACCAGCGGTACCGAGTGCTGAGAGATTTATCGCTAAACTGCTGAATGCTGACCAGAGGTACCGAGTGCTGAGAGATTCAGCGCTAAAGTGCTGAATGCTGACCAGAGGTACCGAGTGCTGAGAGATTCACCGCTAAAGTGCTGATTAAAGATACTGCCATAAGGTCCCAAGTACTGAGAAAAAGGGAGACTCATCACTAAAGTGCCGGGGGACAGGAGAATACTTGTTGTGCAGTGCTTGGGTGTTATTCAAGTGAATGGGGAGACCTGTTGTGGTAAAAGGGAGATCAATGGGAACAGCAAATTTAAGTGTTAGAAGAGGAAAAAGTATACTGGTGGCGGAAACAGCTGGGAGAAGGGACAGTTTGCTAATATTGGCAGAGTGAGTTGGGGCGGAGTGAAGTAGGAAGAAGGAGCTGAAGAAAGAGTGAGGAGACACATAGATGAAAGCTTTAAGATTAAGTGGGAAGCACGTATAATATAGGAGATTACAGTGAGGTCAAACCTTTTGGATACATTTCTTATAAAACTAAGGATTTGGTAGATTTTATTCTAACTGAATTTTTAAGTTATTTTTGGTTATTAAGTTGTTACTTTTCCTCATGCAAGAAATTCTATGGTTTTTATGTATATTTGGTTTGTGGTACATTGGGCTTGATCCTGACCTAGTTAAGTGCTTGAATTTAGTTACTCCTGGGCTAAACCATGTTGATTTCAGGGGGAGTCAAGTCTTTGCATGCAGGGATATATCTTTGAATTGCTTACTGTACAGCTTTACTATCACACTGTTATTTAGACTTGTGATAGGAAACATCACCTCTCAACTCTAATACAGTTTGCAGCAGATGAAATATGACTCCCCTGCAATCAACATGGTTTAGCCCAAAAGTCACTAAGTTCAAGCACTTAACTAGGTCTGGATCCAGCCCATTGTAACAATAGTAAAACATTGTTAGGCTGTCTCTTTAATCTATTAGCTGTGATAGTTTTGTGTTTTCTATCCAAAACTTATAAAATGAAAATGCTAATTCTCTGAATAATTGTTTAAAACTCTCTTTAAGCATGCTTTAGAGTAAATGCATGTTTATTAATTTTGAAAACTATTTATTAATTTATTTAAAATAATTATGTGATTGTTATTGTTAAAACAGTTCTGATAACTAATTTAAAGTAATTGCTTGATTGCAATTGTTAAAATCTACTAATGTAAAGTAAAGGCATGGTTATAGTTGATTGAAAATGTTAATTTGTCTAGATTAAAGTAAATACATGACTGTATTTTTCAATGCTAATTTTCTGTTGAACATTGAAAAAGGAATTACTTACTGTTGTTATACATATATATGTTTTGTGAATGAGAACACAAACTTTATTCTAGGAGAGTCAAGATTCAATTGGATGCTAACAGTAAAGAAATAATTTGACCAGCCAAAAGTCTTTACTACCGAAAAATATTTACTTCATCACTTTAAAAACACCCTATTCAAATCCGTGACATACAGAGTATTACAAGTAATTATATAGTATTACCATTTAACATAGGGAGCGGAGAGCAGGAAATACAGGACAGAGTGGAGGGAGTGGAGAAGTGTATGGTTTGCCGCTGAGAATGGCCCTTTTCAGAATGGGCCGTTTTTGATACCCCAATTCTGAAAAGTAAGCGGAAATCAATGTTCCTTCCCCTCCTCAGACAGGTTAGCGCCGATCCCTATTTTCCCCAACCCTTATGCTAATCTCAACCTAACCCTCCCCTTTCATTACCCTAACTCTCTCTTCCCTGCAGCCTAACCCTAAGTCTCCCCTTCTAGGCTCCACCCCCTCCCCTCAGCTTAACCCTAAGACTAACCTACTAGGCTCCATCCCCTCCCTGCAGCTTGACCCTTAAGCAACCATGCTACACTACATCCCCTCCCCTGCACTTACCTGCCAGAGCGCCGGAAACCAGCAGGTCTGCGGCGTACATTGACATTTTCAAAACAGACACAGCCGATAATTAGCTGCCGGATGTGAAATCTCAACAATGCCATTCTCACAGCGGTACATATAACCCAGCGAAAAGTGGGACACAGATAGAGCAGGGGAGGGAGCCAGAGGACAGAACAGATGAAGAGATAGGACTAAGTGGAATGTGTCCAGAACTCCATACCAAACATTATATAACACTATGTGTCAGCACATACATAAAAAGGAGGTTTAGTTCACAATATAGCTCACCTGCCCAGCGTCAATGCACCTCCTGTAGGGGAGTCTCTAATGTTTATTGCACAATGTATACAATGTATAATCTACGGCTGAATCCAGCATGTGGAAGGGTCACGCACATGTTACAAAATGCAGCATCATGCCAAGCCCTTACTGTATGATTAGCATTCCAGATCCCAGCCACCATTCATATCAAGTATGCCCCACATTTGTGAAAAGATTTCCAACTCTTAGGAGCAGCATTGGTCATCTGCATTCCAATCTGGAAGTCCTTGTAGGCACCTTCTGTAGGTGTTGTCCTAACTCGAGTTGTAGTATGTGTATGTGTGTTGTGGTAAGGCAACCATGCAGCAGAAGAACAGGACACCGACAGAATGGAGAAGATAGATGGAGAGCTGGTGGACAGAGCCACAGGATAGAATAGACGATGGGAAAGGACACAGGACAGGACGGAGAGAACCATAGTACAGAGCATACGGAAGAGCCGGAAGACAGAGCTGTAGAACAGAGCAGACAGGAAATGGAGAAGAGAGCAGACGGGAGAGTCGGTGAACAGTGTAGATGCAGGGACAGGACACAGATCATAGAGCGATGTGTGTGGGGAGCAGGACATAGACAAAGCAGAGGAAAGAGTCAGAGGACAGAACTGATAGACAGAGGGACAGGACACAGAGGACAGAGCAGAGGGAGTAGAGAGCAGGAGACAGACAGAGCATGGGGGGCATGGGAGGGAGCTGGAGAATTAAGACTGAGTGCACAGCAGACAAAGGGACCAGGTAATGTTGATTTCCTTATGGAGGAATGCAGGCCCGTATTCAGACCTCCATCTTTACGTAAATAACGTACAATAATTACTACGCATGCCCAGTAACTTCAATCGGTTAGTTACAGACGGACGGGCACAGAAGACAGAGGTCTGAATACGGGCCGCAATGTACAAGATAGAGCAGTCGACCTGTTACCCATGCCGAAAGTGAAATATCAGTAATATAAGACATTGGGCATGGCTGCCAATCAGAGGACGTGAAATCTGCACCATATGACTGCTAATAGGAGATCTTCTCTGTGCATGTATGGTTGGCATTATGTCTGTGCAACATATGATATTGATGGATACTGGCATACTTTATCTTGTGCCAGCCCATAATATATATGGCTAAAGGAGGAAGTGTATTATGTGTTCCACATCTATTTTTACAAATACTGGTAACATCGCTCTGTAGTGAAGAATGTATATTGACCTCAGACTGTATCCATAAGGATGTGAGTTAAAAGAATCAAAATGACTTATAATGTATATAAAATACATTAAGGACATTCTTAACAGGCATATTCTTGTCTCTCTGCTATAAAATAGCATTGCCTAACAAAAAACGTGTTAAATGAGGAATAAAAATGACTTTTTAAAGGGCATTAAAAATGTTTTGTAAGTTTTATTTCTTCTGCATTGCCATAATCTTTTTTTATTTTGTCGTTTATCACTGACTTGTGCTGTGGGCTGGTTAGCATGAACAAAATCTGTTACCGAAAGGATTAGTCTTCAATTTTATGGATATCACAGGGGCAGTGTAAAGGAACATGCACTAATACATCAACTGGATAACAGCCTACCTCATATACTCTGTCATACTGCATATGCCTAAATGTGTGTTTGAATATTTTTTGTATATTTTGTCATCTATTAATACTATAAGCATTTTAGAACCTATACATTTATTTTTTTAAGGTACAAGGGCTATTAAACCATATAGTTTGGATCCCAGTGGAAAAGATTTATATATTTCTGCAAATGGCAGGCAGCAAATCACAGACTACTGACTGACAGGGACTGTCTTAAGTTTTTCAAGCGCATGGAAAATTCCAGAAGTATGGGAGACTGGAAGGGCATCCAGGGAGAGGGAACAGCTTGAATGTAAACTGACTACAGGGGAACATACACTTGCAAATTCAGTCCTGCCCCTCTGTCATTGCTCTGTCTGGAGGGTAAAAATGTATTTATTTATTAACAGGTTTTTTTTTATAGCGCCATCACATTACATAGTACTTACATAGTACAGAGAATATTTCACATTCACATCAGTCCCTGCCCCACTGGGGCTACATGCTAAGTGCTCTAACACGTACTAAGTTCAATTTAAGACGGCATCCAATTAATTTACCAGGTTAAATAACCTACAGAGTGCTGCCACAAAATGAGTTGCAAGTTATTAGCATGTATTCCAAGGCCAGATTAAGGTTTGTGCCTTTCCTTCCCTGCGTTGGCAGAGTTTTCTGATGGCAATTACAACAGATATGTGAACGGTTGTAAGTCCACACAGAATAGGCTTCACCAGGTTTGTATTTTGGACTTCTTATAAATTTCTTTCTTTGTCTGTGTTTGTTAAAGTTACCGGCAGAGCAGCGAGGAGGTTGCGTTGTAAATTGTATTCCTGTTGACTCCTTCACCCATGTATCCACTTCTTAAAATTAACACTTAAAACATAAAAATATATTTTGTTGGAATAAAGTATATTTGTCATGTATTAGCGGTCCTGCTGCTGGGTTATTGCCCTCCGACGGCCTCTTCCACGTCTCCTGATGTACTGGCCTGTCTCCTGGTAGCGCCTCCATGCTCTGGACACTACGCTGACAGACACAGCAAACCTTCTTGCCACAGCTCGCATTGATGTGCCATCCTGGATGAGCTGCACTACCTGAGCCACTTGTGTGGGTTGTAGACTCCGTCTCATGCTACCACTAGAGTGAAAGCACCGCCAGCATTCAAAAGTGACCAAAACATCA
>WWET01001172.1:96521-110658 GCA_011038615.1 Limnodynastes dumerilii
TAGAGTTTGGAAAATTCTTAAGTATATCCTGATTTTATATATATTTAAAAATGTAACCAGAATGTTCAAATCGTTATGTCAGTTTATAGTGTTATTCAATATAAACAATTAACAGAAATCTAGTACAAGGAGAATTTGATCAATGTTTGATGATTAAATCGGATATCGGACACACAAACAACAGGCAAAAGTGGATGGTTGCATGAAGATGAACATCTCCAGCCCTGTAGCCAGTGATGACTTATTCACACCGTGTGCCTGATCCAGAACTACGCCGATCAGATGTGCTTAGTAAAGCACAGCGTATCGGCGTGCACTCTCCCTGACACTCCCACTGTTCGAGCGTATTTTTCCTCGTTTACGCCGGCTGAAGGCTACCCTAACTTCAGCCGGCCTAAGTAAGGGAAAATACGCTCGCACAGGAGCGTGTGCCCGCTAACCCCTCCCTCCCTCATTAAACTTCCACCCCCCACCCACCCACACTAACTTGAGTGTAGTAACCGCGAGGGACCGTAGTAACGCTGGGGGACGCACCCTCCAGTGTTACTACGGCGCTACCCGGCTTTGCCGTAGCTATGCCGGGTAGATGTTGCCCGGCGCATGCGCAGATTGGCTTTTAAGCCGATCTTGCGCTGCTGGCTGGCGTCTTAACGCCAGCCAGCGTAATTCTGGATCAGGCTCCGTGAGAGTAAGTTACTCTTACAAGGAGAGAAAGACCAGTGAGAGTCATAGGAGTATCACGAGGAGAAGGAGAGACAGAGCTCCTAAGGAGTTTGGGCCATCTGCGCTGCACTATGGTTAGAGTTTCAGAAGTAGAGTTCAAAGGGCTGGGTGAGGTCAACCCAGACTTGACGGTGGAGTTCTAAAGCTGGTAGTGCAGGGCAATAAAAGAACTGCACTCTGGCCCGCAGGAGAAATTCTGAAGCTTGTAGTGCAGGGCAATGAAACAAGCTGTGGTCTGGCCCACAGGAGAAATTCTGAAGCATGTAGTGCAGGGCAATTAAAAGAACTGAGCTCTGGCTCGCAGGTGAAATGCTGAAGCTTGTAGTGCAGGGCGATGAAGAGAACTACGTGATGGCTCGTAGGAGAAATGCTGAAGCTTGTAATGCAGGGCGAGGAAGAGAACAGTGCTCTGGCCTGCAGGTGAAATGCTGAAGCTTGCAGTGCAGGGCGATGATGAGAACTGCACTCAGGCTGACTGGTGAAATGCTAGAGCTTGTAGTGCAGAGCAATTGCTGAGAACTGCACACAGTTAGTACTGCTGATGCTTGCAGTGCAGGGCGATGATGAGAACTGCACTCAGGCTGACTGGTGAAATTCTGGAGCTTGTATTGCAGAGCAATTGCAGACCCTCCAACATGACTTCTTCCATAAGGTACAATATACTCTGAACCTGAGCTTCCAACTGTCACTCACCTGGTTTAAATGAGTTAACTGATATTTTTAAAAGTTATTTGTCTCTTCAACAAAGGAGGTTACCATGGTAACTGACAGTTGGAAACTGAGGAGCAGAGTATTTTGTACCTAATGGAATGGGTCATGTTGAAGGGTATGCAATTGCTGAGAACTGCACACAGGTTACAGATGGTACTGCTGGTGCTTGTAGTGCAGAACTATGATGAGAACTGCACTCAGACTGACTGGTGGAATGTTGGAGCTTGTAGTGCAGAGCAATGGCTAAGAACTGCATATAAGCTACAGATGGTACCGCTGATGCTTATAATACAGAGCAATGATCACAAGTAGCAGATTACAGAGGTCACATGGAAAACTGAGAATTCACAGGGAGAGAACCGGGAACGGTGCACATGAAGTACTTGGTGCACTGGCAAAGTTATACCTATGCCAGCGATTTAAATAGAGAGTGCTGGAAGCCCATAGGCTGACTTGGGAAGCCTAGGGAAACTGGAAGCACTTGATTGGAGCACAGAAATCACACTCACCAGCTGAGCAAGACAGGCAGCCATGAATCACAGGCCAGCCAGAATTGGAAAGGCCCAGGGACCCACGAATGAACAGGCCACACTAGAGGTGCCGCAAGCGAAACCCAAGAAGAACTGCGTCTGGTCTAAAAGGTACCATGCTTTGTGACACAGGCATGAGAACAAGACCTGTGGATCTTTTGAACAGTGAGGAATAGGCCATCATTCTTACTAGGGAGCCAATATTTCTATTCAAGAAAATGTATTAAAATTGTTTTCAAACTATTATTTACTCCCAGTTACATTGCATTGCATATACCAAGGCCAGACTGGCAATTGGAGGGATAACTATTTACTCAGCGTTGCTGCAGAGAGCCGTCAGTCAGAAACAGATGATGATTCTCTCTGCTTCGCAAGCAAGGAGCTACGTACAGAAGCCTTCCCTTGGTGCCTGACAATCAACCAATCAATGAGTACCTGTGATCTGAGTGCTACTGAGTACTTTAAGTGGCAGGGCTGACTTTTAGTCCTATTCTGGCTTCTACTTCTGATCTATACTGCAGTGCCTATGGTGAGTCAGGTACATTTCTCAATATCTGGTAGGACTGCCCAATCATCTGCCAATTCTGGGGCAGGATGTCTGCGCTGGTTGTCAGAATTGGGTTCCTTTAGACCCGGCACTTTTCTCTTATGTAAACCCCTACAGTCAACACCTAGAGTCCAGTTATACTTGATTTGGGACTGTGGTTCAGCTATACAAACTCTCCTATCAGGTGCTTATTTTGACCAAGGTATCCCTGGATGTAAGTGCAATTATCTCTCATACAGAGTATTTAATACCCTCTTATCCCTCTTTACCCTCCATATCCCCCCTTATATCTACATACACCTACTCATTAATTTCCACTGCTGCTCATTATTTTGTTATTATCTCAGAAAATGTAAATGAATGGGTTATTGACCTGCTCGCGGCAGATGTTACGCCACGTAACTCTGAACGTAGGTACCAGCCTGGTATCAACAGCATAACTATGACTGAAGGGGCGTACCAAGCCTATGACACCCATAATTACACTTTGGAGGCGGGGTGAGGCATGTAAATCGTACAGTCTGGGTGTGCTTAGGCAGGTACACACGTGTAGCATGTACGTACTTCAGTACTTACGCAGCATAAAGTTAAGGTAGGGTTCAGCAAACGTAAAACGGCCAAAGTACGTACGAGCGAGGGGAGTGCATAGTAAATAAGTCTTGAAACGTAATGAAATGAATAAATAAAACAATTTATACCTTACCCCTTAGAACCGATCTCCTCGTGGTCTGTCTAGACTCCTACCATGGCATTCAGGCACGCGGCCTGGAAGGAGGCAGGGCTGTGTCTCAGTGCCGACATGGTTCATTTGTAAACCAGTTGAAAGTGAAAGTAAAGAAATATAAATATAATCAAAGAGTAAAACAAAACTTTAAAAGCTAAGAATTCCATGAAATAAGCAATCATCAATTTGTACAGGCTCAAGTAAACAAAAACATATGTACACTAAACTCTAAGGAAAATGGGTCTGTAATGAACTATAGTATTAAACCCTTGGTACAAACATATAACACCAAATTGCCCAAATTGACAAGCAAGCAATGAAGTGATGGAACCGTCCTGTCCACTGAGCCATATCCACCAGCATTAACATCTACTGTAGCAGACGTCTTCCGAGTTTCAAACATAGTAAGACTTTAGGAGACATTTTGGTTACTGAGAAATCGTGGAGAACATTAAAAGTGGGGTGTTTTAAATGCAGATATTTAGATCCAGGTACATCTTTTTGCCACCCCAACAAAGGCAAACAACAAATGCAATTAAACATCCTTGTGGACTTTACTACGTTTGGAAAACCAAGAGATCTGTCAGGGAACGAATGACACTACACCTCTCTGCTATACATCAGGCCATCCTGGGCAAACCATCAGAACAACCAGTGGTGAGTAATTTTCCTGAAACTAGACAAAGATTAGCTGTCCTCAAATACAAAATCATTAATCATGTGCCACTTATGACATTTGGAGGTGATCAGGACCAAAAACTTTTACAGTTGGAGGCATATTAGATTCATAATAAATAAAGCACATCCATACAGATTTAATAAAACATTAAAATGATCATGCTTTTACAAAGACTACATTTACCAGTGCTTTTAAAATAATTTTTTAAAAATTTCTACGTTTTCTACTTCCATATCCCTCAGACTTTGTTGATCAGACCTTTTTACATTTTTTTTTAATAAATTACTTGTTTTATGCCATCCTTTTCCATGGCAACAAGTCAACTTTTTCTTATATAGATTTATCATTTTTTCAACTTTTATCTATTGCTTTTGCTATTAATCTCATAAAGAGTCCTTCCCACTCTGCATATGGGGTAATGCCAGTTTTACTTATACCATTTCTCTATTGCCTTCTGTTGTTTCTTTATATCCTTTTTTACCATCACTCTCCGGTTATCATTCATTTTTGATTCTTGGTTTAACTCTATAGTTCATTACAAAACCTATTTTTCTTACTGCGTATTGTACATAATTTTTGTAAGTAAGATACTTGAGCCGTAAGTATAGAGGATTGCCTATTTCATGTCATTATTAGTGTTTAAACTCTTGTTTTAATCTTTGATTATTTTTCATTTTCAGGAGTCTGTAGTGATCATGGGGAGATCACTTCTAGGGGGTAAAGTATAAATTGTTTTGTTTATTTCCTTGTATTCTAATTCCTGGAGGAAGTTTTTCAAATAACTGAAATGCTGGATCAAACACAACTTTGTTCATTGCTTATTTAATAATAATAATAATAATAATAATAATAATAATAATAATATAGACTTTCTCTATATTGGTACGCATTACCTGTTCAGGCATCACAGTATATTTACTATTACTTGTAAATGGAGTGCCATTCACTTATATATCTATATATAATGCAATTTCTTACAATAATAAACAATGGAACACCCTAAACACCGCGCTGTAACACTACAAGTTCTTTTATACGTGTATTACTTTGGAATAAGTCTCTTTTTCTCCAATTAATTTTGTCTTTAATTTCGTCTTTAAGCTGTCCTCTTCTTTATGTCCTCCACTCCGTTTTTACATGCAATGATATTAACAAGACATCATTGCGCAACAATGTTACACTTTTTTGAAATAAATGAAAAAATACTATCATTCACGTTGTTATTCTAGGCCAAGCGAAAATCTTTAGGATCTCTCCTTCCTTTGTTGTTCTGCTCCTTACAGTTGTACTCAGGAACAATACATCATAAAAATAATAGAGAAAAATATCATGTGCAGACTGTTTAGTTTTCACAAAAATCTCAAGATGGCCTGCACTTACATTTGCATGACTTGTAACAGGAGCTTCTCTAAGATTCTCTCCAGACCACCTGTCCCGCTGATTGCTCCGTTCCGTTCTCTTATCCAAAAAACATAAAACGGCACAGCGGATCGTGTAATATGTTTAACTTAGGTCACAATTAAAATGACTAAGATACACTCACGTATTTCTTCTCTTGGCTTTATGCAATATGAGTATACACCTCCTTCCCCAATATCTCCTTTCTCCCAGGGTATCCGATATCCCAATTCGTAGAAGAAAGATATACACAGCAATCATGCAATGTATTATCCAAAATGACTTTACCAATTCTCCAGGTTATTCAGGATATAAACTCACCAGCCCCATAATGAATATTTCATTTAATAAAAAATGTAAAATATAAAAACACTATGCAGGGTACATACCCCCCAGAAACGAACCGACAATAACTACAATTCACTCGTGACTTTTACAGTACCTCCGCGACCCGGGTGACCCGGGGTAGCTTTCAAACAAAGTCCAAATAGCACAAATTTCAAATGTCGGATCACTCGTAAGGGCTTCGTTCCCACTGCTAATTACCACCAACGCGTTTCAACAACTCAATGTCTTTCTCAAGGTGTCAATGCAATTTCTTGTTGAGCCTGTTGGTGCTACAGGTTCCTTTGTGTTGAATGTTTCTTAGAAAATACAAGGTATGCACCAAGTTAAACTTTTGTTTTGTTTGTCAATAATATTCTTCAATAAAATTTGTGATGTGTTCTTTAATTAGATATAATCCGTGATATGTTATTTTATTCCGCCAGTCAAGGTTTATGAGTCTTTTTTCCTTATATGTGTATTAGAAAACATAAAAAGATAATGGACCATAGTGTGGTGGTTTTAAAACATTTTTACTTTATAATAATTAAAAATAGCATGCGTACAAAAAAAAACATACTTCAAAAGCATATAGTAAAGCAAAAGGTTAAGACAGCAATCCTACTGTACTCTGGGGTGTACAGGGTTCTCCCAGCATCTGCACCGATCCCTCTTTATATATAATGAACTTTTTAAACAATATCAGGAATATATAAATGTTTTGACACCAGGGCAAATATAATAGTTTTTATTTAAACAACTGCAGCTACAGCTCAATTAAAGACTATAGGGATTAGAAATAAAAAGCAATGCAAATTTGCACATGATACAATACTTAAAAGTTCCTCTATACAGTTTGTAAAATTAGAACATTTTTGTCTATTTAAGCATCATAACAGCTCAAAAAATGTTGTGTTTTTGGCAGTTGTCTTTTTCATACATAGCTGATTTTGTTCATTGAAGCAACACAAATTATGATGACTGATGTTGACTAAAAACTTATTTTAATAAATTTGTAATAGTATGAAATACTGTATTTTGATCATTTTTCTCATTTTATAAGTTGAATAGAAATTACAGGGTCCATGTCAGCAGAGCAAGACAGCAGACATACAGTTAAACTACATAATGGTCTAATCTTTAGGGAGACTGCATCTATTAATTATTAGAACTTCTATTTTTATCCTCCTCTAATATTTCACTCGTCAAAATGCTAATTATCATAGATGGATATTTTGGGCACTAAGCAAGGAAATTAGATTTAACAGTACCTCTTTTTATATAATCATGCTAGTTATTTTGTAACAGTAAATGTAATATTTCCTCTGATGACCTCTAGTGGTGTAAATATTATAGATGTAATGGAACTAAATAGCTACCTTTGTTCGAGAATCTTTTTTCTATCCTTAGCTCTTTTGACATAGATATACAGATATATGTGTTATGTATTTATTTAACTTTATATTTATAGAAATGTTCAGTCTTAAATTGTAATTGTGTACATCAAATAAAGTGGTGCTTTCATGAAATTTGCAAACAAAGGATTTGATTTTGTTACCATATCTCATTAAATTGACTAAGAGTTTGCCACTAATGTATACTCACTTACCAAGCAGTAAGGACAAAGAGATAAGATGGATGTTTAGCCCACCTTGTTATAGTTGCTTTGTAGATTACAAAGAGAGCATCCAAGTTAATTAAAAATAGATTTTTTTTCTAACCATATGTCTAGAACTGTATTTACTATTCTTTTCGAGGGAAAGATAATTATATTCTTTATTATATTTAGTGTTTACATATTTTAAAAAAATGAATTTTTTTATTTTTAAATAATAATCCCCCCCCCAAAAAAAAGTAGCAAGAGTTGCGTAAAAAGAAAAAAAAGTGATAAACACTATAAAAACCTGAACATGACAAAAGCAAAAGAAGATCTTGTAGTTACTCAGCCAAATGAACTTGACATTGTAGTCATTCACAGATTCAAAGAACATTTTAGACAGCGGGGATACTTATCATTTATTTACTGTTGCAGAGCACATCTATCAGGTCTAATATTTATTTATTAATAGATTTGTATGTAGTGCTATCATTTTCGCAATTTTAAACAACTATTATAAAACAAGACTGGGTAGTAACAGACTATATAACCTATAGATACAATCTGTAGGACATTGGGTTTGATACTAAATGTGAAGTTCTACTTCTCATACAATGGGCCAATCATTTCTATTGTAAAAAAGGCTTAGCTGTCTGTATGATCCAGTCACACAGCAGTGTTAGGAGCAGAATTAAGGTTCATATTAATATGGAAAGAAAAATTGTGTAAATTTATGCAAACCCTATAATAGAAAGCGAAATTGTATTGCAAAGTGGTTTTAAGTAGGGTAAATAAAGGTTAAGAAGAAATTTATTCCAGAGAGTGGGTGCAGCCCAGGAGAAGTTCTGTTACTAGAATCAGATTAATTTAGTGTTAAAGACAGTTGCAGATCTTGTGATAATGTGAAGGATATTACGTCTATGAAACTTAAATTCTCATTTGCAGCAGAATTCCAGAAACTAGCCAGAGAAAAAGATATTGCCTCCTTTCCAAACAAATCCTCAATACATCTGAAGACCTGGAAAATAAGGAGCATCAAAATGTTCTGCCTATACAAAATGTTCCGAAATTTTTGACTCCTGACATTACTATTTACTTTAATAATTTCTAAACTCAAGCACCAAAATCTTTTTATTGTGCAGGCCCACAAAGCCCTTATTCCTAAACCCAAACATTCTGGAGACACAATCCCAAAACTCATGTTCTTTTAGATGAACAACATAGGACTGCATCAATATTTCCGTAAAATGGGCAAATTCTGATCGCCAGGATCAGAAAACACCCGCATTTTGTGACTGCATTGGATCTTGGGCCACACTCTCAGTGCAGCTAATGTTGCCATGGGCGTGTAAAGGAAAGGTGGATAACCCCTCTTCAGGTGGTAGGAGGGCTGCCACTTGGAGGTGAGCCCTAGTGGGAAGGAATTAAGAGAATAAGCATCTCAATCAAAGATAAAAAAAATATAAGGGACTGGATAATCCCTTCAGAATATTTCTTCTTACATGCGTAGTTATATGTGCAGAGCTACTACACATGCGTAGCAACTCTACGTAAGGAAATGATACGTAGATAGCGTAAAAGAGTTGCTACGCATGCGTAGTAGCTCTGCACTTATAACTATGCATGTAAGAAGAAATATTCTGAAGTGAGAATCCAATCCAAGATCTCACTATTTTCTAATAATGTCCTGTTGTCTTATCCCCTCTCACCTCATCTACCGAATCTAATGCTAGCGCTTAACGTATTTGGGCACTATCAGGATATAAAGTTAATAATTCAAAATCTGAAGTCTTGGGCCTCCAACATCCAAAACACACTAACAAACTAATTTAATAAAGCAGAACTTTGATTTCCTGTGGAGACCCTCCTGAGTAATCCATTTTCTGGGCATCCTTATACCATTATTACCTCAAACTTCTCCAAGTCAATTACCTCCTCTATTTTGTTTTATTAAACAAACCCAAATTCTACCCAATATCTGCAGTGCAGCTAAACTCTATATTAAAATTATACCTCCAGGCACTTCATGCAAATCATGTCTACGTGTCATAAGGCTACAGTTTTGTAATTAAAAAAGGAGGTTTGTGTTTGTCATTCCAATAGTTTTAGTGTAGACAAGGAAAACTGTCATTGGACCTGATTCAGAAATGCGTGCAAATGGGGACTTATGCATATCTGGTGCGTAAGTCCCCTTGACAGGTAACATCTGCACATGTGCACGCCAGTTGTTACATGTCGGAAGTCCTTGTGTATGGAATTGAGTTCCATACGTGTGGTCTTACGTAGAAGGTACTGGTCCATCATATCTGCATGCCCAAATCCCGCCACATAGGCGGGACTAGGCATGAAAATGATGGCCTGGGGGTGGAGAGCAGAACATCCGCACGGATCACTGTAGGGTTCTGGACACTTAAATGTCCCCTCCTCCGTAAGTTGTAAGTTGCACACAAATCTGAATCAGGCCCATTGTGTTGAACTTAAGATAAGAATCAGCGAATTTAACACAGACATAGACAATTAAAAATGCTAACTAACTGATGAAATTCTTAATAGTGATAGGCAAAAACAGTGTTTGACATCCAAGGATAATGCTGAATCTGAAAAAAGACTCAATAAATCAATATTATATATTTGTATAAGTATATCTAGGGCCAAAAGGTAGTGTTTCATTGGCACTAGTTGTTATTGAATCAAGTTCCTTTAAACTGAGAACAATTTTTATTTTTAGCAGACCTCTTTGATAAATGGAGGATTTTCCATTTGCAATGTCCATGCATATCCTAGTATATAATGAGTCTGTATAAGAATATGAGGCAATAGTTATGTTAAGACAACATGTTATGTATCTGTTATATTTCATCATTACAAAGCAACTACATGAGACCACATTTATGATAACGTGACTGCTAGTTCTGGCAAACTGCAAATGCATTGTACACAGGGAAAACAATTTATAAGCATAAATTATCTTTTTTTCTCTCTCACAATTTATTCTTCACACTAAAATCCATTAAATCATTAAGCACAGCTTTGTAACAGATCTGGAATCAGCTACAAAATCCAGTAGCTAGAGTGAAGAGCAGGGGCACAACAAGGTGAAAGCACAGGTAAAGTAGAGAGTAGCTATAAAGAGACAGAGGAGACAGGAAACTGCTGGGTTTAGGCAGACCAGTGATAATTCTGGTTTTGTCTACTGATTAGCAGTAGGAGCAGCTCTTTTAGTAATATCTCAAGAGCTTTGGTTAAGCTAGCAAAACTAGATACCAGTATCACAGACTAAAACTGGGGGCACACTATACAATTATCATGCCAATCAGCCAATAATCGACAGTTTAGCCTGATAACTGTATAGTATGATGTGTATGTATGCGCGTGGGTCCCCGTTCGGCTGGGATATCAATTGCTTATGCCTCAATGAGGCACAGCAATCGATCCCCAGAGCACCGAACACGTGCTCCGAAAGGTGAGTTTCCCCCAACCCGCTCCCTAATCCAAACCCTAAGTCTCCCCCCCACAGCCTAACCCTAAGTCCCCCCCGCAGTCTAACCCTAAGTCCCCGGTGGCAGCGCTTCTGAAAGTGAATGGGTGAGTATGTGAATCGCATTTTCAGCCATTCATAAAATAAAAAAATCTGAGAGGGCTCGCATTCGAAATAGGGACAGACGAAAAATAGCTTTCATCTGTTCCTAATTCGCAATGCCAGTCTTCGCAGCAGGGACTCACAATGCTCCCATGATATGTAACCGGCCCCCTTCCCCAGTACTCCCATCTTGTGCCACCAGCTCTCCCCCCAGTACTCCCATCATGTGCCACCAGCCTTCTCCCCCCAGTACTCTCAATATGTGCCACCTGCTCCCCCCAGTACTCCCATCATATGGCACCAGACCTCCCCAGAACTCTCATTGTGTGCTACCAGATCCACCCCCAGTATTCTCATCATGTGCCAGCAGCCCCTCCTCCAGTACTTCATTCATATGTCACCAAGTACTACCATCATATGTCAACAGACACCCGCCCCCCCATTAGTACTGCATCAAAACCTAAAAATATATTTTTATACTTACCTTACTTCTTACTCCTCCGCGGCGCACGCTCTCCTCCTCCTCCTCTTCAACGCTCATACAGGAAGTTCCTGTATGAGCGTCTGAGGCAGTTACACCGAGCAGCTGAAATCACCTGCTCTATGTAACTGCCGCACAAGCTCACACTGGAACTTCCTGTATGAGCTCAGCTGCTGCCTGCCGGCCGATCTCTGTGGGTGGCGAGGGTTTTGTAGGACACATGCTCATGGCACCAATGACGCCCCCATCAGCTGGGCATCATCAGAACCCAGGGCACGTGCCCTACAAAACCCACACTAGTTACGCCACTGGAGTTGGCCTCCTCCAGACGCCAACCATGAAGAAGGCACTTCTCCTTTATATCCGACAGTCCAGGGTGGTAAGAAATGCCAGTCTTAGTGAGGAGGAGACGTTTGTGTGTCTGTGTGGGAGGGGTGGAAAGAAGCAACATTTATCTTGCCTCTGGGCAGCTGGGATGAAGTTACACCACTATCTCTATCCGAGCTAAGCAGAACACAATCTTCTTGAAACTAATAACACTTCTGACAGCTTTAGTCGGGGTAACTAGGTTGTGCTTGCAAGTGGGAGGGTCTTCATATTACAATGTACACTATAGCCATGGAATTGAAGTGCATCCCATTTCAGACTTCTGATCCACCACCTGTTACAACCGCTGCTTATCTCAGTGACACAGTGGCTGCTCTGTTGGACTGTGCCCCGCAGTCCGGTGGGAGTCCCCACTATGATAGGTGGCTTTCCGAAGTACAGACAGACGAAAGTTCATTTTCAGCTTCCTGTTTCAAATAGCTATCATTTTATATATATATTTTTTATGAATGGGTGTGTATGCAGATCGGCATACTCACCCATTCATTTTTGGAAGCGCCACCAGACCCGCCACACACCCACCGCTGGAGAGGTTAGTTTCCTCTTCCGCAACTTTTAGTGTTAGGAGGAGGGTTAGGGTTAGAGTTAGGCTCTGGGGAAGGGACAGTTAGGGTTAGGGCAGTGGAAGGGGAGGGTTAGGGTCACTTAGGGACAGGCTGCGGGTAGGGAGTCAGGCTGCGGGGCAGGGAGTCTTAGGATAAGGCTGCAGGGAAGGGAGGGTTAGGGTCAGGCTGTGTTGAAGGGAGGGTTAGGATAATAGAAGGGGAGGGTTAGGGTAAGGATGTAATGATAAGGGAAAGGATTGGGGATACTTACTATTTGGAGCACCGTGTTCAGTACTCTGGGGATCGATTGCTTTGCCTCTTCGAGGCAGAAGCAATCAAATTCTCAGCCAGTTCTGTAATGAAATTGTATTGAAATAGGGCCATTCACAATGGGGACCCACACCCCGTGCACAGTCTCTTCCGGCAGTGTCCCCTGGGCCGTGCTGTCACATGTAACGTGACGCCATGCAAATTAACCATGTGTGAGCGCCACCCCGCAGCTTCGTCAGCGTGTGCTACCACTTATTTATCAGTGTCCCGGCTGTTGCTTAGTTGCCAAGATGCCAGCCAATAAGAGCAGGTTAGATGGTTGCTGACCTATCAGGGGCCAGCAGCTTCTATTTCAGAGCCAGCAGCAAGACCCCATGCTGCCAGTTATAGCATCATGCCCTTACTCTGCACTCACCTTCTTTTGCCTTGCGCTGATTTAGTGATCTCTGAGTGACCCATTTTTCCTGCTTTGTTCCTGTTGTCCATTCATCTGCCTTGTCTCAGGTTTCCTTTTCCCAGTCTCAATCTCACCTTGCCCAGTGTTCTCCCCTATCCTTCTTCTTGCCATTTTGAGTGAGTGTGTGTTCTCTCTGTGTGTGAGCCCTTGTCAGTCTTGTTTGTCAGTCAGTCTAGATGTTATCCCTGTCTGTATTGTTTTCTTCTCTGCCTCTGTTTCCGCCTTCCCTCCGTGGCTTCACCTTTTCTCCCCCTCCTTGCTAGTCTCCTGTTCTTGTCCCTTCCTCTCTCCTGGGTAACAGTTAGTTTAGATGGAAGTGGTGTCCAGGGGTCGTATTATGCCTGGTGTCTGCAGCCCTGCCTATCCCCACCATTAGGGGCTCTAGTGAAGACCAGGCTCCAAGTTAGACTCTGTGCCCCAGTTTGTTGCGACGTCACACAACCATTGTAAGTGTGAACAAAACGGAAAAGTTAAGGTAGTGTCTTGAGGATGGAAGTGGTTATGTAAAGCTCCCTCAAGGGTGTGTGGATACAATGGGGATCTGCTATTTGGTTAGGGTGCAGGCCATTGCACTGATCAGAATATACTTGATCTTGTTTGTTTGTAGGCATCTTTTTGTAATATTACATCTTTTTGATCTTGATAATACATATAGAGAAATAAAGGGATTTCTTCTTTCTATTATTTGTTTCAGTGCAAATTGGATGATTAACAAATAGTCCTTTTTAATTATTCCAGAATGTTTATTTAATTGTATCTAGTTTTTTTTTCCACATTTGTTTTTATCTATCATTCTTCCCTGGAGTTTGCAGAACATTTTGAGCTGTTTTTATTAATAATATACACTGAAAGCTCCATTTTCACTCTACGTTCCATCCAATTTTATAAAAATAATCTAGCAGCTCACTCTCTGTCTGTTTCTTCCTCTTAACTGCCTACCAAATAGCTTGACATTATAACTACTCTGAATAACACAATATTGAGTCTTCAATAAGTCTGTACTTTACTTTTCAACCAAAGACATTGTGCAGGAAAAAACTGAAAGGATCAAAATGATGTATGTCCTGATGCCATGTGCAGTGAGTGCATCAATAAATTAAATAGAGAAAATGAGCATCCTAGAACACAGGGACCTAGAATACTAACTGCTCTCAAGCGCCTGCACAGCTAATTGAACTGAACTG
>WWET01001172.1:110679-121357 GCA_011038615.1 Limnodynastes dumerilii
CGCTGGTGACTTTCACCAAGCTAATTCTCTGTAGTTTGAAGGAAGCAAATTAATTATAGGAAAATTGTAAGAATCTAGTTTATTTCCTCCAGGCACAGTAAACACTGTATTGGAATGTAAAAGCGTACCAGTGTTATAGGAGATGGTAGAAGGAATACATCCTATGGGCAATCAGATACAAATGAGTACAAAGACACTGGGATTCTTCCAAACCTCTTTTCCAGGTCTCTTGAAATACCATAAAAATAGACTTTAATAACATTCTGGCTTTGAAAAGTAGTTATTGTTTACTCTTGAGAAACAAACTTATTCCTATGCTGTTTTATGAGTTGAGGATTGTTTTGGGCAAAAGGCCCTGTAAAAATCTGGTTTCACTCTTTATGTTCCTGAATGAGGTACTCCATCCATCTCAGTATGATATAATCATTTTAAGTTCTACAGCACTAGGATTAATTAAATCTGGATAGGGTGGCATGTCATAGCTGCGTTCAAAGTCTATACAAAGGACAACCATAATGTACTGGCACAGTTCCTAAACTTACTTGTCTCTTTGAAGTGGTGGAAAAAGTGACACAGACGGCTGACCTGGGGAAAAGGATCAGAACAGTACTTTACCTCAAATGTCATGTTAGGATTACCAAGAAATAAAACCTGGATACTTCTCTTTGCTTTTAAGAACAAGTGACACAACTAATTGGCATTCATTTCAAAGGATCCATATTACTTGACTGAATATCCCTGAAATACTCCTAGGACAAACAAGCAAGGGAGGATAGGGAGGGGCGGGATGGGGGGGTACAGCTTGACAGTTTTTTAAAATGTGCCAGGGTCAAACAACTGAAAATAATATATTTAAAGGCTTTAACAATTTCATAATAATTTAAGTAGGATTGTAGACTTTTTCTCCCCTACACATGCATGCAGATCTATGCTAATACATTCCCATTCAGACAGCATTCTTGTGGACTTCCAGACTATTGTAATGTCTTTGTGCTTGATCAAAAACTTGAACTTGTAATTAGGCTGTGGTCAAGGGTTGAGGTTAGGGATGATGTTAAGGTTATTGTAATGTAAAACACAGTTCAGTTGTGCTCAGAAAAACAGGGAAAAGTTTGCCATACATTGTGAGAAATTGCATGTATGGCAGGCCCGCCTGCTGGGGAAAGCTGAATAGGGTCAATAAAAATGTGTTTACTTACCAATTAACAGCTACTGCCTTCCTGCATAGATCAGACAATGGAGCTGATGTCACCCATTCAATGTCCTACAAAAAGAGTGTATGGCTCTTCCTGTGATTCAAATACGTGATTTCAGTTCTCTGCAAGAAGTCAGCTGCTGCAAAATGGTAAACAAACGTTTTCATTATTTACTAATGGGCTGCAATCTAGCTTCCTCAAAATGTTGAGAAATACGGTAGGTATCATGATAGAGAAAGCTTTATCTGAGCTCAGCTGTATGTTGTGACATTACAGTATTCTATTCAATTGTCAACCTTACACCAGTCTGCCAAGAAGGTAGCACAAAGTGCAAATCTAGAAGACTTACTCATTATAACCAAGAAAATGATTCTATATTACTAGATCTCCTAGATCAGGGGTTCTCAACCAACTATTTTATCAAGGAGAAACTTTTTTGGTCTTTTACCTCTTTTTTTTTGTTCAATGAGTTATATAAAATGTAGCTAATTATATGGTGTTTGGGTTTCTTCAATGTATTATTTGTAGCCCCAGTAGGCATTATATTTACAGTTCCTATCTATATTAATGCTATCCAAAGGTTATTAAACACTATTATAGCAAATTAGGCTCATTAGTCATTGATGACATACAAAAATCCTCTGAAAGGGTTAAAAGGCAAGGTGATCCAGCTGTTCTAAATAAAATAAAGCCCAAGGCTTTCTGGCAGTTACAGGTTTCCAAAAACTGCTCGTGTTCAAATAACCTTACAAAAGGCACTGAAATAATTGTTTTCATACACAATAAATTATTGTCTAAGTAAAGACAATGCTTTTGTTTAAAAAATAATTACTCTCTTGTTTGCCTACTGTGATGTATTTAATTACATGTTAAATGTTTATTTTGGCCTCGGAAACCAAATTTCATATTTGCTCCAAATAAGCGGGGCTTGAAACCGAAGACCAAGACAGTAAAATTTAATTCTTCTTTAACATAGCTTTCCAAATACAATGACTACAGTACAGCTTAGAATAATCAGAAAATCTTCATGTACATAGAGGTGTTTCTCTACACCTGCCTTACACCTGCTTCCATAACAATACAGTAGCTATACAGTAGCTGTGGCTTGGTCCATGCCTGAATAATAGTCCTTACAAACAAAGGGGTAGATCCAGAACGCTGCTTGCAATACGTTTCCTCGCGTAGCATATTTACGCGTGCGTTCCTTCTATACACTCCCCTTGGCACACCCCTTGAATGTACGTATTTTGTCCGAGATCCGCTTTTGGCCACATAACCGATGTCATCCGCTCACGTACGTATGTGCAACACGTATTTACGCAGCTAAGCACGCCCATACTGTACACTTTAAATACAAACCCCCGCCTACATAGCGTATTTCAGACGTAATTTTGATTCACGTAAAATTGGCACGCCCACACGTAAGGATTTACGCGACACATACGTGAATGGCCCTTACGTTCGCATTTACGCTACGTTATGGAGCGTATTTTCTATGGTGCGCATGCGCAGTACACGCGTACGCTCACAAGCGTTGTTATGGATCTGGCCCAAAGAGCCAACAACAACAGCCGTCATGAACTGAATTTGCTACTCTTTCTACTGCTTTAAACTATATTTCATAGAAGTATTTCTCAGATACATAGATAAATAGATAGATAGCGTATGAGACATAGATAGATAGATAGATAGATAGATAGATAGATAGATAGATAGATAGATAGATAGATAGATATGAGATAGATAGATAGATAGATAGATAGATATTTTCTTTTCCACAAATGACATTACATCTTAATTATTAAATATATCTAAAAGGTAATAATATAATATAAATAAGTAATGAAAAAAAACATTCACACACAAAAACTAAATATAAAAATAAGACATTTAAATAATGTTTTAAATATATGAAATACATTCAATTAACAGACAAGTCTATATAGGGTATATCAGAAAGAAACAAAGCCAAATGCAACCATACAATCATAATAAGATACTTGAAACAACCAACATACATACTAGGTAGATTGTGTATTCTTAACTGTGTATTTTTCTGCTTTACTGAAAGTAAATCTAAATAAAATGCGGTACATTTGCAATGCTGTACTATATGACCTTATCAAGTAGATGTATTGAAAGATTGACTTGAATTTAAATTATTATTTCTGAAATCTGTTTTAAATCAATAGATAGCATCCATTTTTAAATCCATTATATCATTGCTTTTTAAAATAATGTATTGCAATTATATATATCACCCGAGTTCTGTTCTATTTAGTTTATAGTATTTATATTGCCAATGAACTACAATGATGTTTCCAAGGATTGTTGTGTTTCCTTATGGCTATAACAAGTGTGCCTCTATGTGTGGTGTTGTCCTATTATGATGTGGGCATTCTATACAGACACTCCAGACCCTTGGTTGCACGTTATAAATAGGTGATGACAACACAACTAATGGGAATACCTGTGCTAGCTTTAATGTTTACAAAGGAAGCTACATGTCAAGGCTGACAACACATGCAGAATTAGGGTCCCATTTACTAAGCACTTTTCAGTTTATTTGCGTTAGATGTGTATATCATTAGGTATTATTTCATGAAAACAAAGTGAATCATATGCATGGGGGATGGGCATAAGCATTTAAATGGTACTGTAAAGGCTTGGCTAAACCCTTACGTACAATTCAGTATTCCGCATGGAAGGTTTTCCGTGTGGAGTACTTAAGGTAGACTCCTGCTGGCAGATCCACAATCCGCATGTAGAAGTGCAGGGGGAGTGCTCAGCTCTCCTATATGGGGGGCTGTAAATCACAAATTCTGTATGATACCCTCTCCAGTGGAGGCTACCGTATGGAACGTAAGTCTAATTGTGAATCCAGTTCTGTGTATATACTATATACTGTATATATATATATATATATATATATATGTATATATATTCTGTACTACGCATATATTTGTGTGCTGCATCAATATTATTAGTTAAGCACACAACATGATTACCCCTCTCTAGAAACGCTGCTCCCCTGAGAGTAAAGCAAGCTATAAAGATTCCCATTACAAATTGTGAGAAATATTGCATTGGAGTCAACTATTTAAATTTTTAAGCATTTGGTTTTCCGAATGCAGAATATGTGATGATCTACTATCGGTATCTGAGAGATTGTACTGCTAACCACTCCCCTTACACATATGGGCTAATAATACCCATACCCTGCTCCTGGTTATTTAAACAAATATAATATATTATAATTTGCGCAACCACCATTTTGTATAACATTGGGCCTTATCAAGAATTAAAAGTGATTTCCACATGCATGGAGTTGTTTAAGTCCGCATGCAATAGTCTAATGCACTCCCATGACACTTCCCTCTCACAAACTGATTTTAGCTGACTTACGTGTCTATAACCCCACCTGGACTTTTCCGTATGGATATTTGTGCCTGTGGAATGCTCTGCTATATGGAAGTGCCTAATCCTGCCCATACTTTATAATTTAAAAGCCTCCCTCTGCCCACATTGCGTATAGTCAAACATATGGAGGGCTATCCTGCCCTAACGTGCGCAACTCTGAACAAACGGAGGCCTATCCCACCCTAACATGTGCAACTCTGAACATACAGAGGGCTATCCCACCCTAACGCGCGCGACGCTGAACATACGGAGGGATATCCCACCCTAACGTGTGCAACTCTGAACAAACGTAATTGCTTTCCGTACGTTCAGAGTTCCGATGCATAGCCTCTGCAGCACAAATGTTCAGTGCACTTGCAAAGGAAAACTTATACACACCGCTTGCGTAAGTCGACTGACGTTATTTATTCTGGATCTGGAAGCATGTCTTGGATCAGCAACTGACAGGGGATGTTGGTCCACACAAAAATGAAAAAATACGATCCACTTATATGGAAAAGAGGTTAACATTTCATATACCGGTAATTAGTCATTGTGAAATGAATACTGTGTTTCCTATACTGGCCAAAATGGTGACAAAGCTGCCAAAATAAATAACTATCTTAAAATATACTCATGTAAATGATAGTAAAGAGGAGGCAACAATACACACATTTCCCGGAGTTTCACAGCTTGGTTATAAAGCAATTGCAATTTTACATACGTATCGCAAGAAGACTACTGCAGGAAGTCAAGGACTCCAATAGAGATATGTCATTATGGGGATTTCACTGTGGAATGCTGGATAGGACTTAATTATCTGTTTCTTTTACATCTGGCTCAATTTACATCTAACACTTGCAATGACTGAATAAAGCAAAAGTTTAACACCATCACAGTAATACAAATAACACTTAAAATGGCAATTTCTGGTAATCTACTTGGGCTGTTATACTTATGGGACCTGATTCAGAGCTGCGCCTGGTCGCAACACGGAATCGCAAAAAACGTTCTATTCAGAAACACGCGCCTCTGAATTGGCCGTATTTAAAAAAAAAAAAAAAAAAAAAACAGTCGGAGCTAGAATTAATCCGGCCGCACGGCTTGGGTGTTAAATTGGTTTGCTGAATGAAAACCAATTAACCCCTTCTGCCACCGCCACCGTAGTATATAAAAAAAAATAAACAACGGTCCGCCCGGGCATGCTGCCGCTAGTAGTGCTACTAGAGCAAGCATGCCCATGAATGAAAAGGCATGCTTGCTCTAGTAGCACTACTATCTGCAGCATGAAAAAAAGGGGGGTGTATCACTTTAAAGCGCTTTTATAATCTGCAGCAGTGTCATAAAACTAGAAAGTGCCAATAAAACCTTCTTATATGCAACTGTGAAAAAAAAATATAGAATATAACTCCAAATACGCCACAAGTGTCCCCCTATAATAATACATTTTAAAAGAATGTAAAGGCCCCGTCCCTAGTCCCTATCATTAAAAAATTACAGTGTTTACATAGGAAAATAAAAAAACACGACACGTGCCCCATAAAAAAATAAAAATGTAAAAAAAACATTGTTCCCTTCATTAAAAAAAAAAAAAAAAGTGCCCACATGGACTCAAACCTAAATGAGAAGAAAGTTAGATGTTTAATAGAAGGATTTGTCTGATAATACAACACATTATAACGCATTATAAATTATTTACTTATAAATCAATTGTGAATGTAGCGCACATGAAAGTTTCTGTAATGTAATGTAATATTTATTATTTAGAGTAATAGAGTGAGGATTTATAATGTCTATTTAGCTCATATTTATTTGGTGTATAGTACCAATACTTTTTTATGGGAAGTACCAGTTACCCACTATGCAATCATGTCAAGTAACACTGCATATTATGCAGATACTCTGGGCTTTGTTTTTTATGTGTTTTTGCAATGATTTTGAGGTGCATTTTCTACATATTGATATTCAGCCCCCAAGATGTTTTATAATATAAATACAGCTACTGCCTCCTTACCCAAGTACCACCAGACACTAGTTCAAATACAACCAGTGGTACTATTACCGATAATTGAAAACCCATGGTTTAGACCAACAGATTCCAACCCTACCCCCGCTGGCTATTCCCCTATTACTTGATAAAAAAAAAAAAGCAGAATGAGGACTCCAGCTTCCACCTAACAGGACCTCTAAGAAGGTCACACAGTAGAAGCATACCAGAGAAGGCTGATGAGGAAGAGCTAAGTGCTCTCCTTCCTCTGTGAGGCCCTTTACATTTACTATTATTCATGCATTGATGTAGACAAACTATTTTCAAAATGAATAATGTTTCTATCCTTTTATACAGCATATAGAAAATAAAAGCAGTTATTCAGACACCAGACACTGTGGTAATGTCATTGGGTCTGCCAAATGCTCTTTTGAATTGGATGCACACGTTGTACTATTTTCATCAGGTTATATGCAGTTTGTACAGCATATATTTATATGTGGCACTGCCACCGCCCACTCTCCATCATCTGCATGTCTGTTCCTGTTCCCCTTGTGGGGATTAGGCATGTGGATCTGAAGTGACGTCCCATCAGACACTAGGAGATCCGTTGCGTAACATCTGGCACACACGTCAGACACAAATCTGGATCCAGTCCTAAGTCTGTTTCTACTCACAGAATAAAAGAGAAGCAAAGCAAATTGGTAACAATGGAGTGGACATGTGCCTCTAAAGCTTTGTATTCTATCTCCATTGTATTCTATCTCCCATGCATGCGAGGGGCGTGATCTTCAGAAAGGAGTTCCGTTCGCAGGACCCTACCTTAATATCGCTAAACCATCCTTATGTAAAATGGTAACAGTGCAGAAATGTGTACATAATCTGTACATAAAGGCTGAAACCAGTCCTTACTGTACAATTGTAAGGACACTCCGGAATTACCTTAGGAGTACCGGAGTGGTCCCACAAGAATCGAGTAGGTACTCCGGGCTTACCCGTATGGAACCGGAGTGACACCAGAAAGAACCCAAAGGGTGAACGAGCAAGCTTCCTGGGGTCGGAGTCTTTACCAATCAGGGGGTCTTCACCAGAGCCCCTGAAGGTGGGGATGGGCTGGGTAACCCCTGAAGGCGTGGTCGTCCCCTGTTGAACTTGAACTCGTGGAAAGGTAAGTAGAAAACACCCGACTGTGGACAATAGTAACAGATGACAAGTAAAGCGGGAGGCGGGACTGGGCAGAAGGGACTGACCAGGACTGACAACGATTAACAGATAACAATAGACTGAGGACTGAGAAGGAAGACGGGACTGACGGGACGCACTGGGGCTTTTATCCTTCAGACACACAGAATGATCCCTAGCGGGATCACAAACACAGGCACGCAGGTAGGTGTGGGCAAACCAGGTGGGTAGGTACAAGCAAGGAGGGAGGACCGAAGAGGTAGGTAACAGGTAGGTAGGTGAGGCAAGGATACTGGGCAGGAAAGGAGGACTCTCAACAACCACTTCACTAGAGCAGCACAGGGCTAGAACTAGGCACACAGGAGAGCTGATCACAGGGCTGCAGGGCAGAACTATAACCAGCACTGGCAAAGAGGCAGAGCTGCCCTTTAAACCAGTGCTGGCCAATGGCAGGGCTAGGGGAACGCGCCAAGGCTCAGATAGGCTAGCGTGGGGTTGCTAAGCAACGCTCCGACGCTAGCCGCGAGCCGCAGGAATTCCATACTAAGCGTCCCTAGCAACAGGGACGCGACTACACTGCAGGACGGCGGGCGCGCGCACAGAGCCAGGAGAGCGCCGGAAGCCGCGCCAACCGCACCGAGGGGACCAGAGCAGGCGCGTGGATCGGGTAAGTATGCGTCTCTTAACAACAATTGACATACCTCTCCCCTGCCACCTTCAATACATTCTGTATACATCCTGCCCCTTCCTGAATTGCCATCCAAATTATTTCCATTATGAAAGTCTTGATCTGGAGGATGTAGATCCTTAGAAGAAGTGTGTTGTGTGCATTTTGCAGAGGTCTGATGTGCTTCATCAGATTTACTTTGAGGATCCTCAAAGATATCTTAATGGAGTATGTATTAATAAGGCTCACCATTCTGAAGAATGAACTGACCAGGCTCTGCTGGAACCAAACCAAGATGTCAAGTATAATGAACCCAAAGTTATTTGGTTATAATACCCACTCTAACTCAGAATACAAGAGAAAAACCAGGCTAAATATCTCTGGACCAGATCCAGACCTGATAACGTAAGTGGCCTGACTTCACTCTTGACAAAGAGAAAGGGATCCGGCGATCCCGAAATGCGTAGCTGGCCTCTGCGACTTACGTGTACCCTGTCATCTGCCTCCAACGGACGATCTCCACGACTGCAGCATTTCACCGCTTTCCAGTCACCTCGTGCAGACGCCCATGTATTGCCTCCTGGACCTCACTGTTTTCCCGACGTCCATCATGTGACCAGTTACCCGGGACTGACCACAGCCAAAAGGGAAGTACAGTACCTGTTGCAGGGACCGGAGGTCCGTGTGACCTTGCGATCATTGTACTCCTATTTATTTATTCTTTCATTGTGATTTTATGCAAATTTTGTGCTTTTTATTAGTATTGTATGAAATAAATGTTTATTTAATTTTAATTGATCACCATTTCTCCACTTATTTTTTAGATATAGAAGTAGATATTTAGTGACCTATTAACTTGAACATATTTATCTCTGGATTTTTAAAAGGACCTACTAACTTGGACATATTTATCTTGGGACTTTTTTAAGGGACCAATTAACTTGAACATATTTATCCCTGGATTTTCAAAGGACTTCTCCCTATACTCAGCCTGTGTTCACATTATCCCAGCAATTTTTAGGATATCAGTAATTATTATACTTAGTTATACTTAGTCTGTATTCATATTATCCCAGCAATTTTTAGGATATCAGTAATTATTATTCCCCTCATCCCAGCCCTTTTAGCATTTCAGTATTTATTATTTATCTGACACATTATATATACCCACTGTGATATACTGTATATGCATCAACGTTTTATCCCCTATTACATTCCATACCATGATTTTATTATCCATTTTTTACCCTTTTTTGTTGTATATTCCTAAAATTTTAACCCATATTTTTCCACCACTACCCATAGATTTTCACATTTGCCAGAAGTGAAATAAGGGATTCCCCTGCAGCGATATGGAGGAGAGCTGGAGTGGATCCACGAGGACAACACCGGGAACCGAAGATACAGTGGAGATCGGAGCAGTGAGAGACACAGCAAACAGCATCAAGAAAGGGATCAACCTCTCTGGACACGATCCCAGGACAGTTTCGGGGGAGAATAACATCTGTGAGTTGCACCAGCACATTAATTGTGACACTGTAACTATAAAGTACTACAGAAATCCACTATATTACTGTGAGATATACAGGACTTTTGCCTCTTAGATAAGAGAATGTGAATGGATTTAGGACATTTATATATATATACACATATAGAGATGTTCACTGACACCTGGGTTTTGGTTTTGGATCTGTATTTTTTTCAAAAATTGCTACAAAATGCTAAAATCGCATAATTTGGCTCTTTATTGTCCCTATATTATTATTTACCCCATTAACAATAATTTGCAGTAATTTCTAGTCAATTTTGAGCACCTCACAGGTAACAATATTATTTTCATGCATCTTAGGCCAAACGCTGCAGCGGGCTGGCTTGTTACTTACTATTACTAAACAACAGAGCAGCGGCACAAACACACACTGCAGTTTATAGCACATCTATGAAACATTGCCACACAGCAGTGGCAGAAAACAAAAGTAGTGCAAGTACTATAAGCGTCAGCCTGACAAGGGGAAAAATGATGCAGAGTAATGTGTCAAAAAACAAAAACAGTTTCCCCAATAAACAGAAATACTAAACATGAATAAAGAATAAATGATTAAACAATACATTTCTATACATTAAAACTAACTAATGTGTCCCTGTGTGTTTATTAAACTATTGTGGTGGCCACCGTGTACTAACTAAACCTAAGGATAATGTATAGTGTAAATATGTGCAAAAGATATAGTGAAGAATCGACTCACC
>WWET01001172.1:136996-157567 GCA_011038615.1 Limnodynastes dumerilii
AGATTCACTAAGCTGCGGGTTTGAAAAAGTGGAGATGTTGCCCATAGCAACCAATCAGATTCTAGCTGACATTCCCTAGTATGTAATAGGTAAGTGAGAGCTAGAATCTGATTGGCTGATATGGGCAACATCTCCACTTTTCCAAACCTGCAGCTTATTTTATTATTATTATTATTATTATTATCGTTTATTTATAAGGTACCACAAGGTGTCTGCAGCGCTGTACACCAATAAAGTGAAGCAAGCACAGAACGCAAAGGCAAAATGCGAGGTGTCAAGCTTGGAAGATCAGGGAGCAGGGGATAGAGCACAGTGAGAAGTTGAGAGGGAGCCACCAGGTGGGGATAGGGTAAAAGGGTAGCAGAGGGGAACAAGAGGGTACGAATTGAGGGGGGAGTGGTGGAGGAAGGAACAACACTAGGATGGAGGGCCCTGCTCATGTAAGCTAACATACTATGTGGGAGGGAAGAACTTACAGAAGACATAAGGAGGGGGAAGGAAGTGGACTACTGGTAAGAGCGGAGGAGAGGGGCAGGGGCGTTTTAAGAAGTGAGGGGGCCCTTGTGTAGGATTTGGACATGGCCCCCCCTTCCCTTTCCTGAGACAGGACTGTCCTGATTCGCTGTAAGCCTCACTCCTTTTTCGCCTTGCTTATCGGAATAGTCCCACCGCAGGGGAAGGGGAACTAATTTGGCATCTATTTCTTCCCTCCGGAAGATCTTAGAGGGAAGAAATAGATGCTGAATAGCCCACTTTCCCCTGCCAACCCTGGGTGCAGGATGCATGCCCCTGTTCTGAGGGGCCCGTGTGCACTGCACACCCTGCACCCATTATAGATATGGCTATGGAGAGCGGGGAAGGAAGAGAAGGGATAGATGAAGGATACAGTGAGGATGTTAAGTGGAGGAGGGGTAGGCTAGCCTGAACAGGTGCATTTTGAGTGAACGCTTGAAGACCTGCAATGTGGGGAAGTGTCTGACTAAAGAAGGGAGGACATTCCAGTGCAGAGGTGCAGCATGGGTCTCTGATCTTTCACCAACTGTGCTGCCCACGCAACTGAATGTTTTTTTGCCTCCCGCCATCTGAAACCTAATCTATCAAAACAGAACTAATAATATTTCCACTTGCCAATAAAAGTTACCCACCTGGTCTCTCTATTTCTGTTGACACGGAAAATAATCCCTATTCATAAAGATTGATGCCTAGGTAACTTTAATAATCTATCCCTTGTTCCCCACATACAATATGTTTCTAAAAACTGTTAAATGCAAGAAAACTTGCTCTCTTTATTGGACTCCAATTATAAAATCCCCCCCCCCCATCTATATTACATGCTAGACTGATTTTATTCACTGGAGCCCCTGATGGTGGGGACAGGCTGGGCTGCAGACAGTGACAGGACACGGTCCCCGATGGACACCTCCTATGCGTGCAGGTAAGGACACAGATAACAAACAGAGAGAAAAAACCCAGGTGACACAGACATCACAACGACAGACAGACAGTGCAACAAACAGGGGCCGACACTCACTCAAGCAAACCAGATAAACACTGACTAGCAACCAGAAGCAGGGAACAAGGAGAGGGCAGGTACACAAAAGGAACAAACGGGACAAGCAAGGAAAAGGGCACTCAAGCTCAAGATAACAGGCTAGGCAAAAGAGTAGAGAGAGGATAAGGAGAAAAGCACAGAGCAGAAAAGCTATAACCGGCGGGGGAAGCGTAGATCCGCCGTTCTATTTACAGGGAGGCTAGCCAATTAGGAGGCAGGGACTGGACCAGCCTCCCTGAGCTGATAGGATGGTGTACCGGCTGCTAATGAGACAACCGGGACCAGGAAATAAATGCCGCGCTGTGGGTGAAAGTTGGAGGGACCCAGTGGGAGCCGGAGGAGGAGATGGCAGCCGGACGCATGGCTAATTTGCATACCGTCATGCCCACGTGACGGTATGCAGGGAACAGGAACGCGCAGGGAGGAAGATGGCGCCGGCCGGAGCGAGGACTGCGGTAAGGAAGTTACATGCTGGTCCTGCGGCATGTAACACTCATCTCAAGGTATATTCTAGCTCTCTCTCTCAGATCTTCACAGGACAGACAGCTCTTTGTTACAGCACTTCTCTCAGACTGCATTCATACTCTGGAATAACCTTCATCAACAAATAGGACTGTCTTCTAATCTCCAAACCTTCAAGTGCTCTCTTAAAACTCACCTAATTAGACAAACTAACCAACAGGTTTAACCTAATTATTAACATTTGTCTACCCTATTTACAACTACTTTTTTTTATCTGGTTTTGAATACCATAATCTTTTTCTTTCCATACTAAAATGACCCTCAGTCCTGCTCTAACACTGCTGTGTGATAGGATCATACATAGCACTGAGCACTTTTACCATACAATCTTGCTGTTCCATTGTGTGATATATAGCACTTGTCCTTATGTTTCTATCCCCTTTGTCCTATAGAGTGTAAGCTTGCAGACAGGGCCCATTTACCTACCCAGTCTGTCTGACTGTTACCGCCCAGTTAATGATTATTAAAATTGTAAAGTGCCAAGCACTATATAAAAACCTGTTAATAAATTAATGAATTACTTAATGTGTGTGCATTTTGTGGAAGGGGGTATAGGACAACTTTCTGTGGGCATTTCTTGCCCAAAGTTACCTGTTTTGGCCATTATTATATCACTTCTACCGTAAGTATTAAATAATTGGTCTCTGAATTTTATGTGCGGATATATTGTGTTACCAACAAATTATATGTAATTTGTTTTTAACACTGGATTAATGTATACAAAAAATAGTTTGTAGTTTTAAATTATTTTTAGACTAATTTGTTTTTTTGTGTTCTTACGTGTGATAGTAAAGCTGGTCAGTATCTGTGTGCAGTAAGCAATTGACAGATATATCTTTGCATGCAAAGAATACAATTAACTTGACTCCCCCTGAAATCAACATGGTTTAGCCCAGGAGTAACTAGGTTCAAGCACTTAATTAAGTCTGGATCCAGCCCCTTGACACCAATTAAGCTGGGCACACACTAGAGCGATTATCGTGCCGATTTGCCAATTATCGTAGATTGGACGAATTATCGCTGTAGTGTGTGGTGCCGATATTTTCCCGAAACTCACAATAATCTTCCCAAAATGTCTGCCAGCAGATAATCGCATTTTATGGGATTCCTAAATGATTATCATTTATCGTTAGCAAAATAGTGCAGTGTGTGGCCATTACAGATAATCTGAGAAGTTAACTAACGATTTTTCTGTTCTTTCCACACCCCTGTAAGGTGTGTCTATCTTGATGTACAGAACGTCCTTCCTGTATGTATCATGTGACCAGTACTTGCAAGTGACGTTATATAATGACTGAATAAAAGACTATGTATTTCAACGACTTTCCTAACTAAACCTGCAATTAGCCATCATTGTGTTTGCACGAATCTTCGTATGGTGTGCGTTACAGGATATACATGTATATTTGCAATAAGGACCCATTATGACCCTGTCTACCAAGTGCAATGTAAGCAAAGTTCAATAGAAGATAAATGCAGAAGATATAACAGAGTTTATCTTTGAAACACAAAGGCAGCTCACAAACGATGCTCACAAACGATGCTCACAAAGGCTGATCACGAACGGACACAATGAAGTTCACAGGAAATGATGATATTTTACCATCCTGTTCCGGCTTGACTCCTGAAATGCTTCTGTCAATCACACTCAGATCTGCTCCTTATGTAAAACATGTGACAATTATCACATAATTTGTGGCCACAAAAGATTTTATGCACTCCGAGAAAAGCACTGAAAAATCGCCACTTTTTTTTGTTTTTTTTTAAATTGGACGGATTATCGCTTAGTCTATGGCACCGATATCGTTACCTCTCACTAGCGGAAAAGTTGAGACAATTATCTAATATCTCACGCTGTGACGATAATCGCTCTAGTGTGTGCCCAGCCTTAGAATTTAGGGAATGAGCTTGAATATATAACTAAACTTGTGCATTAGACTTAGATGTGTTTCATATTTGGATGTGATGGATATGTTGTTAAAGTTAAAGTAATAAATACATATCTGTCCCTTATGGGTATGACCAGAGTTTATTTTAGACATACATTGCCTTTTTAGCATGTAGAATACACAGTTTCCAGAACTCGTTTGCAATATGATTTATATCTACAGCTGTTGAGGTTTTTTTAATGTGTTATATTTATACATTTATAACCAAGTGTTGATTCAAGTTAAATATAGTCACATCCTACACCTGGAAAAATGGAAGAAAACAGGTGTTCAATTGTATTTTATGCATCTAATTTGTAAGTATTAAATTTAGTGTAATACAGAAAAGTATCTCTTCATGTCGAGGCTGGGTTATTATTATTATATATGAGATTAAACAAAAAAAATGGGGGAGAGTATACACCCCAGCTCAAGAGTTCTCTTGAATGCTCATAAAATGGATTCAAATACTTTTTGGAGATTCATGCCTTAAGAAAATCTATCCTATGATGACATTACAGCATCACACAGTTGCTGTACATTTCTTGGCTGTGCATTCATGTTAACCTATTGTTAAGCCACATGTCAAAAGTACTATATTGGAATTTAAACCAAAAAGGTCATTGGCAGTCTGAAGCAATGTGTGCTATGTGACATAGCACATTATAACCCTGTTGGCATAAAGGGCTTATTTTAAGTTTTGAAGAAAAAAAACCCAAAAGACATTACTAACACTATTACACTTTGAAGAAATTATTATTATTTCCACCTGCAATGGTACAATTTTGGCAGCAGCTTACAGCTTAAAGCTGTCAGTGTCTGCTTGGCAGTGAGGGGTGGGGTCAGATTGGAAACCTGTTCTGTAGTCACTGTGGGCCGTATTCACACCTAAGAAGCTTCGACTTCTTAGGTGCGTAGATTACCAAAATAACCTACTACGCATGTGTAGTAGGTAATTTACGCAATCTACGTACCAGGTAGGTACGTAGATTGCTTCTGTGCGGTCTTTAAAGACACCATAATTAAAGTGAGGAAAATAAAGAGATACAAAGAAAACAAAGGGAGAAAAGAGCCGCACAAGTTATCAAATCTAATGGGTGCATCCACAGCAGTAAAAAATTTAGATACAGAAAATTAAACCACACTTAGTGCAAAGAAGACTGCTAAAGCTGGGCACACACCTGTTGAAAAATAACACTAATAGACCATATACCCTAAAAAAAAAATATTTTATTGCATTACATTAAAATAGTTTTTCTCCACCACTATGTAAAATTAAGCATGTGTAAATGCCTCCCATCACATATAAATTCCATATTCAAACCAAGACAAACTCTCAAAAATAGTAGGCGATATATAAGGGAAATCCAGGCACAGTATTTAGAGCCAATATACACAGCCCCTACTGCACTACAGCGTATTGGAGTCTCACCCTATTCAACAACTAATAGCCACACGGCTATACTTCACCTTTCCGGGTAGTAAACTTACCTTCCTTGCACTATACAAACGTATTTGTGGGAAAGAAGACCAGTCAATAATGGTCAATAATGGGGAATACCGCAAAGTCCATTATTGTACATAAAGGAATGAAGCTCTTCAGTGTGATTTCCTCGATTACAGCTTCTCTGACGCGCGTTTCGCCACAGGAATCAGCTTTTTTTCCTTATATTTCACCTACTACTTGTGCAAGTTTGTCTTGGTTTGAAAATGGAATATATATGTGATGGGAGGCATTTACACATGCTTAATTTTATATAATGGTGGAGAAAAACTATTTTAATGTAATGCAATAAAACTTAAAAACATGTGGTGGAGGGATATCGCTCATTGCGAAAGTGAATGGGTGAAGAATACCAAACGGCATACTCACCCATACATTTAAAAAAAAAGTAGATCACGGTAAGTATAGGAAAAAGAGACATCATAAAAGGAACTTTCGGATGTCCCTTTTTCGAAATTCAGAATTTCTTTGCGGAGAGTGTAACCGATTTGGAGAAGAGGGAGAATGGAAACACCGGCTTATCTTAGTAATTGAGATATCAATCAACAAATCAACAAAGTGCAATTTGAAGTAAATTAAATAAATAAATATATAGGGCCCGATTCAATTAGCTGCGATGATGGGAAAAAGTATGCGCTGTGCATTTTCCCTTCATATACAGTATGAAAAATGGGCAAATTTTTATATGCACCTCTATGGGGTATGCATAAAAGTCGCCCCCAAAAAATTAGCGGATTTAGCTTTGCACCGCAAAATACGGTGGTGCAAAGCTAATTGAATTGGGCCCATAATGTAATAGAAATCATCCATAGTGTTTTTTTTATATATCAAGCAAAGTTCTCACAAAGTCAATGTTAAAAAAAAGGTTTGGGTATGGTTAAATGTCCTTAGATGCTAGATTAGAGTCTCAGAATATACATAAATTAAGAGTCCAGCCCCTTTAAACACGGATCAAGGTTATAATTCTCCTCCAATAAACAATATTGAAATCATTAAAATAAGTTTTTATATCAATAAGATTAGGGGAATAAATATGATTGCGCACAAGAACAAAAAGCAGTCCCGCACCCAGATGGATTAAAACAGGCACCTCTCCTCATCAGCTTCCCGGGCAGTGAATGATATTGGAGGCAAGCAGGTCAGTAATAGAAGTCTTGTTTGTGGAAGATAGGAAATTCTTGGCACACACCACACCACTGACGCAGTATGCAGTATGCTGATTGGCATACTTATCCATTCATTTATTCAGAAACCATTGCTGCAGACCCGTCACACTACCACAGACACACCGTAATGGACCAGACAGGTGAGTATTATAGGGGAGTCTATAGGGAGTACAAATCTATGGGGAGTCTTAGTGTAAGGCTGCGGGGAGGGGACACTTAAGATCAGGCTGTGGGTAGGGGAGTCTTAGGGCCTCATTTACTAAAATCGTTTTTTGGCTGCAATTATACATTAGCCTTCGTCGTGATTTTTTTCAAAAAAAATCATGAATTCACTAAGGGACGTATTTGACTGGTGATTTTTAATCACCGTCAATTTATTAAAAAAGTATTTTTCAATTTAAAAAAGCATAGCACTGCATGCTATCAACCCTTAGCATACTGTCACATATAGTACTAGAAGGCACAGTATGCACATGTGTTGCAGGGCATGCTGTGCCTTTTAGTACTATAAGTGTCAGCATGCCAAGTGTTAATGGAATGCAGCGCCGTCACTAATATGTGTTAGGACAATCTAAATTAAAACCAATAAAACTGTTTCCCCGATCATAAGTAAATCCTACCTGCCTCATTGGATCCAATGAGACATGCCATGGATGCCCAAGGACTCACCCCTGTGGTGCCTGCTAAACCTGTTGCCACCTCCCACACACAGTCCATGGAGACAATGACTGTCCATCGCTGCTAATAATGATGCGGTGAAGGCAAGGTATTAGTATCCCTGTCTATACCACACCCGGAGTGATACCTGGAGACTTCTGATGTCACTGCTCAGTTCAGTGATGTCAAAAAGCAATAATAAAAGAAATATATTGCAATATATAGCAATATAGCTTCCTGTAAAATAATAATTTTATAGTACATATGACCAGATCTAGACCAGGTCAGCTATGCACTAAGTAGCACTCTTATTAGAGAGCCATGGCCCACCCGCTACTGGACATTAGCGTGCCGTGGCTCTGTATATGATGCTGCAGGGGATTAGTAGCAGCGGGGGTTGGCCACAACTGCTATCCTTTTGACCCCTGTCTAAAAAATTCACTGGAAGCATCATATACAGAATTGTGGCATGCTAATGACGTACTGTAGTATTAGCTGGACCACAGCTTTGTATCTGAATTTGAAGTTGCCGTGGAGAAGTAGCAGTGGATGTAAGGCAGTTATTCATCCACAATTACCTCTGAACCATAGACACCAGGATGGATTTGTAATTGACAGCTTAGAGCTGTCGCTCCTTGTGGCAAATTAAGCAACAATGACCCTGACCCCAGAGCCGCTGTCTCACTGCAACAGCACTAAGCTATCAGCGGCATTTGTTTATGAACAGCACGGAGTGCTGAGCACTGAGTTAGAAATAACTAAACAGCAGCTGTTCAGTGCATGCTCTTGAAAGTGACTGACCTGTGCTCGATAAAAGAGGGAGACCTCAGTATCCTTTTGCCTTGGGCCACTCAACCACTAAGTGTTGCCCTGGCTTCACTTGTAGCTCCCTTAGCTTGCAAATGTTTCAACATGAGATCCCTACCTTAAAATTGTAGTCTGTCTAGTACGGATTGCACTTAACACATTGTACTATTCACCTGCCTCCCGCTTTGACTTAGCTTGCACCAGCACCTCATGCCACCCAGTTTGTCCCGCTGTCTGAAACACTTCCAGAGTTTACATATTCGTACTGTAAGTGCATTGCATGCACAAAAACAGGTATGAACAGGCTGCATAGAGAATTAAAAAGAAAAGCTGACTTAAATACGCTGCGCTTCGCATGCACAGTATCAATATTTACATATCAGAACGCAGCTGTCTGATGCTGCTTCCATGTGGTATATAGCCTCAGGGGGCTGGCCTACTTGTCATGCATAAGAGGGGTGTAGGTCGGTGGTCCGAATGGCCCTTTTTTGAAAGGGCCGTTTCATACTAGTGTATTCCGAAGTGGTTTCCAAATCGATTGTTTCTGCCTCAAGGAAAAGAAGCGATCGATCCTACCTGAAACACAGTCTCCACTCCAAATGAGGATTATTCATTCTACTCTAACCCTTATCCTAATCCTTACCCTTTCATTACCCTAACCCTCTCCACCCTGTGGCCTGACCCTAAGACTCCCTTCCCTGCAGCCTAGCCCTAAGACTCCCCTACTTGCAATCTAACCCTAAGAATCCCCACCCTGCAGCCTAACCCTTAGATTCCCCTACCTGCAGCCTACCCTAAGACTCCCCTACCAGCAACCTAACCCTAAGAATCCCCACCCTGCAGCCTAACCCTAAGATTCCGTTCCCTGCAGCCTAACCCTAAGACTCCGTTCCCTGCAGCCTAACCCAATGTCTCCCTTCCCTAAAGTCTAACCCTAAAAATACCCTCCCTGTAGCCTAATCCTAAGACTCTCCTACCTGCATCCTAACCTAAAGACTCCCTATAGACTCATACTCACCTGTCCGGATGGTGTGGTGTGTCTGCGGCAGTGGTTCCCAAATAAATGAATGGGTAAATATGCTGATCAGCTCTATTTTCTTAATAGAGAAAGCCGAAAATTAGTTTGACTGTCTCCATTTCATAAACAGCATTTTTGCAGTGGCGACTGCATCCCCATAAAAGATACACATGGAGCATGAGCATAGATATTTAAATTCTACAGTAATTGCTTGGCCACGAAAATCACTCCTGCATACGGAATTTTGGATGCCATTGATATTAATTTACTTTCTTTATTAATTGTATTACAAGACATACAAGACAGTAGAAAGCATTGTTATTGTAGGTATATAAAGTATGTTGAAAATGATGATCATAAAATATTAGAGAAAACAATATGTAAATAAATGTGTCAGCACAGTACTTTCTTGTATTAAACTTATTGGCTTCTGGGCAGTAAATACAGTGCAGCAGCAACTCAGTGTTCACACATAATAACCATTAAGTGATGATACATCTTGTCTATCATCATCATCATCATTATTTCAATGTAGTTCATTGTGCATCCCAGTTGTGCTGTGTACTGTGATAGCAGCAGTATTAAGTTACCTGATCTAACATTACCTTGTAGTGTTGTGAGCTTTGTGGCTCTGCTCATTCTGCCTGGTACTTTGTAAATGGCCTATAAGAGTAATCCCCACGATTAGCATAATAATTATTTGTAATTATCAGTGAAATGTCTAAACAGTTCTGGTAATAAAGCTTATTGTTTAGCAACAATCTGTAGAGATGTTGATGTTTCATAAAGGTGTTTAGAGCATTTTTTGTGTTCTATTTCCCCCTAGATATTTACTAATAACTAATTTTGAAAAACAAAACTCACCTACAATACATTTTACTTTGTACTTTAATCATCATTTCTGAAAGCTAGTAAACAGGTAATCATATCATTATTAATATGGGGAACAAGTAGTTTGATGGTTTATATTACCTGCTCTTGGATTAAATACTGTAATATTTTGGTCGTTTCAAAATAAACAATGGTTTGTATTTTTTTCTGGTAACATTGGCAGAATCTGGCCCTAATAAATTATTAAGCTGTTAGTGCCATGTAAGCAGTGGTGTAACTGCTGTGGTGAAGGAAGTGCAGCTGCTACAGGACCCAAAGGTGAGGGGGGCCCATCCATAACACTGGAGCAGCCGAGTGATGCATTTCTGTTAGACGATACTCTTTTAAGGGGGTATATTTACAAAGGTTGATTTTGACCAAATCACCCAAACGTCTGGGACTTTGCCTGTGATTTTGAAATCGCCTTATTCACTAAAGGTAAAGTCCCGGGAGTTTAGGCTTTTTCAAAATCGACCAGGCGAACATCGCTGGACCAAACTCGTCCAGATGTTTACCATAAAAAAACCAAAATCACTGTATTCACTAAAGGTGATTTGACTAAATTGCCTTTAGATCGACGGTAATTTGCTGGAAAAAAAAAAGCCTCATGTGTGTGGCGCTTCCATAGAAAGCGACACACACTTTACCAGAAAACACGTCAATCTATTTGACGTGTTTTTCTATGTCAATAATCAAAGTGCTGCATAATTGTAAGGCTTAGCCTTGCTGCACTGATAGAACTACAAGACTCAGCTTTGTAATACTATCAGCGTCAGCATGTTAAGCCATAGAACCATGCAGCGCTGTAACGGGAGTAAAAAAAAAACACACGCACATTTAATCACACTAAAAATACATAGAAATCCATTAGATATTAATAAAAACATTTCCTCAACATACTATGTCCCCATCTAATTAATAAAAAATACAGGTGCCACACTGTAAATGTAGGTTTTTACAGTTCTTGTTATATTCAACAAATAATAAAAATTATTAAGTACTCACTGTTAAGATGTCCTCCGGTGCTGTGCTGAGGATGCTCCTAGTCTTCAAAGAGGATCTTCGCCTTCTTGCAGCCCTTTCTCCAATGTCCTGGTCCTTCCTGCTTGAGGGTGACGCAGCTAGTGACGCTTCCATCACTAGAGGTCACCCTTTTGTAGAAATAATGACGTCATATACACTAGAAGTGTCACTAGAGGTCCCCAATGTCTGTGACGTCATTATTTCTATAAAAGGGTGACCTCTAGCGACGGAAGCGTCACTAGCACAGCACAGCACCGGAGGACATCTTAACAGTGAGTACTTAATTTTTATTATTTGTTGAATATTACAAGAACTGTAAAAACCTACATTAGTTTACAGTGTGGCCACCTGTATTTTTTTATTAATTAGATGGGGACATAGTATGTTGAGGAAATGTTTTTATTAATATCTAATGGATTTCTATGTATTTTTAGTGTGATTAAATGTGTGTGAGTTTTTTTTACTGTCGTTACAGCGCTGCATGGTTCTATGGCTTACCATGCTGACGCTGATAGTATTACAAAACTCAGCAATGCAGAGCCTTGAAGTTCTATCAGCGCAGCAAGTCTTAGCCTTACAACCATGCAGCTCTTTGTTTTTTTTGGAACACAGCAATGGCGTTTTTTTAAAGGGCTAATCGCTGTGCTTTTCTATAGAAAAGCACAGTGATTTAACCCTTGCTAAAGCAACGCTTCTCAACGATGATTAAAAATCACCTAAGAAAAGCGCCCTTTAGTGAATTCCACAATTTTTTTGCAAAAAATGTATAATAGCCAGCCAAAAGCGAGTTTTGGAAATATACCCCAAGGTGTATTTCCCTTGTACTATTGCACAAAGCCTACATCAGTTAGAATAATAACTGTGAATAAAACCTTTCTCTGGTGACATATTAAAGCCTTGACTGAACAATGAGAGAAAATGTAAACAAAAGTATGTTTTAGGATTAGACCTCCATTATCACACCCCAAGTGCTGTGTAACGTTAATAAATGAAACTAATTTACTGGCTGAAGTAATATAGTAAAATGTTCTATGAAGGTGGTAGTGGTAAAGCCTAGAGCTGGTTCCCCTAAAACTGAAGGGACCTCATACTATAATTGAACACCACTCAAAATCCTATACAGTTAAGGAATATCTTGTACATGAATGGATGGGCTATATTACATTAGTGCACATGTGCAGTGTAGAAAATTTGCCTGCACCTAAAAAGGGGCAGATTCCAATTATTGGTTTAAGATATATTCTAGAGCCTTTTTTGCTTTTTTCCTATGAAGTCTGTGAAGAATCTAGCTTGAAATATATTATGATCTAGTGATAAAAGTACCTAGATCAGAGAATTAAATAAAGTATTCCAAAAATACACACATACACAGACCGGTTGCAGTCCCCGGTTAGAAGTTCTCATTTCCGAAATAGGGACATCCGAAAGTTCCTTTTTTCGGATGTCCCTATTTCGAATACTTACCAGTTTATACTTTTTTTTTAGAATGGGTTCACCCATTCTCATTCGGAAATACCACGGCAGCCGATATCCCTCCGCCGGCGCTCCACCGCTGCTATCGCCTGACCGAGGGAAAGGTGAGTAATCTCTCCATGCGGGGTAGGGAGGGTTAGGGTCAGGCTGCAGGGGAGGGACAATTAGGGTCAGGCTGCGGAAGATGGTGGGTTAGGGTCAGGTTGCAAGGAAGGGATGGTTAGGGTTAGGGTAATGAGAGGGGAGGATTACGGTTAGAATTAGGGAAAGTAGGGGACTATTTTTAATTACTTTTCGGAGTACCGAAAGCTTGATGCTCCGTGGATCGAGGCATATGCAGTCGAAATCCCAGCTAGAGCAAAATAGGGCCGTTCTAAGTGGGGACCCCCCCCCCACACACACTCTCCAACTGTACCTATTTAGCAGGTATAGTACCATTTTTTAATCGTCTGTACCAGCTAAAAGGGCTCTTGTACCGGATTCTGACCCAGCAGTTCCCTCCCCCCTATACTCAACTTCCAGTCCTGCAGCATCTGATCACTATAGCAGAGCAGCGGGGACAGACTCCTATAGCTCTGCTAAAGTGACCAGACCCTCTCCTGTGAGTTCTTTACTCATATGATAAGGTGTAAAATGAAATTTCACACCTTATCATACATGCAAACAAGAGCATGCACCTAAAGCCATGCTCCTTCATGGGACAAGCCACACCCCCTTCACAGACCCACCCCCAGGTGTACCTATTTTCCATTAAAAAATGTTGGAGGGTATGCACACACACTAATTATTTTAGCACTACAACCTGATTCATTGTCATTTTAATTTGACTTATAGTGAGAAAATCTTTTAGAGCAATGATCTCACAATATCTTCTTGATCATTGTATCTACAATATGAGTGAGATGTGTTAACTCCTCATACTAAATCACAATCACACTAAATCCCTCTAATTGATGGATACAGATACCTGTAATTATCTGTTATGTTGTACATAACCTAATTAAGCTACATGATGATTGCAACAGCCTCTGAATTCTTATTCTCCCCAGAATGAAATTATTACGGATATGTAGGCTCTGTTTAATTTAATGTAATATATTTGCATAATAAATGTGTAACATAAATTAAAGGGTTATACTTTATAATTAACAAAAACTTTAATAAATCATGTAATTGATGCTGTGAACTAGAAATTGAAGAATTCATAAACCTTTTTAGATAATGGAACATTTTATCAACCCAGGGTTTGATGAGGAGCTGTCTCTCATTGTGGGAGACCAGTATCTATAGGAAATGCTTAAACACACCTTTACCTAAATCTTATCATTCTATCATTTTCTATGAGCTATTTTGATCATGTCATAAGGGGTGTCTTTTGACAGATCACTTTGTGGAACTACAGCAATGACTGCCAAAATTTTCATCAGTTTTTCACGAGACAGCTTCACTCCTGCAACTTCTGTCACTACAAAGAGTCAAACGGTGACAGGTAAGTTTCATTTTTCCTACCCCTAACCATCCTCTTCCCACAACCTAACCTTAACCATCCCCTAACTCTAACTATGCTCATCCCTCAGCCTAACCCTAACCCTCCCCTAGTCATCCTGCTCCTGCAGCCTAACCTTAACCCTCTCTTCTCTGAAGACAAATCCTAACCTTCCCTGTCCCACAACCTAACCATAACCCGCCCCTCTCCAGAGCCTAACCCTGACCCCTCCTTTACTGCAGCCTGACCCTAACTAGAAAGGGTATCTTGTTGAAATAAGACCATTCAGCATGGTTCCCATTTTGGTCTGAAAGTTTGAAAGGGTGTCGACAATTATACAGTCAAAATTAAATTTTCGACTGTATCTTTGTCAAAAATGGGCAATCACAGCGGAAATAACATCCCTGTCATAGCAGTGGCCCAGATCCAGACCCAAGTTTCCATTATGTTTCATGGCGTAGCGTATTTACGCTAGCATATTTTCTATGCACTCCCCTCAGCACTCCCCTCGCTTATACGAACTTTTGCCATTTTACGCTTGACAAGAATACAAGGCTAAAGGCTACGCGTACATACCTGCCTAAGCACGGCCATACTGTACGATTTAAATGCCTCCCCCCACCTCCGAACTGTAATTACGAGTGTCGTTTGGTTGGCACACCCCTTTGTACGTAGTTATGCTGTTGATACTAGGCTAGTTACGTGGCATAACATCTGCCACGCGCATGTGCAGTACATACAAAACAGCGTTTTTACATCACCGGCTAGCGTAAATACACTAGCATACGTAGCTCTGGATCTGGCCCAATGTTTTTTTTTACCTGGATAACTTTATTATTTGCATTTACTCATGGCAAAACCTTGCTCTGTTGTAGATTGGTTCAACTTTAATAAGAAGAACATTGTGTAAGGGACAGATAGCCAGCGACAAAAAAAGGAAAAGAGTAAAGCTTGGCCACAAAATCATTAAAACAATTTTACTCTCAAACAAAGCAATTTAATTTAAAGTTTTTGTTTTTTTGAACTAATGTGGCAAAGAGTGACACGTTTCAGTCAGAACACTTTGGTGTGATGACCAAGTCTCCCTAAGTTGCAATCTTGTCATCAATTACAAAATAATAGTAACATCATAATATGGTTACTGGCAATTACTTGTAGTGTTATTAAGAATAACAGTAAAAACCTTTATTCTCAGGGCCAGACATGATTTCTAAAGGAGCCTCTCCAGAGAGCCACGGAGTGGTTGGAGGGCATTGTTATCCTGGACGGACATCTTAACTGGGCAATGACACCTCAGCAAGACACTTCCTCGGAAAGAACGTGCCACCGGGAGAAGGAGCATCGTGCAATGCGTAAACAATTCTATGACCATGAGCTAACCGACTGATTTACTAAAGTCGATTTCAATGAGATTGACGTTTTTGGCGATTGTTTGGGGGATTGTAAACTAGCTGAATTTACTAAAAAAGAATCACTGAAAAATCCCCCCAAAAATCGTAAAAAAAATAAGAGCATATGATGACGATATATTATACAGTAAATCGCCACACTCACGTCAGAGGTTATATAAGAGGGACCTCTAGTGACTGTAGCCTCATTAGCAATAGAACCCCAAAGTAGCAGGACCGGCCTTTACCGTTGCTCTGGGACAAGAAGCAAGATTCTTCAATCAAGATTCAGATTTCTTCTAGCAACTCTCCTGAAGATTGGTGACATCTGAAATGTGAGTATTAACATTTATTTTTAATATTTTTAATTTATGGGACACATTCTATATTTTACAACATGGACAGTATATGGATCTAACTATATCAGACATACTACTATCGAAACAATTCTATTTATATTTACAGCTATCGGGGCAAGACTATTTTATGTTTGTACATAACCAATTCAGTGGACACATTAGTCACGGCGCAGCGTGCCACTAATACTTGGCATGCTGATGCTTATAGTACTAAAAGGCACAGCATGCCCTGCAACACATGGGCATGCTGTGCCTCCTAGTACTATATGGGCCAGCATGCTAAGTGTTGATAGCATGCCACGCATTGCTTTTTTACTTTTAAAATGCATATTTTTATTATTTATTTATTTGACATGGGGTAAGGGGCTAAATCGCTGCGTTTAAGTGCCGAAAAGTCGGCGAAAATTGATGTTGATTTTAAATCGCTGTTTATCCTGCAATCTCAGTAAATACAGCGCTTTAAGCATTGTAATCACCAAAAAGTTGCGGCGATTTAAAATTGCTGCCCAAAACCTACTTTATTAAATTTACCCTACTTTTTAAATTTACACTACTCAGTCCAAACGCTAGAGACTATACTTTTCACTTGCCCCCACATGCCACTTACTCTAGAATAGACTCCCTCCATCTAGCCATAGACACCTACATCTGTTATGTGAGGCCTACATAGGCAACTCTACGTGGTCAGACCATGCTCCCGTTTCCCTTTCCGTTACCCTGGGGAGACCCAGAATCAAAACCTAGAATTGGAGGATCAATAAGACTCTGCTCCAGGACCCAATTACCCGCTCCCAAATCGAGAAGGTTAATGATGATTATATATCCCTGAATGACCTGCCCGACACTCCAACGCCAGTGGTTTGGGAGGCGCACAGGTGTGTGGTCCATAGCAAACTCATCCAACTTGGTGTCCAGGTCAAAAAGCAGCAGACCCTAAAAAGGGACTCCCTCCTCACTAAAATTAGTGATTTAGAAACCAAACCCCACCTTATCCAAGGAGGTACTAACGGAGCTTTCTGCGACCAGAGATGAGTTGAACAAACTCCCTAATAATAAAATCAAAGAGGCATACAGTAAGTGCCGCAATAAATTCTTTAGATGGAGCAATAAATCCAGGAAAATGCTAACCAATGCCCTCCGGAAACAAAGGGCCTCCTCTTATATCTATTCCATTCGAGACCAACATAAAACCCTGCGTCACCTTACAGAGGACATCGCTGCTGCGTTTAGTTCTTATAATAGTCCATATAACTTAAGGGATCCATCTGTTTAGACACGTCTTAGAGACAAGATACTACTAGAGACGAGTGACTACCTAGCTATTGTGCAGTTCCCAACCCTGTCTAAGGGTGGCGCAGAATTCCTAGAGAGGCCGTTCCCTGAGGAAGAACTGGCTGAAGCTATCAAATCGACCCCCTCAGGTAAAAGCCTGGGACCAGATGGTTTCACCATCAACTATTATAAATGTTATAGAGATAAATTAGCTCCCGATACTTTTAACTCTATAACTCCTGTTTCCCCACGCAGACCCTCAAAGCCCATTTCATGGTTATCCGCAAGGAGGGCAAAGATCCAGCCTTCTGCCCCAGCTACCGCCTGATATCACTTCTTAATGTAGATCTTAAATTATACACTAAAGTTTTAGCAAACAAGCTAAAGCTCTTTCTCCCATACTTGATTCATACAGCCCAGGTTGGATTTATCCCAGGCCGAGAAGCCAGGGACAATACCACAAAAGTAATCAATCTGATCCACCTTGCCCCGCAAATTAACATCTTAACAATTCTTTTGTCAACTGACGTGGAGAAGGCCTTTGACAGGAATGACTGGTCGTTCCTGTCAGAGGTTTTATCACATATTAACCTGGGCCCCCTTTGTAGGACCAGGACCTGGCTCTTTATGCAGCTCGTATAAAGAGTAACGGTACCCTATCCCAGCCTGTTCTCATTTGCAATGGCACCCAACAGGGATGCCCCCTGTTGCCACTGCTATTTGTGCTCTGCATGGAGGCTCTGGCAAGGACGATTAGGGTGAACCCAGACATCACAGGAATCAAGCTTGGAGATACAGAGTACAAACTTGCCCTTTTTGCGGATGACTTCCTAGCTATCTTTACTAACCTTGGGGTAGATCCAGAACTACGTTTGCCGTACGTTTACTCGCGTAGCGAATTTTCGCGTACATACCTTCTATACACTCCGCTAGGCACACCCCTTGAATGTACAGATTTTGTCAAGATACGCTTTTCAAACCCTACCTTAACTTTTGCCAATGTAACCGCAGTGATCTGCACACGTACGTATGGCCAACACGTATTTATGCAGCTAAGCACGCCCATACTGTACACTTTAAATACAAACCCCCGCCTACTTAACGTATTTCAGACGTATTTTGGACTCACGTAAAATTGGCACGCGCACACGTAAGTATTTACGTGACACATACGTGAATGGCCCATACGTTCACAATTACGCTACGTTACTGAGCGTATTTTCTATGGTGCGCATGCGCAGTACTTACTAAAAGGCGATTTTACGTCTCCGCCACACGTAAATTTGCTCACAAGCGTTGTTCTGGATCTGGCCCCTTGTTACTACAGTCCCAAACCTGATGAAGGAATTTGCTACCTTTAGCGCTCTCTCCAATTTTAAAATCAACTTTTCAAAATCTGAATTACTTAATCTCATAGCCCAAGTTATAGAGGGTCTGTGGAGAGCCTTTCTCTTTAGATGTAGCCCCTCCCACATCAGATATTTAGGCATAGTACTCTCCATGAAAACCTCACTCCTCTGCTCATTAAACTTTTCCCCTTTGCTGGCAAAGATCAAATCCGATCTCCAAAAATGGTCCTCCGGCATGTTTTCTTGGGAATTCAGAATTACATTTTTAAAATGAACTCCCTCCCCAAAATACTGTATTTGCTACAAACACTGGGGTAGATCCAGACCTACAGGCTAGTTATACAGACTAGTATTTATGCTGATGGTATGTACGTTAGGAGTTACGTGGTGCATGCGCAGTAAATACAAATAGCTGATTTGATGTCATCAGCTAGTGTAAATACGCTAGCGTACTTAGCTCAGGATCTGGTCCATTGCCTATACGGATCCCAATGCAGTGGTTCACGGAAATCCAGAAGGTGATCCGACATTGCATTTGGCTTGGTAAAAAGCCAAGATTGAGACTTGAGACTTTATGTAAAGCCAAGGCCCACGGCGGCCTTAAGCTCTCTAACATTTACACTTATCACTGTGCAGCTCTGTTAACTAGAATAATGTAGCGGACTTTGAACCTGGACACCAAGCAGTGGATAGCTATTGAAGGGCACAGTCTGAGGTTCCCTGCTGCACTTGCTCCATAGATCACACCCCTCCCTAGGGTCTCCCATCCTACCATTGCCCCGATGTTGGGGGTCTGGCAGCTTATTTGCATTTCGTCATTGGCCTCCTCTTTCCGTTTGCTCTTAGCCAACCCAACTTTTCCTCCTGGATTGGATTTCACATCTTTTCAGCTATGGCTTGAAACAGGACTCCTTCGCTTTGGTCAGATGATACAAGCGAGAAAAGTCCAGCTCTTCACAGATCTTCAGAGTAAGTGGCAGCTACCTGATATTGAGTTCTGGAGATATGTGCAGGTGAGACATTTCCTATCCTGCCCGGCTACACATGCACAACCTCTGAATTCCCCTACCCTCTTTGAAACCCTCTGCCAGGCCTCGGAGCGCCCAAATCATGCTATCTTTTTACCTCCACACCTTCCTTTCTTAAATCTTGAACATGATTTTTGATAAATTATAGAGGACCAGTGGGACATCTTCTCTCCAAGTATAGAAAGATACTCTCCAGCTGGTACAGAACCCCAGAGACTCTACACAAATTCTACCCGAGGTGTCAGAACAATGTTGGAGATGCCACGAAAGCAGTCATCCCCATTAGGTGGAGATCCCCACAACCCCCCTACAGTTTTGGATACGTTTAACAAATAAGATTTTTATATAACCATGGATGATATGCAATCCATAGACACCTCCTCATTTGAGTCTTTCCAAGAGACATGGGTCCTTTGGTTAACCTTTAAAGCTTCTGATACATACAAATCGCTCAGGATGACATAACCTCATTCTCTATTATAGCTATCCTCCTCATCTCTCAGTCAGCAAATCTGCATCTCCACTTACCCTTAAAGACAACTTTACACCAGCCTGATGCGCAGTGTAGCCTTGGTTGGGCCACTCCCTCAACCCTTCATGGTTCCGCATAGTCCTTTAAACAGATGTATCCCCCTCCTTTTCTCCCTTCTCCATTCCCTTGATATCTTGTTACATATACAATCCCATTGTTAATTGTTAACTGTTGTGTATTGAGAACAATTGTCTTAGTCTGTTGTGAATCAACCTCCTTTGACATATTGGGCCGGATTCAGAGCTCCGGCCGCAATGCAATTGAGGCCAGAGTTCTGTGAAAAGTGCTGCTGCTCATGCACAGTAATATTGGAACGTAATTTACGTTACTTCTTGCAACGTAGATTGCGTACACACGGTTTTAAAGATTGCAATTGGATTGCGCCGGAGCTCTGAATCCGGCCCACTGTAATTATTAAATGTGTCAACCACAGCTTCATTGGTATTGTTGCCATGTTTTGTATATGTTTACAAATGTTAATTGCCCCATCCATTGTCAAAACCAATAAACAAGGTTTACATAAAAAAGAATAACAGTAAAAAAGAAAGGTAATATGGGTAGCAAGTATTTGGGAACTTTGTATTCGTTGTGGGAGTCTATTAATGACATAAGTAAGGAGAATAAGAATGACAAATCC
>WWET01001172.1:183010-194892 GCA_011038615.1 Limnodynastes dumerilii
GAATGCTGATCAGACTGGACTGCAGGAACAGGATCAGGATGGCAGAATACCAGGATTAGAATCAGAATTGCAGAATATCAGGATTGCAGAATACCAGGATCAGGATTGCAGAATACCAGGATCAGGATCAAAATAAGGAGAACCAGGCACCTTGAATGGACAAGTTGTTCTGGCATCGATAGTAAGGTGTTCAAGGTTTAAATAGCGCGCCCAGTGTGCTGATTGGCTGGAGGACTGCACAGGTACACTCCCATTTGTGATTCAGAGTCATGTGTCCAGAAGCAAGATGGCGGCACCCACTAACCGGAGCTCTGCGGGACTTGGCGCCAGAATGCATGTAGGAACACCAGGAGAAGACTGCAGAGGACCAGGCTAGGTGAGTATAGGAGATCGTCACTAGGCTGGTGACAGTCTCCATAAGCCTGGACCGCGGGACCGCCGGGAGAGAACTGCACACAGTTGGGTCCTGAGCAGGTATGTGCGGCGCTTGCCGCGGCTTGTGACAGGATGGTCTTGGTTGCTGGCAAGTAGCTGATTGTAGTCTTCTGGACAGATGCACAGACGTTGGGACAGTGAACTGGGGAGTACAAATGAAGTGTGGACAGGGAGTCACAGGCATAGATGTCAGCAGCTAGAGATAGAATAAATCAATGGCTATCCAAGGTTACTGGGACCAGAGACATTGGAAGCAAGGAACATTAGAACTGAGAGACAGAATTTCTGAACGGATACAAAACAAAGATCCAGGTAGTCAGACATGAACTTACTCAAGCACACAAATCAGCAGGCAAATTAAACTTGTTGCTCTGAGGCCGCTGGTACAAGAAAGGAGGCTTAAATAGACAAAAGGATACACCTGGTGATAAAGCCAAAGTGTAATGGGACACAGTTGAGCGATGAAAACCAAAGACGCCTGAACAGAGAGACCACTGGGAAGTGCAAAGCAACAGAGGGAGAACATGTGATCAGAACAAAAGGTAAACAATGAAAAGATGCAATGATTATGGGCCTGAGACTTAAGAAGGAGCTTGAAATATGAGAATGGAAAGTTACACCTGGGCAAAACCATATTGATTGCAGGGGGTGTCAAGTTAATTGTATACTTTGCATGCAGGGATATATCTTTGAATTATTTACTGCACACAGATACTGAGCAGCTTTACTATCACACTGTTATTTAGATTTGGGATAGGAAACATCAACTCTCAGCTCTAATACTGTTTGCAACAGATGAAATATGACTCCCCTGGAATCAACATGGTTTAGCCCAGGAGTAACTTTCCACGCTTAATTTCAAGCTCCTTCTTAAGTCTGAATCAGGCCCCATGACATTATGACATTATTCCCCATATGACCTATTTTAACGCAAAAGCAAGATTAGGATCATTGCTCACAATAGCTTTAGATGTAACAATACCAGAAAACACTCCCAAACACTTCAAGATAATATTTATTAATTCTATTAAATAGGCACCTCCCTTCCACAAAATATATTACTCTTTGTAGAATAGTTTGTCTTTTATTCTTACAGGTGCCGCTTATCTTATATATAAAATTCATTGGTCCATATTGGTCTGACTGTCTGGTTATGCATTTAGACACCACTGCATCGATTGGGATGAAACCAATGTGATATTTTCAAGTAGGATCATGGGGCCTGATCCAGAGCAACGCTCGCAAGCGAGCGTACGACGAGCGTATGCGAATTTTCGGCAAAAAATTCGCAATGCGCATGCCCAGTATGACAGCTTCCGGTCGCCCGAGCGTCATGAGCGAATAGCGGGCGTATCGTTAGCGTATTTTTCGCTCGCTGGGCGTATTTTCTTTACGATGGTCGGCTGGGCGCCCGTTTTACTACAGGGAGGCGGGGATAGCCATTTAAATTGTACAGTATGGGCGTGCTAAGCGTATTTTCTCAGCGTATTCTCTGCGAATTTTCGTACGGCCGACGGTCGTACCCAGTGTAGGGTATAGCCGCCGTAAGCAGGGACTTTACTATGGGAGTGCTAGGGGCGTGTAGGTTGATACGACGAGCGTACGTTCGCATTCGCCCGTCGTGCGAATTTTCGTAGCGCTGGATCAGGCCCATGGTCAGGTTTTAGGGGGTTATGCTCCTGGTCAGACTTCCTGTTGGTGTATGCTGAAATTTGCTCCAGGAAGTTAGCTGTATTGCAGTGGCGAGTATTGCACTATCCACATGTTATCAATCACATCCTGATTTAATAAGTTAGCTGTAAAAGGGGTGGGGCTTTTGGAAAAGAGGGTGTGGTTTAAGCAAATAAGGTCAGGTGTGGGTGGAGTTTGGCCAGAACAATGGTGGCTCTTATTTTGAATGATGGATTTGGAAGAAAACTTCACAGAGTAGTTACACTGGACCCCATAAGTCATGCTATGGGGTTGGGGTCTCAGATGGACCTCCCAATGGTGTACCCAGGGCAGAACTTTGACATAGGGAGCCTGTTCTGGGCCTTTAAATGGATGGATTTGGATGACATCACATACCGATTTAGGGGGACTGTAAAAGGGACAGGCCTTATGGAAAAGAGGTTGTGGCTGTAACAAATAAGGTCAGTTGTGTGTGCATAGTGACCGGAACAGTGGGAAAGCTTATATTGTCTGTCATTAATTGATGTTTTTAACAATATAAAAGTGATTATAAAACTCAACAGAATATTTGGGGATTAGGACTACTGGAAACACCCCAATATATATTAAAATAGCATAGAAATTGCTAAGTATATTACTAGAACTAATTTTTTTTTACTCTTAATAAAGTCAATTCAAAGGTAATTCATGTTCATATCCAAAGTTAAATGTTAAATTACTTCAAACACATAATCAGAAACTTCCATCTGGACAAAAGCTAATGTGTTTGACAATATTACCCACAGGCATTTTAGGAATTTTAGTCAGTGTTCTGATATGTCATTGAGGTTTTCTTTCTTTGGTAAGGTTAAATACCAGTTGGCAATTGCTCAAAATTCTTTCTTTGGTTTTCATTTTGCTCACTATGAATAACTTTGTAAAAGCTAAATATTTTGTATCAATAAATGATGCAAACTCCTGCAGGGAGTTTCTATAAATAAAATAATTGAAAATGTAAAAATAAATACAGTTTTAAATATTTAAGCTTATACCACATATTGTTTTTATTAAAGAAATAAATATTATAAAGTTAAAATCTGCATCTATTTTGGTAAAATAAAATATAGATAGCAAAATAAACTTTTCTAGACTTATTATAATTCTATTACGTCTTTCCTATTATATTTTTACCCATTGTAATAGAGAATATCATTTTTTGCAGACAAGTAAAATGCAAGTGACAAAAACTTATTGAAAATATATTTTTAGAACTTTAATTACCTCTAAAAAATGCTCACTTATTTGTTTTTTTTATTTCATAAAAGTCCCTAGAGACAATAGTATTTACATCATGCATGTAACAAGTATCAGCAGATTAGTTTTGACCTAATTTCTGTTACTAACAAGTGTCTGCATCACAAATCTGATTTCGTTCCCTATGGGTGTTTATTATAATTAAATCAGCACTAATGGCTCAACAATTTCTTGAGGGCCAAATTTTGGCCTTCTAATTGGAAGGAGTTTCTTGGCATTCTATAAACTTTCGTTTTAGAAGTGAGATACACTATGTCATTGTTTCTATTGCTATCTTGTACACAGAGCCGGTGCTAGGGTTTTTGGCAGCCTCTTCAAAACATGAATTTGTGCCTAACAATTTAATGTTTAACACTAGTGATACATTACAGTATCATTATGAACGTCATGGAGTATAGACCACAATCTCAAAATCACAATAAAAGAAAACGAATCCTAGTCACTTCAGGCCAGATCCTGACCTACGGTCAGTAAGGCTGGCATCGTAGCGGGGAGTGCATGCCATGCCCCATGCCATGTATGCTGTCGGTAGGAAATCTGGATGATTCCTACCCTAACTTTTACGATCACATATGAAGCCTTACGGCCGCATACCTAATTGTAATGGGTCTTCCCCCGCCCCGTCCCATCATTAGCATGTCTATCTCCGCCTTAATGGCAGAGATACAACATGCGTAATGTGGTGGAAAATTCTTATTTTCGTAAGAACCGGCGTACGTAACATTACGGCATGCGTAATGACAGCATACAGGGGAATTACGTACGCACTATACGTAATTCCCCTGTCAGCCGTAGCCCAGGATCTGGGCCTTCTACACAACGCAGTCTTCATCCTTGTCACCATAATACAATTTAGAATGTATCCTAGTGGCCACCATACAATACACACTACATACTAGAAAACAAAAACAATAGAGATTATACTATATGTAACACCCATACCATACAGCTATTATCCTAGTGATCGCTATACCATACATAAAGCATTCTAGAGACCACCATACAATACAGATTGCATCCTTCTGACAACTATACAATACATTCAACATTCTTGTAAGCACAATGCATTAAAAAACAAAAAGACTTCCTTGTGATTTTCATAAAATACAGAAAACATATTATTTGTAACCACGATACAGGATTGTTGTCCTTTATTGTCAGGGTGAATACAGCAGCTGGTCCATCTCTCCAAAAAGAAACAGCAGTATTTACAATTCCAGGGGGTATATTTAGAAAACACAATTTTGAAAAAATCGCCTAAAATCGCGTGAGTTTGCTGTGAATATCAAATTTCTGTATTCAATAAAGGTAAACTCACGTGAGTTTAGGCATCTGTAAAATCGCCAGTGTGATTTTTTTCAATGTTACACATACAATACACAGTATTCACAAAGGTCGCATTGACTAACTCGCAGTAAAATTGCCATTAAATCGCAGTTTCGCCCTTGCCAAGAGGCGATTTAGTGACAATTCACCCTGCGAGCCAGAAAAACACATGTCAATCTAGTTGACATGTGTTTTTCTGTGTGTCAAATCCGACCGCAGCATGGTTGAAAGCCTTAGCCATACTGTGTTGATAGAACTACAAGGCTAAGCATTGCTTAGCCTTGTAGTAATATCAGCGTGAGCATGGTAAGGCTTCTTACCATGCAGCGCTGTGTGTGGTGCGTGTAACCAAAAAAATGTCTGCACAAAACATACATGAACACATTAATCAAAGTGTGAATGTAAATAAAACATTTTCTCTGACTAATAACGTCCCCTAATGTTTGCACTTACCTCCGGTGGCCACCGTGTCTTATACTAACTGTGTATGAATGCAGTGTGTGGTGTATTAAAAGAATAAAAGTTTTTGTCACTCACCGTTTGCTGTCATCTTTAGAGTAGAATCTTCTTCAGTGCAGTTTGTGGTGTATTAAAAGAATAAAAGTTTTTGTCACTCACCGTTTGCTGTCATCTTTAGAGTAGAATCTTCTTCAGTTGATTGGAGCCTGTCATCCGGTTGCTTGCAGTGGAATCACCGTTGGGTCCGGTCCTCTGCCTCTTTGGTACTTGACACGGCGGGGACAGGCTCCTTCTTCTGGGCTGCACCAAATGACCATTCGGTCGCTAGGGGACAGCCTTTTATATAAAGGATGACATCAGTTACACTGGCCTGACTGTAACTAATGTATTTTATATATGCAAAATATTATATATGCAAAATAGACTAAAGGTATAGTGGATACAATATTATATATGCAAAATAAGGGAAGAAAAAAAATAAAAAAGGGGGAGGGACCATATAGAACACAGATATATCTTCTGGTTTATCAAAGAGGGGGACTTAATTATCTAATTCTACCATCTCAATTACAAATTCTATTTAGTTCTATAGTCTCATTTAGACCTTTTGGTGATAAAGTATTGAGGGTGAAGAGCCAGTATGTTTCCTGTTTACACAAGGTTTTAAACCTGTCTCCCCCTCTTAAAGTTGACACTGTATTCTCCAATCCCAATACTTTTAAACCAGTGGGGTCTCCCTGATGACACTCTGTAAAATGTCTAGGGACGCTGTGACTAGGTGACTTATGTGACTTATGTAGGATGTTCCTACGGTGCTCTAAGTATCTTAACTTGAGCGACCTAGTTGTACGTCCCACATAAAGTTTGTTACAATGGCATATGAGGACATATATTATAAAGGTAGTGTTGCAATTAATTAACCCCCGTACATTTTCTTCGAAATTCAACATTTTATATCTATGGCACAACAATTTACAGGTAATACACCTATCCATTCCACACCTGTAACACCCCTGTGGTTTTTTATATAGCCAATTCAAATGAATTTTGGGTTCATAATTCTTTATATACTTCTGTACTGTAGGTGCCAAAATATTTTTAATATTTTTACCCTTTTTAAAAATTAGCCTCCGGTAGGATTTTTCTGAGGGTTGGATCTTGTTTTAATATTTGTGTAATTTTCTAAAATAATATCTCTTATTTTTAATGAGGAGCAATTAAATCTCAAAATAAACGATATGTTATATTTATTAGTCTCATCAATCTAATTATTTTCCCCATTCTTAAGTTGTTCTTGTGTTTTACTTATTTTTCCTCTTTTCTTATTATTTTTCTTTTTTCTTTCCTCTTTAGTGTTTAATTCTAACATTTCACTTCTGTCCATTAGATTGACTTCTTTTAAGGCTTCTCTTAAAATATTTATAGGATAACCTCTCATTTTAAAATCACTAAGGAGGTCTTGGGCTTGTTCTTGAAAGAACAGGTCTGAGGAACAATTGCGTTTCAACCTAATTAGTTGTCCTTTTGGAATATTGCGCTTCCAACTATAATGATGGGCGCTGCGAAAGTGTAGAAAGGTGGGAACACCTACCTTCTTTTTGGAGGTTGAGGTTTCTATTTGACCACCCTTAATATTCAAGATTAGGTCTAAAAATTCTATGTCAGTTGGATGGATTTTGTAAGTAAATTTTAGGTTGAAATAATTATTATTAAGACTGTTAATAAATTGTAATGTCCTAACTTCTCCCCCTCTCCAAATAAAAAATAAATCATCAATAAACTGGCCATAGAGGACCAGGTCTGCCCCAAACTCGCTATTCCAGATGTTCTCCTCCTCAAATATTCCCATATATACATTTGCGTAGCTTGGGGCGAACCGGGTCCCCATGGCCGTCCCCATCACCTGTAAAAAGAAACCTCAAAAATAAAATAATTGTGCGGCAAAATAAATTATATAGCTATAACTATAAATTCTCTTTGTGAACTAGAAATATCAAAGGCCCGTGACAAAATTAAATTAACAACTTCAACCCCTTTGTGATGTGGTATATTACTATATAGTGATTCTACGTCAAGAGTTATAAATAAAAAGTGCGACTCCCATTTTACCAATGATAACAAATTTAAAAAATTGCTAGAATCACGTAAATAGGAATTTAGTGACAACACAAATGGCTGCAAAACAAGATCCACAAAGTGAGAAAGGGGGAAAGTTAGGGAACCAATTCCCAAAATAATCGGGTGTCCCGTGGGTTTTTAAATTTCCTTGTGAAGTTTTGGTAAATGATAATATACTGCTGTGATGGGATGGGGTGAAAATAAAAAATTAAGAGAGACCGGCGAGGCATGTGGGAATCAGGTGTCTCTGAACACCAAGACCCGGCAACCATTACCAGCAGCTAGTGCAAAAGAAATAGCCAGATACGGCTGTTGACGTCTGGGGATTCCGGAGCTGTAAGCAGCCGATGGTCAATATTTACACCTGAAGCACAATTGGAATACTTGTCACTGCGGCCACTTGGTATAACCAGGAATTCCTTGGATCAGTGCACATATAGCCGTCAACAACACCTTAAAGTACATCACCTAGAGCAACCACGACTACTGTCGGATACCGTTTAATTGGAAACAAGAACATCGGAGTGGTGAGATCATTCCTGTTTATGTTTCTCCCAAGCACGTCAGCAATTTAATATCTCAAACAACACTAGAGATTTATCTTTATTTACACCATCTCATTATTACCCATTTAAAAAGGTGTGTTAGTTGGGACAAATGTTGGATTCCTTTAAGAACTATGTACTCTAGTCAATATTGACATTGATAGGGTATGTTTACACTTATGTGCAATATATGTAGCATGATGGATTGATGTGAATATTTAATTATTTTTACTCATATCTGGTACCAGTTTTTTAAACCTTGATTGTAATAAACTATTAAAATTCTTGAACTCAGCAGTAATTTTTTATTTTTCTTTACACATATATGTATTTTCGAGCCTATTTAGTTAGATCCCTTTAGTGATACAGCGCCTATGTCAACTTTTTCTCTTTTTTTTGTTTGCTTAATTCTCTTAGAGGGGTATCGCTAACCCCAGACAAGGGCTGCGTTTTACTGGGATCACATCATATATATTTTATTTACAATAAATTTAGATTTTCTGTAAGCCACAAATCTTTAAGCGCCATTTAACAGGTCTGTGTGTGTGTGTTTTTTCTTTAACACTTTGACAACCTGTTCACAATGTGGGAAAATATCATAGATGCTCTGCCACTTTCTATCAGTCTCAATATCTATTAATGTTTTCATCAGACAGGCTTTTAGACCCACCAATATATTCATCTGATATTTGATACTTCCACGGGTGTTAATGGGTTATCATGGTAGATCATACCAAAGCCTGGGGACATCTTAATATTTCTCATTTGTTTTTGTATTATTTTCTTCTTCTTCTTCTTCTTCTTGTGCTTCATATGGGATTGTTCATATTTGTCCGCAATTATGATGTTTACATTACTGTACAATAGACCCTCTGTTATATGCTGACAGGCAATTTATCTGGATAAGTTAACATTTTTAAATCAGTTAGTATTGTTATACAATGTGGGTCTTAATGTACCATTGTTTATATGTTATGGAACTTTAGGTGTAGAATCTTGATACCTGTGTTACGAAACTGCTCCAAGGTTGTGGAATCTAACAAAGGCCTGGTCTTCCCTAGAGTCCCTGATGGTGGGGATAGGCTTGTGCAGCAGGACAGCCAGCAGGTCACTGGAAGGCAGCCCCAGGTGAAACAAAGCACTAATAACCAAGCGAGGGTGAATAAACCAAAAGTATTTATTAAATGTACTCAAATATAAACAGGAGTCCTGAATAATAGTGAACACTAGAGCACAAGGAAAACTCAAAAACAAACATATAAATGAACACAAATATATACCAAAATCAAGAAGTAACCTACAAACAGTACAAGGGCAGCTGGGTCACAAGCATACAAGGCAGAAGCAGCAGGACTGGCATCAACAAGAGGCTGACAAGGCAGAATGACCAGCACCTAAATTAGCGTCATATACTAGATTCTCAGGTGCTGTTAGTTAATCATGGTGGCTAAGTCTAAACAGCAGCCTCTAGGGGCAGGTTAGAAGAATGTCCATACTGGACAATGAGGCTCACAGCAGTCCCTAGGGGCAGGTCAGGGAAATGTCCACCACGTAACGATCTGTATACCTGCCTATCTCTATTTAATTTTACTATACATCTCTATGTTTTCCAAATGTATGAGGACATAATATTGGAAAACTTAGCCATTTCCTTCTTTGGGAGGATATAGGGGATAGCTCTAAATATATACATTAATTTTGGTAGCAGGGACATCTTGAATGCCGCGATGCGACCTAACCACGAGACTTCATATGTTAGCCAAGATGAGGTCAAGGGGCCTGATCCAGAGCTACGATGTAGCGCTGAGCGTGCTAACGCTCATCGTTACATCGCTGACTCCCCCTGGCACTCCCCCTGTGCGGGCGTTTGGCCCCTTCCTTACGCCAGCTGATGGCTACCCTAACTTCAGCCGGCGTAAGGAAGGGGCCATACGCTCACACAGGAGCGTATGGCCTCTTAGCACACCCCCCACCCTCATTTACTTACCTCCCCCCGCCCACCAGCAGTTACGTGAGCGTTGGGACGCTGGAGGACGTCCCCTCCCGTGTCCCAACGGCGCTACTATGGATGCCCGCTTTATGTGACTTACGAGTGCCATAGGGCTCCCTTAACTGTAGGTTCACATTTGAATGCGTAGGGGCGTTACTTATGAACTTAACTGCATAACCGCACCTTCATTTGGTCATTTAAATGCCTCTCTCCACCCAAATCTGCGTATCTGCCTAGTTACTTATTCACAGAATGCCCATTTTTGCGTATGTTACTACGTACCTAGAGACTTTAGGTGCGTAGTGTATAAGGACGTAATTTGCATGCGTAAGTCGAACGTAAACAGCGTATAAAAGTTACTATGCATGTGCAGTGCATCCGTTCTTAAATATACGCACCTAAAATTACGCAGATTCTTAAGTGTGGATCAGGCCCAAAGAGAGGAGCCTTCAAAACTCCCTGTTCCCAGTAGAACAGCATTAGATATCCAATAGGAGTCTAAGATGGAGTCGCTATTAAATTATAGGAGAAAGGCTCAGTCAAAACCTACTTTAACCTGTATAGAATTTCCCTCCAGCCAGAGGATGAATAAAAGAGATCTCTTTACAAAAATAAATTAAAGAGAAAAAGCTGAAAAAATGGAAAAGAAATACAATCAAAAACTGAAAACATTAGAGAGGATCAATGGCCTTTCTCTGAGCCACAAACATGATGGCTTGAAGAAAGCTCTCTTTACTGAGGCCAAATATACATTGTGGATGGATTATGATTCAAAAGCCAAATGATCTACTGCAATGGGGCAGAAATTGCCATCCATTCAACCGGAAAAACACCAAGCTGACCACTTAAGTCATGAAATAAGAATGGAGCTTATACTGCTATATTGCCCACCTCCAAACAGGAACCAGTTTGTACTGGGAATGGATTATAATTTCAAAGCTGAACACAGAAAAAAGCTGCCACCCATTCAACAAGAGCAAAAGGGCCCTAGACAATAGCATCTGCCTTACAGTGGAAAAGCTTGAAAGGTCTCACAAAGGACCCAAAGCGAACATGTGGGAAAAGAACAAACCTCTGGATGTGAGTTCTGTTCTGTGACACAATGAAAATTAAGCACAGAAACGAAACAAACTGCTTAATAAATTATAATCAATGATGCATTTAATTATAGTATACAATAGAGCCTGTTTACTTCTATTACTTTATACTTAAGCTGGGCATACACTAGGACGATTATCAGTCCCAGCAGTGGGTGGGCCAATAAACGGGGTGATTTCCCGCTAGGGCAATGTATATTGTTGTATTCTTCGTGCATCTTGTCTCTGTTCTCGTTCTCCTTCTTGTGATATGGTGCCGTTTCTCTCACCCTGTCTTTTCTGCTGCTACGCATTAGTCCTCCAGGCTTGTGACCTGCTACTTGGGGCACAGCCAAGTCCAAACCCACCATCAGGGGCTCTGGCGAAAACCACCCGATAGTTAGATTCCGCTCCCTGGAGGCTTTGTGTGTTACATTCACAGCTGGTTGCTGGTGCTTAACAACATGATCACTGGTTGTTTTATATGCAATAGAAATGTGTGATTGATTTGTGGAATTATTCAAAATAATTTGCAACAATTTCAATCTACAGCTAATGGAAGGATATTTCCAATTACTTCCTTCATTAATTGTGAAACCAACTTTATCTAGTACAAGGATCAGAGAGCACAAAAAGAATATAATAAAATGTGTCCAAACACACAGTGTATCAAAACATTTTTTGAAAGTACATCAGGGGGACCCAACAGGTTTAAAATTATAGGGTATTGAATGGGTTGGGCCTACAGACATGGGGAGAAATAGATTTAGTAGGCTTTGCTAACAAGAGGCCTTCTGGATCTTTTCCCTCTAGATTGTAACACCCGATGGTGAATGATGTGATCGAATTTAATGGTACAGGTTAGGTTACTGAATGAGTTATCATCTGTTATTTGATTTTTTTATATAATTATTCATTGTTGTTTCTACAAATTACTTTTTAGACATACCTTTTAGCTATATATAAGTA
>WWET01001172.1:203823-216644 GCA_011038615.1 Limnodynastes dumerilii
ACTCCCGGTATCCCGGGAGAGCCAGCAAATCTCCCGCAAGTGACTTGAGGCCCGTGGTTTCACTGAAACCACGGCCTCAAGTCCTGCCCCCCTGCCTAGCAACACTAGTATACTAGTGTTGCCAGGCACAGGAAGGGACTTGATGACGCAATTTGCGGCATCAAGCCCCGTCCCGACCCCTATTTCAAGTAAAAACGGGTCAGTATGAGCCAGGAGGCGGAGCCTAATGACACGATTTGCATAACCCGCGTCATTAAGCCCCGCCCCTGCATGCGTCACTAGCTTCTCTCCGGGATCTCCTGGAGGGAAGCTTCCAAAAGTTGGCAACCATGACATAGATATAAAATAAATATACAACCTCTAAACTGCAAGCATTTTATTATGATTTCTGTAAGTTTATAGTTTAAATCTATTTTGGATACATGATTCATCTAGATGGGAATGTTGTATAATACATTATCTAAATTAAAAACTCTTATAGACTTTCAGAATGAAGCAAAAGTAAAAATTTAAGCAGTAGGTAAAAACTATAGTGGCCATATATTTCAGTGCATTATATCCTTTTTCATTTATATTCTGAAAACAATAAATGATCTGTCTAGAAATATTTTGCCCTAATGCAATCCTTCTGGTTATTTATTTTTCCTTCCACTCTCTTTTCTCTAATCATATCTCTCTTTTAGACCTGATGTTCAACCAACCCATTGATGATCCCCCGAATTCCACAGCAGCCTCTGAATTCCTGTGGTTAATCTTCTACTTTGATCTTATAGTGAAGTAAATCCTTGTGACACCAAGGCAAAGACTTGTATCACTGCATTTCTGCTGCTTATATTTGCAACATATGTGTTACCTTAGTACATAATAATCAGTTTAGCATGTTTGCAGTGCTGTTCAAATGAGGGAAGCTAAATACAGTATAAAAAGGACATGTTGAAAAATGTGTGTTGCTGAAATATTGATATATCTTTGAGATGCCTGCCATGAAAATGACTAGGGCCCAGATTTACTAAGCTGTGAGTTTTGAAACAGTGGAGAGATTGTCCATAGCAACCAATCAGATTCTAGCTGACATTCTCTAGAATGCAATAGTTAAATAAGATCACGGTGAGAAACGACCCCCTCGCCGTAACTACGCAACAGTTAGGAACGGCCAATCCTGAGGAACGGGTTTCCTAACTACGCCGGGCAACATCTGAATATTAGGTATACTGCCCGGCGCATGCGCAGATTGGCAGAAATGCTGATCTTACGGCGGAGTTTTGGATCAGCCCCTAAGAGAGGAAGGTTACTACTTGGCTTAACCATGTTGATTTCAAGGAGAGTCAAATTAATTGTATTCTTTGCATGCAGGGATATATCTTTGAATTGCTTACTGCACACAGATACTGACCAGCTTTACTATCACACTGTTATTTAGACTTGGGATAGGAAACCTCACCTCTCAACTTTAATACTGTTAGAAACAGATGAAATATGACTCCCCTGCAATCAACATGGTTTAGCCCGGGAGTAACTCATTTCAAGCACTTAAAGTCTGAATCCAGCCCCTTGAACCTATGATTACCATTTATACAGCAAAACCACATTCTCCAAAAATCTTTTTAATTTTATGTAGCCAGAAATAAACTTAATTTTTAAGACATTTAATCCACCTCTGTACCTGCCTGTGTGAATTATTATTATTAATATTTATTTATTTTTTGTTAAAACAAATTTTCTTTAATGGACATATCAATAGTACAGAGATGCTAATGAACATATGCACAAATTGACAACAGAACATTATTATATAACAGAGATATTCATTTGGTCCTGGCATCAGAAACTGTCCAAAGCATAACCAACTAAAGTAAAAATAAATAAACAAGAGACAAAAAAATAAAAATAAAGAAAAATAACATGAATATAAAGAAAAAACAGAGCAGGTCATCTTGTATTGTAAGACACAGTATTACTGTTCAGATTGTGCTAGAGGTATACTGATCCTTCTTAATAAAGTTATATTTCACACAAATTGTGGAATTTCTTGATTGTATGTATGGTTTGAAGGATTCTACGGCACTTCAGCTTGAGGAGACCGAAGTTTCGATTGTGACTCCTGGTAACTGTCTGTAGAGGTACCATGAGGTCTATTTAAACATACTGAATATGTGTGTTTTAGTATCTGTATCTAGAAAAGATTTGTACACACCCCATTTCTTGTGAAATATTTCCACCCCTTTTTCTATATCAGATAAGGTGGCTCTTCTGTCAAAGTATAGGGTCTCTAACAAAATATGTTTAACAGAGTTAAGGGATAGAGGAATAGGTTTAATCCAACAATTCAAAATGGCTTTTTTTGCCACAGTAGCAATGATAAAAAGTATAGGAACTTATAAAGGATCTTTCTGGATCCTTATTTCACACACTTCATTTATAAATTGTGCCACTTTATACCAAAACATTGCTATTTTACGAAACCCCCAGAAAATGTAGTAAAAAGTAGCATTATCGTTTAATTTTATACATTGGCCTGTATCATCAGAAAACAAATGCTTCCGCTGGTTTGGAGCAATAAACATTCTGTGAATGGTCTTAAGGTGTACCTCCTGTAGTTGGGAGGAGTGTAGGGTTTTCATGACCCGTACATGTTTTTTTAAGAATCTTATTGCTTTCTAAATCAAGAATGTCCACCCTCCAAGTATTCACTTTCGACTCCCATAACCAGGTCGCCCCAGATGTCAAAATATCTCTATGTATAAAAATCTTGTGCGATATGTATTAGTCTTAAGGAAGTGCAGCAAATCCATTAGAGTGTCAGCCATTGTTCTAGTGGGAATCTGCGACTGTGCAAAGTGGCGAACCTGCAAGAATAAAAAAGAACTTAGAATTGGGTTGTTGGAAGGAGAGGAGAGTCCCTCCCAGGTCGAAGGCACCACATAGTATCCGCAGTGCTGTACAGAGGCAATAGGAAAGCCAATAATTACAAAAAAATAAAAATAATTAACAGAGGGTATAAAATCAAAGAATAAGGAATACAATACAAATGCAAAAAAAAAAATAAAAAAAAATACAGTACAAAAATAGCAGAACAGTATGTATGGAAAAAAACAGGATATGTGTGTAGGAGCAGATGAATAAGGAGAGAGCTAGACAGTAGAGAGAAAAAGTGGGAATTAATGAGGACAAGGTAGAGTGATGATGACAGGAGGGTGGAGGACCCTGCTCATAAGAGCTAACATACTAAGTGGAAGGGGGTAAGCAAACAGGGATGATGATGCAGATGGAGAGGGTAGGTAAGCTTAGGTAGAGGAAGGGTAGGCTAGCCTTAAGAAATAAGTTTTGAGGGAGCATTTAAAGAATTGGAGGGTGTCGGATTGTCTGATAGGTTGTGGTAGGTTGTTCCAATGCAGAGGGGCAGCCCGGGAGAAGTCTTGGATGTGGGAGTGAGAGGTAGTTATCAGGCTGGAGTGATTAGGGTAAAGCTGCGGCAACTCCAGTGGGTAAAAGTTTAGGGTTAGGGCTTAAGTGGAAGGTTAGGGTTAGGCTGTGGGAAATGGAGGGTTGGAGTTAGTCTGTGGTATATAGAGGATTAGGGTTATTATTATCATGACTGATTATATATAAGGTGCCATGCAGTATCTGCAGCGCCGTACAGAGGTAATAGGAAAGCCAATAGTTACATATACAATACAATAATTAACAGAGAGTATAAAATCATAGAATAAGGAGGAAAATACAAGTACAATACAATAATAAAATACAGTACAAAAATTGCAGAACAATGGAAGGGTAGACTAGCCTGAAGAAATGAGTTTTGAGGGAGCATTTGAAGGATTGGGGGATGTTGGATTGCCTGATAGGTTGTTCCAATACAGGGGGGCAGCCTGGGAGAAGTCTTGGATGCGGGAATAAGAGGTAGTTATCAGGCTGGAGTTGAAGCGATGCTCACCAGAAGAGCGGAGGGGATGGAAAGAAGTGTGGATTGAGATAAGGGTTGAGAGGTAAGGGCGATGGAGGAGGAGAGAGTCTTGTAAGTTGTGGTGAGGAGCTTGAAGAGAATTCTGAAAGTGACGGGAAGCCAATGTAGAAATTGACAGAGAGGGGAGGTGGAGGCAGTGCATTGGGAGAGGAGGAGGAGTCTGGCTGCAGCATTTAGTATGGATTGTAGGAGCGCTAGACAGACCAGAGGGAGGCTAGAGAGGAGAATGTTGCAGTAGTCCAAACAGGAGAAAACAAGAGAGAATGAGCGTTTTAGTGGCATATGTGGTTAAGAAGGGTCTGATGCAAGCTATGTTGTGGAGATGAAAGCGGCAGGACAGTGAGAGTTCGCGGATGTGGGAATTGAAGGAGAGAGAGGAGTCCTCTTAGTGGGTTTGGGTGGAGTAGGAAATGGTGGCGTTGCTGTTAAGAATGGAGATACTAGGGGTAGAGGGGATACGTGAAGGAGGGAAGACTATAATTTCAGTTTCCATGAGGAGATGGCCAAGAGGCAGTCTGACGCTTTTGACAGAAGTTTGGGGGAGAGGTCAGGGGAGGAGAGATAGATTGTCATTGGCATAGAGGTGGTAGTGAAGCCAAAGGAGCTGATGAGGTCACCCAAAGAGGAGGTGTAGAGTGAGAACAGAAGGGGACCAAGAGCATAATTCTGGGGTATGCCAGAGGAGTGGTAGGGGAGAAAGAGCTAAGGGTTGAGACAGAGAAGGAGCTGTCCGAGAGTTAGGAGGAGAACATGAGTGGACAGTGCCAGAGAGGCAGAGGGAGTGAAAAGTGTGGAACAGGAGAGGGTGATCAATAGTGTCAAAGTCTGCTGATAGATCCAGGAGGAGGAGAGGGGAGAAATAGCCCTTAGATTTGGCAGAAAGGAGGTTCTTTGTGACCTTAGATTCAGTGGAGTGGAGGGGGTGGAACCCAGATTGGAGAGGGTCTAGGATGGAGTTGTCGGCAAGGTAGCTGATTAGACGCTTGTAAAAAAAGCTGTTCAAGAAGCTTGGAGGCGAAGAGGAGAAGGGAGATGGGTCAGTAGTTGGAAGGTGAAGTGGGTTCAAGATTAGGTTTTTTAAGGATGGGGATACAAGAGCATGTTTAAAGGGGGAGGGGAAGAAGCCAGAGGAGAGGGATAAATTGAAAAGGTGTGCAAGATGAGAGAAAGTAGAAAGAGGTAGAGACCGGAGAAGATGGGATGAAGTGGGCATGTTGATGGAGGAGATGACAAAAGAAATGAGTGGATTTCTTTAGCTGAGGTAGGGAGGAAGATTGACATTGGTGGGTGGCTAGGAAGGAAATGAGAGGTTGGAGATAGAAGGGGAGGAGAGGTGATGGCAGAGGAAATGGAGCTACTGATGGAATCAATATTGGAAGTGAAGAAGTCAGAGACAGAAATTGAGAGATGGAGGGGAGGAGGAGGGGAGAGAAGAGAGTTGAAGGTGGCAAAGAGGCAGCAGGGGTTAGACGATTGGGAGAGGATTGTATCTCTTTATCAGATTTAATGTTTGCAAATTTTCTGTGGTGCACAGGAACCAACCATAAGGAGGCTGTCAGCATTCTTCTATAGAGGACAAAAACTTATCAGTTATACCAAAAGCTTACTGTCATAGAGTGACTATTGGAGTTTCATAGCAACCTGTATCTGGGGAGTGATACCATATTTGTTTCAACTTAGAACAACTGAATGAAACATTCCTTCCAAGATTAAAATAATAGGTTTTAGGATGATCAGTTCTCCTTCTCCTTTTCTAAATCTTGTTACATACATCTAAAAAACATTTTTGAATACACAAATATATCACAAATGACAATGCAATAATTCTCATTCGTGCATTAATCATCTCTCCTTATTAGATTTCCACAATACAAAATTACCCCTATACAGTTTATATTGCATTTAAAAGCTAGATCAGCTTGAGCTGGTCCATTCTGTCAGTCTATATTGGTTGTCTATTTTACAGTATCAGATACAAAATCTTTTTGCTAACCTACAAAGCCATCAATATGTACTTGCATACATACCCTTGCTCATCTTAAGGTTTATCCTAGCTCACTCTTTCAGATATTCACAGGATCTAAAATTCTCCTCTACACGTAATAAATGCTATGATTCACAGTTTCAGGACTTCGTCCAGGCTGCACCCGCTATATGGAATAACCTTCCTCACCCATTAAGAATATGCTCTATTCTCCAATGTTCCTCTGCTAACCCTTCTGTATGACTGGATCATACAGAGCACTGAGCATTATTACCATACAACTTGGCTGGTCCATTATGTGATTTATAGCACTTGCCCTTATGTATTACTTCTCAATGTCCTATAGACTGTAAGCTTGCAGGAGGGCCCTTTTATATACCCAGTCTGTTTGTTACTACCCAATTATGTTATAATGATTGTTAAAATTGTAGAGTGCTATGTGATATAATGGTGCTTTATAAAAACATTTTTATCAATAAATAAATAAATAAATAAATATAATTACTAAATTTAGCCAGCGCACTTATTCATCCTGTGCTGCCAAGTCATTTGCATAAACAGTATGTAACACAGGGCTCCTTCAGGATGGCCAAACTTGTTTTTGTGAATGGCGTGACCTAATATATGGGGCCGTATCATTCAAGTAAACTGATTAGGCCCTACAGAGCTCCTGTGGAGCCCTGTATAACCAATTCTGTTTATGTGAATGACGCTATCTGTTAAAGTAAAGTAAAGACTAGGGACCTGATTCACAATTAAAATGCTGCTGCTATTTCCATGCATATTTTTAAGAAAGGATAAACAGTGCATGCATAGTACCCTTATTTACACTATGTACGTAGGATTTAGGAACAGTGATCCATTAAGAGCAATTCACAACCTTGCTCGTAATGAGATAAGTTAGAAGGGGCGTGCCAGGACAAGTTAAAAAGGAAGTTAAGAAAAGTGTGTGTGTGGGGGGGCAATTATATGGGGCAGACAGGGTGCGGTTTGCTAAGTATATGTGTATCTTTGCTAGTTAAAAGAGACATTCATGCAGAAAGATAAGGCTGCCTATGGCCTTCTTAAGTCAGTTAAGAACAACAAAAATTAAGGCGTATCAAAGGAGTTACCTTGCAGATTAGGTGCGTATAATTGCAAATACGTTCCTTCTTATCTCCTTCTCAACTGTGAATCAGGTCCTAGGGGTAATTAAAGAGAAACGTTGTGGAACAGAAGATACATTGGTTTAAATAGATAGAGGGACAGAAGTGGATGGCTGGGCACATACAGGGGACAAAAATAAATAACTAGGCACATACAAGAGGCAGAAATGGATGACTGGATGCATACAAGGGGCAGAAATGGATGGCTGAGCACATACAAGGTGCAAAAGTGGATGACTGGACACATATACAAAGGACATAAATGTATGACTGGACGCATACACAGGACAGAAATGGATGACTGAGCACATACAAGTGGCAGAAATGGATTACTGGCCAGATAACTCACATATATCCCTATTACAGTGAAGTTGTCCCAATTTGCAGTCTTTAAAAGGGGTGGAAATTTAAACATCTGTGGACGGGACTGTCAGAATTTGGCTGGAACTGGCTAGGCTTTATTTTGTTCTGTTTTCCGAATTCTAAATGTTGTCAGGTATGTAACTGTGGGCCTGATCCAGAGGAATGGCCGCACGGGGAATTATGGCCAGCTCGGCCGTATATCCCCTGTATTGAAGGTTGTGTGCATGCACAACCTTTGTAAGCCCCATTATGATGCGTAAGCCCCGATACGATCAGCAATGCAGCCGCAAGGCCGCAGAGCTAATCATAAAAGTTAGGGTAGGAATCTGGACACGTAAGTGTCCAGATTTAAGCCTGACAGTGGGGAGTGCATGGGGCGTGCACTCCCCGCTATGATGGTGGCTGTACAAACCTCGGGCGGCCTTAAGGCGCCCGTAGATCTGGATCCGGCCCTGTGTCACAGTAATGGTATGGTTCTAGAGGCCATATTTCCAGAAATACATAAATATATTAGAGACTGTGCAAAGAAGAGCAACTAAAATGGTCCATGGCCTGTGTAACAAATCATACCAAGAAAGGCTAGAGGAACTAAACATGTATAGCTTGGAGCAGAGAAGGGAGAGGGGGGACATGATAGCAGCTTTCAAATACATCAAGGGTTGTGACCAGCTAGAGGAGGGAACCATTTTTCAAAAGAAAAGGTGTAATAGAACACGAGGGCATGGATATAAACTGGAGGGTGGTAGATTCAAAGGAAATGTGCGGAAAAATTACTTCACTGAAAGGGTGATAGATAAATGGAATATTCTCCCATCGGAAAAATTACTTCACTGAAAGGGCGATAGATAAGTGGAATATTCTCCCATCTGAGGTGGTTGAGGCCAACACAGTAGAACAGTTTAAACATGCTTGGGATAAATTGTAAACCAAATTGAGGGTAAATAGGGTCTAGGGTCAGTATAGTTTTGAATAAACAAATGGGCAGACTAGATGGGCCATGTGGCTTTTATCTGCCGTCACTTTCTATGTTTCTATAATAAATTAGAACACAGAAGCTCAACTGCTTTTTTTGAAGCCTCTCTTAAAGATTTGGCCACAGTATGTGCAACACACAATATGCATAATCAACCTTCATGCAGCTTTAAAGTTGACCAAAAACAGTCATTATTTGATTAATTTAAGAATTCATTGGTCAAGCCACTGGTTAGTGATGCTACCCAACATCCTCTTAGAAAAAAATACTTGATAGACCATAACAGATAGAGCTGGTTCCAGGATGGGGGTGAAATCAGTCAGTGACAAACAGAAACATAAAAATAAGTGTAAAAAAAAGTTAGTTAAGTTTAATTTAGAATTAGGTGTTTCTGAAAAACTTGTAAACTGCATGATGGGATGAAGCCAATTGCCTTTTTGATCATCCATAACTAGGTGATTAAAAGAAAATCTTTGGCTCCATACTGCACTTTTATTAATGATCCTCTTTACATAGCAGACTTTCTCCTAATAGCTTGCAGTAATGTTGAGAAAGTACATCGTGTAACAGTTTGCAGCTAAATTTTTATTGAAGATGTAAAATAAAACAAATTGTACCAGCTCACGGCCACTGTAGAAAACACAGAAGAAATATGTAAGGCTATGGGATCATAGGGCATTCCTACACAGACAACAGCACAGTTACCCTCCAGCTCTCTTAGTCTCTCGTTTATCTTTGTGTGCTGTAAATTTGTTAACAAGAAGTGTCAATGGTTTGAGATCCCACTTTTGTTGTCATTTCAACTAACATAAAACATACACTATTTTATTTATTTAGGGCCGTATTCAGACTTTCGTGCTGCGATCAGAGCGCAAATATACGCACGGATGGAGCAAATAACACCCACTAAAACCCCAGTCACTCCCCTTGCTAATCTGTGCCCACAGAGACTTCTGCCTCCATAGACCAGCTGCAACTTTCCGTGGCCATTTCTGAGCGTATGTGTCCTCCGTCCATGCGTATATTTATAGTCACGGCCACTTCCCTTCATTTAAATGCCTCCCCCCGCCCATTTCTATGTAAATTCCTCCGTGCGTATTTTTCCGTGGGAGATCTGTGCGTATTTACACACGTCCGATTCATAAGTCCGTCCGTGAGGCACTTCCGCGCGTATAGTCTACGTGAACAGCATATAAAAAGTTACTACGCATGCACGTTGAAACGTACTTAAAAATACGCACGGAAAACGGAGAAAAAACAGATCTCTGAATACGGCCCTTAATACTTTAAGATATTTCACATACGAAGACATCAATGATTACTTTAAACCTTAAAATACCTTATAATATAATAGATGTGTTTTGGATACATCCGTATAGAATGTGCTCAGCAAACACAAATGTATTGAATTTGATTTTAATTACCACTAAACAAGTTTAAGACTTTATAACATATGTCTAAAACTTCAAGATTTTGTATACATTTTATTATCCAAACGAAAAACGATTTTTATAAAGAATACCTTATAGAAATGTGCATTCAACTGTCAGTGCTTCAATTACCTACTGCTGTTCACAACACACCGGGAGGGCCTACTACCTCAAGAAAAATGGTGTGTGTGAACAGTGCTGGTTTTAAATATATATGTCTACAAATAGTGTATATGGTTTTTCTCAAGCATGGAAAAAATCTCCTACCATCTTCGAGACGGAGATGAACTGTTTCATCTAGTCTGGTTTCCATGACTATCTACCTCCCTCGCCCTCTTCTAATACCATTAGCCCCATCCCATCAATCAAATTTACCAGGACCCCTCTTTGGGCAGGCTGTTACTCCTCCTCCCTCAGCAGTGGCTCCTGACATGCTCTCCCCTTACCCTCTATTAAAAATAATAAATACTCCACTTATTATTCTGCTCGAGTCAATCTAATGTCCAATGCACTGTGTGCCTTGATTTTTTAAGTGCTTGTCGTATAGTTTATACTTTTAGCACATTGGGGTAAATCCAGACCTATGGGCTAGTTACGTTAGAACATGTAGCGTATTTACACTAGTGTAATTACTACGCACTCCCCTAGGCACACCCCTTGGCCGTACGTACTTTTCCTAGCATAACTACTGTCGTACGTAATGGTTTTACATATGTTATGGCCAAACCCAGCCCATACTGTCCAATTTAAATGCCTCCCTGCGCCTCCAAAGCGTAATTACGAGTGTCGTATTGACACTGCAGCATGATATTTTGCAGTGCTGTGACGGTGGACCGACAGAGGGAAAGTGGACACAGTGGACCGGATTCAGACCCCCGCACATTTTCCATACATGGGGGGGACTGTAATTACGCGAGCGAGAGGGTAGTGCACACCCCCCATAACTCCCCTCTCACGTGTGTCAGCCTGCCTTAAATGTAGCGTGCGGATCAGCAGTCCGTATGACCGCTGATCCGCTACAGTGTGGGAGCCCCCTCCCACACTGTTCACTTAGCATGCTTCCCCCGCCCGCTTTAGCGGGCGGATGGGGAGCACAGCCCATTTCCTCGCAAAAGGGCACGGACAGAAACAAAGTTCCATCTGATAATCTATACGCTAGGGTTACTATAGTAAGGCCAATACAGTGTCCTCTCTCCCTCTCTGTGTACTGTGTGCAGCCTGTCACTGTGAGAGGTTCTGCACCATGCTGCAGATTCTCTCACACTATATTTCATTTACAAAAATAGTTTTGCAGCCAGCTAATAGGCTATGGGTCTCCTGTGGGTGGACCTGCATTTATGATTGACAGTGGGTCGATGCACATCAGCCAATGTTCTGCAGACTGCTACAGCTCTCCAGCAGCAAGTATTGTAGGATGGTACCTGCTGTTGAAGAGATAAGGGACCGTATTCAGAGAACCGTTTCCTTAAAAGAACGCAATTATACTGTATGTACGGCCGGTGCAGGCCAAACCCCCTCACACCCATGACATTCCTCTCTCTTGGTCGTGCTGTCGGTGACTTATGAGTCCATAGACCACTTGTAACTTTCCGTCAGCAGTTGAGTGCCTATGTGTCCTCCATACATGCGATTCATGTTAGTAACGCCCACATACCTTCATTTAAATGCCTTCCTCCGCCCATTTTTATTTAAATTTTCAGGTGCGTATTTTTGAGTCGCATATCCGAACGTATGTACCAAAGTCCGTCTGTGAGGCACTTACGTGCGTATAGTCTACGTATACTAAGTAAAAAAAGTTACCACACATGCACAGTTGAAACATACCTACAAATACGCACGCAAATCGCTGTGAAAACGGTTCTCTGAATATGGCCCAAGGTGGGTATTGGCGGGTCCCCTCTCTCTTTGGGCCCAGGACAAATGTGCTGGCAGCTCCCCCCTAGAGGCGGCCCTGCTCATGGTATATGCTCTAATTATGGTTGCTATTTTGATATGTATTTAATATATTTGTATATAATATAACTTTTAAATGTTTAAGATATGGAATATTTTTTTTTTACTAAAGAACAACAAAATAGTAAGTATATGTAAGGTTTATTTTTTTTATCTGATGCTTACCAAAACATTTTATTTTGCCTTTGGTCTCTTTATCAAGAATACACCTAAACAATCTGAAAAAGGATGTGCTCACATAGAGCCAGATCCAGGGCTATGACCGCGAGCGTATTTACTCGTTGTAGTCATAAAAACGCTGTTTTACATGTTCTGCGCATGCGCATGGCAGATGTTACAACCCGTAACGCTGAATGTACTTACAAGCATACACTCACCAGCGTAATTACGGACGAAGGGGCGTGCCAACCATACGATACCCGTAATTACGATTCGGAGGTGGGGTAAGGCATTTAAATTGTACAGTATGGGCGTGCTTAGGCATCACGGCCAACAGCAGTTAAGTCACGCTTGGAAAAGTTAAGGTAGGGTTTGGTGAGCGTAAAACGGCAAAAATATGTACGACTGAGGGGACTGCCTAGGGGAGTGCATAGTATTTATGGACGCATTGAAATGTAAAGGGAACGTAGGTCTGGATCTGGCCCATAGATACTTATTATATCCAGTCATTAATGAGTTGGTGGCTAAAGCAGCTCTCCTCTGTAATGACTGAGAATTGGCATTCAGACCACTATTGCAAATCGACAGTATTAATATTGTAACATGTTTGAATATAGGGGCAAATACAGACCCCCGCATGCTTTATATGCGGGGGTCCGTAGTTACGAGTGTGGGTCCCTGTAGCGAACGGCCCTATTTCGAAAACGGACGTTCACTCCCAGCCTCGATGAGGCATAGCAATCAATCCCCAGAACACGATGCTCCGAAAGGTGAGTTTCCCCCAACCCGCTCCCTAACCCAACCCCTAAGTCTCCCACCCACAGCATAATCCTAAATCCCCCCCCCACAG
>WWET01001172.1:227333-241271 GCA_011038615.1 Limnodynastes dumerilii
GCCCAGCACTCAGTTTCATTTCTACATGCAAAAGCAATTTATTTCCCATGCATGCAATTCATTTGCATCCCTCAAAATACAAATATGGTTTTGCTCCGACTCTGGAATAGCCCCAATGTTGACTGTCATTACTTAAAGTTCATCAGTCACTGTCAAATTGTTTTACAATTAGGGTATTGATAGACACATTTATATGCTACTCATTATTTATATAATGCCACATTGTGTTTCAAGTTCTAGAAGAGTTTAGGTATTATAAAGCTCAGGGGGTGGTCTGATATCAATTAATCTTTGACTTTACTAAATGTTGTTGTAATAAAAGTTGTTTAACCATTAACTTTTTTATTACATTATCAAGTTCGTTATGAATTTTGGGAGTTTTTAACATTCGTTTGTTCATGTATTTCTTGTAGTGATTACATTTGTTTAGAGATACTGAATTTGCGTTTTTTATAATTCCCAAGAAGGCATTTTCTATTTACACATACGCAGCTGAGGTGCAAATAGCATAGATTCACAGTTTCTGTAAGTTTTGTTCAAAAAGACCACTATATTGTAGTCTGCCTTAATGGCTTATACTGTATGCAATTGAAGTAGCCTCCTCTTAAAATGTAATTTAAACATCCATTTGCTTTCTTTCTCTACAAGTGTATCTATTAACTGTTAAAGTATCTCTTGCCATATGTCTTTATATCTACACTGTGAACGAGCACAGATAGACCCAAAAATAGCTGGTCTGATTAAACCACAGCATAATCTATGTATGCAGTTGAAAAATGGTGTGGCTATCTGGAATCTGGGCTGTGACAGATGCCATCTGATACAGGGCTAGATTGAACACAGATTCATCTCACAGATCTCTGGTGGAAATCAGCACCCTGAGCTGTACACATAATTTCTGAATACCTGCACTTTATTTCTTTTTTATAGTGATAAAACAAACCTAGAATGGATCAAATTCTTGCTACTGTGCAATAAATTCTTGGTAAATATGTATTAAACGTAAACATGGGTGGTGTTAAAATAAAATGATTATAAAGAAATCACACAGTGATTGTTTATTGGATTGAATTTAATCACATTGGGGTAAACCCAGACCTAAGTGCTAGTTACGTTTGAATGCGTAGCGTATTTACGCTAGCGTAGTTTCTATGCACTCCCCTTTCTTGTACATACTTTGGCCGTTTTACGCTGCCCGAACCCTACCTTAACTTTTCCTTGCATAAGTACTGACGTACGCGATGAATCTACATATGTGACGGCGTAACCCTGCCCATAATGTACAAATTAAATGCCTCCCCCCCCCCACCTACCTAACGTAATTCTGTGTGTGTCGTATTGCTCCCCTTTGTTCGTATTTACGCTACTTGTACATTCGATCAGCATTATTTTGCGTAACATCTGCCGCGCTCATGCGCAGTAAATGCCAATCATAAAATGTATGTCTTTGGCTAGCGGAAAATTGCTGGCGTACTTAGTTTAGAATCTGGCCTATTATTAGCCATTGGTTGTAAATGCTTTCCTTTACCTATAGGATCTTCTGTTATTGGAATGTCCTGACCATTTGATCTATAGAGTAATAACAAATGTACCTTTACTGTATCTGATTGTGATGTTACTGGTCTTTTGTTAGTATCTGCCCTTAGCTGGCAGTGCCTTCTAATAGATGTCTGTATGCTAGTACTAGCTACAACTGTGCAATTGTTTGGCAGTACATTTTGTAGTATTCTGTTCGGTGCTGTGGACACCTTGTGGCACCTTATAAATGAACAATAATAATAATAATAATATGCCAGTATGTCTGTGCAATTCTGCAGACATCCCTGAATCCAGTATGACAGATTTAATGCAGTCACATAAACCATATTTGTAACTTGTTTTGAAAAACGTATAGGTAACATTCTTACCTGTCTTGTTCCCTTTGAACGAAGCTGCATCGAGCTTGCTTATCTTCACAGCGAGCCTGGCAGCTTCCTTCACACTATTTACAACTACTCACCCCTCCTGCGAGGTCCCACGATGATCCGCCGGGTTCTCGCAGTACTTCTCTTTTGGCACTTAGAAATTTTCAAGTTGTGACATGAGTTGTGCGCATGTGCAGTGTATTCATGCCGGGACCGGACAGCTGCAGACCGACAGGTCGCCCGGACAGGTGAGTTTAAAAATATTTACTTATTTTTTATTTTTTTTATTGATATTTTTTGTACTTATTTAAAAATGTTTTTATTTTTATTTTTTTTACTCTGGCATATATTCTGACGTATTCCGGTCGGTCTCCCCATACATACCCCCCTTTTCCTCCCCCTAATAACAGGAGGAAAAGAGGGGTATATCGGGACATCGCCAGAATACTTACCTCTAACGCCAGCTCAGGTTAGTCTGACACCGGGAGAGGAGTGTAAAACTCCGCTCCGGCATTTTATAAATATGCTAGATTTCATTTTAATGCAATAATGTCAGTTTTAAAGTGAAAACTGTCACTCTCGCATTAAAATGATCTTTGTAAATAGACCCCTTAGTATCTTCTCTGTTTCTATCACAAATGGCTTGTCATCTTCTTTACCTGGTGCCCACTGCCTCTGTCCTCAGTGATATGCTCTTCTCTCCGATTCTCTCATTGCTCTGATTATTATATTTCTATATTTTTATATATGTTTATGTCATACACTATACAATAATTGAGCCAACTATCAAATATCAAATAGTGTTTAGCCAGCTTTCTTCTGACCTAATGTGGTTGTTAATTGTCTTACAGTTTGACACTGTTTTGGACCCTTCCTTACTACCTGACTGTATACAACTATGGCTTTTCTACCTGCTAATCTACAATAACAACAATGTCCTATTACCTGAGTCATGAGGCAGTATTCAAACCACTGGTAAGTCTGATTTAACCAATAGGTTCACAGGGTGACATATATTATTTATATTATAATTACTTCATAACCTTGGTTATACAAAATGAACAAGAAGTGACAGAAACAAATGTAAAAAAATTGCAAGTAAATAACCATATGCTGATTGCTGACACAGATGCAGGGACAGAGGATTAGATGCTGTTTGTGCAGATGACTTAGTGTTAGATGTAGACAGACCTTGCAGACTCTTATGGGAAATGGCAGGGCTTGCAAGATGAAAGGGAACAGCCAGGCATTACAGGCTTATCTGAAACAGCCAATCTGCCAAGGATTTCTGTGAAACAAAGTGGGGAATCTAAACTGGTTTGAGATGGATGGAAATATTTACATATTTGGACATTTCACCTCTGTGCACATATAGACTCATTATATTATAATTATAGCATTCAGCTATATCCCATGAATAGAATAGACATTGTGGTGTAAATAAGACCCCATGTGCACCAAACACAGCAGAAGGCGGAAATTATTGTATTATGTCATTTGACCTAATATGTCTCATATCTCATATCATGTTACATATAGAAGCATGGCTGGCACAAGGCGGTAAGCCAGGTAAGCATTGCAGGTGGATGCAGGGCAGGTGAGGCAACCTACCTACTCTGCAGCACCAGTCCAATGTTGGCAGCACAGCAGCATCGATTCCAATCCCCGGTAACCCTGGAGAAGGTCACATCAGCGTCATTCATAGCTGAAATCACAATGCAGGAGAGAAGCAGAGGGAAGACAGCAGAGGGAAGGAAATTATTAGAGCTTGTTAAAAGAGGTAGGTTGTGGATTCGATAGCTGGATGTGCACAAGGGGGTATATATTGGTAGACTGGAGACATATAAGGGGGCAATATGAAGCTGTCAGCAGGGCCTGGGACGCATTCACGGTGCTCCACCCATTATGTGATTTCACCAGTGACATGCTTTAACAGCAGGCCGAATGTGTACAGCTTTCAGCATCAAGTATAGGCTGCAGGTAAGTATATGTGGGCACCATCAGTTCCAGGCCCAGGGGCTGATAGCGGTCCTGGCCGTTGGGTGGTAATGGTGGCAAGGGATGACCACAATCGCTATACATACTCACTCATAACTTTTGGAAAAACTTTTACAGTTTTAATTAATTAAGTCTTAGCTACCTTGTTTTAGTTTTAATAATGTAAAGTCCCAGCTCTTCTCTCCAATTTGGTTCAACACAAAGAACTGTTGTCAGTCATTCTACCATAAGAGGAAATGTATATTAATTATTCATGATGTGGGATGAGCCTTAGAAAAGACTCTGAAAGGTATATGGCTCTATGAGAAGACAGATAGGCATGCAGAATAAAGGCAAAAATTGTCACTTTTAAACTATATCCATGGCATGATTTGCTGTTTCTAACAGGTCCTATAAGCAATGCATTATTTCTATTTATTTATACCAGGTTTAGGGAACCTGTGGCTATACAGGTGTTGTCAAACACCCTGTCCTACCATGCTCTTGCTGCCATTACCATTGCCTTTGTTGTTAGAGCAAGCTGGGACATATGGTTTCACAACACCTGCTGTGTCACATGTTACCTGTGCCTGCTATATAAAGCAGTGGCTCTTTCAAACCCACCTATTGGTGATTATGCATAAAGCTAATTTTTATAACATACACACTTTTTGTTGTATCCCATAACATAGAAGCCTAATATTACTATATTTTCAGCCCTGTCCCCTTATATAAACCCACCAATCACACAGAGGAACACAGTATTCTGCTGGATAGGAATGACGAAGGAATATGCAGTACTAAAGCTGGTCATACACTAGAGCGATTATCTGCCTGATCACCCAATTTTTGGGTGATGGGGCAAATAATCGTTGTAGTAAGTGGCCAGGATCAATTTTTGAAACATCAAATAAACACACCATAAACGCTTTGATTATATGATCTTTCATGTTTGATTTAAATTTTAAGGGAGCCAATCAGCAAGCTTAATGGCTCCCTATTCTTCAAAGCTGCTGCTGTACATCTATGTACAAAGCTGCACTGACAGCTTTGAAGGTATACTTTAAAGCTGTCAGAGAAGCATAGTACATAGATATACAGTAGTGGTTATTGCAAGGAGTAGTATAGACAGTGATCAGCCAAAACCACGTTGTGTGAAGCGCGGCTTCAACTGATTCTTGTCTGTATTACTGCATGCAATAGCCGCTGCTGTATATCTATGTACTATGCTGTTCTGACTGCTTTGATAGCTTCAAAGCTGTTAGAGCAGCATAGTACATATATATACAGCAGTGGTCATTGCAAGGAGTAGAAGAGAAAGGGATCTGTCTGTACTATTGCCTGCAATAGCTGCTGCTGTATATCTATGTATTATGCTGTTCTGACTGCTTTGATAGCTTCAAAGCTGTTAGAACAGCATAGTACATATATATACAGCAGCAGCTATTGCAGGCAATAGTACAGACAGATTCCTGTCTGTACTACTCCTTGCAACAACCACTGCTGTATATATATGTACTATGCTGCTCTGACAGTTTTGATGGTATCAAAGCTGTCAGAGCAGCATAGCTAGCCCTGCCCTCCCCCCCCTCTTCTGCTAGGATTATCGGTCCCAGCAGAGAAGGTGTATGGTGCGGATAACGGGACATTGCACTATGGCTGAAATGCACTATGTGCAAAGCTAAGGACAATTGGTAAGAATAACCTAAATGCACCGTAATGGACAGCAGCAATTATGAACAGCAATGGACTGCAGATTAATATGCACTATATGCACCGCAATGGACTGCAGATTGACATATTCAATATGCACCGCAATGAACTGCAGATTAATATGCACAATATGCACTGAATGGACTGCAGGTTAATATATACAATATGCACTGTAAAGGACTGCAGATTTATATGCACAGTATGCACCGCAATAGACAGCAGGTAAGAATGCTCTAAAAGCACAGTAACGGACAAGAGGAAAGTATACACTATATGCACAGCAATGTACAACAGGTAATTATGCACTATGGGCCTGATCCAGACCTACGGTCGTGTGCCTTTTTACGATGGTCGTAAGCGTAAAAACGGCCATTTGTACTTACTGCACATGCGCAGGGCAGATGTTACGCTCATCTTACGCTCAGAAATTCTAAGCGTATGGGCCTTGAGCGTACCACCTTCGTAACTACGGTCGAGGGGGCGTGCCTGGCATACGATTTTCATAAATACACACCAAGGGCGGGGTGAGGCATGTAAATCATACAGTATGGGCGTGCTAAAAGTTGTAACTACGAAAGGAGCTTACAATCAACCGCGGTTATGATCAGAAAAGTTAGGGTAGGGTTTGCCGGTTGTAAGACAGCAAGAGTAAGTATGACCAAGGGGAGCGCCTATGAGAGTGCATCGTACAACAGGTAGGTATGCACCATATGCACTGCAATGGACAACAGGTAAGTATGCACTATATGCACAGCAATGGACAACAGGTAAGTATGCACTATATGCACAGCAATGGACAACAGGTAAGTATGCACTATATGCACTGCAATGGACAACAGGTAAGTATGCACTATATGCACAGCAATGGACAACAGGTAGGTATGCACTATATGCACTGCAATGGACAACAGGTAAGTATGCACTATATGCACAGCAATGGACAACAGGTAAGTAAACACAAAGAACTCTGCAATGGACAATAGGTAAATTTACACAATGAGCTCTGCAATAGATAATAGGTAAATATACACAATGAGCTCTGCAATGGACAACAGGTAAATGAAAAACAGAGAAGAGGAAAGAGAGAACCCAAAACAGAAGAAGAGCAATATAGGAATAGACAAAAGGAAGGAGAGAGACCAGGACAGAGACAGAACCAGGGAAACAGAGAAAGGCAAGGCTGAGGCAAAAGGAGGATACTACAATGCTCTGACGGAAGAGATCCAGACCAGATCCGGCAGCAAGACGGAGAGCAGGGAACACGGCAGCAGCAGCCATGCTGAGAAGACTGTAAAACCTGTGTCAGCATGCAGTGAGAACGGAAGTAAAAGGAGAGAGTAAACCAATCAGAAGGTGCAGTGAGACCAAGCCTACCAAAAGACTACAGCCCCCAGATGGCCTAGCGCCAGAAGGAGGAAGACGTCACCGCCAGAGTGACTGAGCGCGGGAAGGTAACAGCAGCTTGGTCAGGAGCTCATAACAGTACCCTCCCCTTTAGGAAGGGTTGAAGAACCCCTAAACATAGATTTCTCAGGAAATAAAAAAAAATTGTTTAACAATATGTGGGGCATTGACATCTTTAGCTGGAATCCAAGATCGCTCCTCAGTTCCATAACCTTTCCAGTGGATAAGAAAAAAACTTTGTTCCTGACCTTTTTATTGTCCAAAATACAATGGACGATGAATTCTTGATGTCCTTTGACAATGGAGGAGGTTTTCTAAGGGGGGAAGGATAAAACTTAGAGGAATGAAAAAAAGGGTTTGAAGAGCAATGAAAGGTAATGGGTATTCTGAGGCTCCTAGGCAGATGTAATCAGAAAGCAACAGGATTGATCTTCTAAATAATTTTGAAAGGACCAATGAATTTAGGACCTAGTTTCTTTGAAGGCTAGTGCAAATAAATATTTCGGGTAGACAGCCAAACTAGATCACCAACTTTAAAATGACAAATTCTTTGATGTCTGTCAAAAAACTTGTTGGTTTGGAAAGAGGCTTGTTTGAGCACCCAATGAACGTCCTTACAAATAGATCTCAACCTGGCGGCAGTACAAACATCAGGGGAAAGAGCCTCAAAAGAATAAAATTTCAGGTGGAATCCAAAAAGACAAAAAAAAGGAGAAACATTAGTAGCGGAATGTGGAGGGTTGTTATAGGCGAACTCTGCCCATGTAAGACAGTCCAGCCAATTATCCTGACGCTTGGAGATAAAACAGCGATGATATTGTTCAAGAGATTGTTTAGTCCTTTCAGTCTGTCTGTTAGATGGAGGATGGTATGCAGAAGAGGGGCTGAGATTGATTCCAAGGAGGGTACAAAACGCTCTCCAAAACTTGGCGACAAATTTGGATCCTCGATCAGAAACAATATCAAGAGGGATACCATGGGGAATAAAAATGTGTGTAGAAAAAAGTTGGGCCAAAGCCTTGGCAGAGGGTAATACACCTAGAGAAATGAAATGTGCCATTTTAGAAAAACGGTCAACCACCACCCAAATGGTATTCTTTGGCAGAAAGAAGGGAAGCAGTTGACCAACCGGAGGGGTTCTTAGAACCTTGTTTCAAGCACAAATCTCACAGGAGAGGATGAATTCTCTGATGTCCTTGGACATATTAGGCCACCAGATGTGATGAGACATTAATTTCAGGGACTTAGATATTCCAGGATGACCTGAAAACCTACCACAATGAAATTCAGATAACACTGATCTGCAAAACTTGACTGGAACAAAAAGATGGCCTGCAGGCATATTAGACGGAGCTTGAGATTGCAATTGAGAGAGACAATCAAAGAGATCTTGGGTGAGGCCCAAAAGAATAGCAGAAGATGGAACAATGGGAGTGGGATCCAATTTAGGAGGATGGACGAGCTCCCTCTAACTAATGACGCCACTCCTCAAACGCCCATTTAATGACCAATAACCCTCTGTTGCCAACATCATAATTAGATTGAGCAGAGGAAAAGTTATGAGAAAAAAAGCACATGGTTGAAGTCTATGGTCATGTTCATTTTCTTGTGAAAGAATAGCTCCAACCCCAACATCAGAAGCATCCACTTCTAAAATAAAAGGCCGGTCAGGATCTGGATGCCATAACACTGGAGCCAAGGCAAAGGCTTTCTTTAAATTATCAAAGGTAAGCACAGCTTGATTAGACTAACGAGCTGGATCCGCATCCTTTTTAGTAAGGTAAGTGATGGGAGAATTGAGGAGAGAGATGGTCTTGAAGAAATTACGGTAGGTAAATTAGGTTAGCAAAACCTTGGAAGCGTTGGATTGCTTTAAGGTTAGTGAGTCTAACCCAATTCAAAACTGCTTGAACCTCACTAAGATCTATAGCAAATCCTTTAGATTAAATAATGTATCATAAAAAGGCAATTTTCTCCAGCTCGAATTCACACTTCGAGATTTTAGCGAATAGTTGAAGCTCCCGTAATTTTTGAAGAACTTGTCTAACGTGGACTCGATGTTTGGATAAAGATCTTGGATAGATAAGGATACTGTCCAAATAAATTACAATAAATTTTCCAAGATAATCCCAGAGCACTTCATTAATAAAATCCTGAAAAACTTCAGGCACGTTGCTTAATCCGAAGGGCATAACCAGATATTCATAATGTCTGGATTGGGTGTTAAAAGCAGTTTTCCATTCATCACCATGGCAAATCTGGACAAGGTTATATGCCCCTCATATAGAAAAAATGTTGGCCTCCCTCAATTGATGAAATAAATCTGAAATCAAAGGCAGAGGATAAGAATTTTTTACAGAGATGTCATTCAAAGCACGATAATCTGTACAAGGGTGGAGGGTGCTGTCCTTTTTGGATACAATAAAAAACCCTGCTCCAAGCAGGGATTTAGAAGGATGAATAAAACCCTTGGATACATTTTCTTGGATGTAATTATCCATAGCTTTATACTCTGAAAGAGATAAAGAATAAAGGGCCTCATTCATTAAAAACGATATTGGCGCGATTTTTTTAAAGAAAATTCCGAATTCATTAAAACGCGATTTTTGCAGTCTCAGGCGATGTTCTGCGATTTTTAAAGGGCTAAATCGCCGTGATTTTCAATATAAAACCACCGCAATTAGCCCTTTAACAAATCGCTGCAAATCGCGTGAGATAGAAAAAAAACGAACACCTTAGCCATGCTGTACTGATCGAACTACAAGGATCAGCAAAGCTGACCCTTGTAATTCTATCAGCACAACATGGTTAGACTTCTTACCATGCAGTGCTGCGTGTAGTGTGTAAAAAAAAAAAAAAGAAACACCCACAAAACATACATTAACCCCTAAAATCATAAAATAAAGTATGCATGTAAAAAAAAAAATTCCCTAACTAACAATGTTCCCTAAATGTGTGGACTTACCTCCGTTGGTCATCTCCCCTAATCTAAGTGTAATGTGTGCAGTGTATCGTGTGTATTAAAATAAATAAAATATTTGTGCACTCATCGGTTGATGTAAGCATCTTGGGAAACCTTCAATTCTTCTTAGTATGATGTCTTCTGCAGTTTTCTTCTTCATTGGATCATCTTCTCCTGTTGCCACGACGCAGGAACACTTCTAATCGCCACCTGGGCTGCCCCTTATGACGGAAGTAAGGGAGGGTTTTCTCCCAGCCAGTTCGAAAATGGCTGGGAGAAAACCCTCCCTTCCTTCCTGGCAGCCTGACCCTATCCCACCATCTCCTGCAGCCTGACCCTAATTCTTCCCCTCCCTGCAGCCTGACCCTAACCCTCCATCTCCCGCAGCCTGACCCTAATCCTCCCTCCTCTGCAGCCTAACTCTAACCCTCCCTCCCCCGCTAGAGTTCCCCTTTTATACTGTTAATGACATCAAGGGGACCTCTAGCGTCTAGTCTTATACGCTAGAGGTCCCCCTGATGTCATTAACAGTATAAAAGGGGAACTCTAGTATCCGACTGCTCATTACATCGGCGCCACTGAACTGGAAGGAGGATCTCATTGTGGCAACAGTATGAAGACCGGACAGAAGAACTACAAGCAACTATCCTGCCTTCTTCAACCAACTGGACCGTACTCCAACCAAATATTCCAGGACTACAAGCAGCTCCATGCAAGTCATCCCAAGACAGATGACTGCTGAACAGTGAGTCGATACTATTTTTTTTATTTTTTACACACACAGAACACACGACACATAGGTTTTTATTAAACAGAGTGGCCACCTGTTTATATATAACATCTAAGGGGGATACATAATGTACTGTTAATGTTTTTTTAACTAAGTAATGTATTGTACTGTAAATAGTGTGTGTTTTTTTGTGACTGTGTTTTTTTTTTTTTTTTAACAGCGGGCACAGTGCAGCATCCTTATGACCCTTCACATGCTGATGCTGATATTACTACAAGGCACAGCAACGCTGTGCCTTGTAGTTCTATCAGCGCATGCATGCTAAGTGTTACAAGCATGATGCGCTTGTCATTTCTAGAAAAAAACACATGTCAATTATATTGACATGTGTTTTTCAGCTAAAGTGTGTGTCGCTTTCAATGAAGGCGCCACACACAGAAGGCGTTTTTTTGGGGCGCTTTCAGTGCGAATTTTGAAAAATCGCCTTTAGTGAATCCAGCAACCCCTATGTTTTACAAGGCAAACAGCTGGACGATTTTTTCCTAGCGATTATTTCCGTGTCGATTTTGCTGAAGGCTAAAGTCCCGGGACTTTGCCTTTAGTGAATGCGGCGATGGCCTAATCGCCAGCAAAGTCCCAGGACTTTTAGCAAGACTGACCTTAGTAAATATACCCCTATGTCTTTATAACTGCAGTGTGCATTACAGAGTTGAATACTTTGTGGAAACACCATAAGGGTTCATAATAAACAAACTACTAAGTATCAGGAAGAACATCAATATTTTGAACATAACTAAACATCAAGCACTTTGCATTTCATAACAATAATGTATGCACAGCCTAAGGTAATCTTTTATTCTAAGTAATATAATACAAAAGGCTTCCACTAATACAGATATTATATTAAGTTCGATTTATTTTAGACACTAAAGAAAAAAATTACACATATAAATTAGGTACAATGTATTTATTATAAAAATGGGAGGCATGTGAAAGAAATGGATTTTCACACTATATTGTTCATTAATTTTAACTACATCACTCAACAAAAATAGATCTAAAGCAAAAGGTCCACTGCAATTATTCATAATTGCCACAAGAATCATAAGAGAATATTGCTTATTAAAGCACTTCAAAACATTTAGAAGCGTAACTCATTAGTTGTGCTGAATTATATGGAGGCTGAATTATAATTTCATGAAATGTATCAGTGGGACATTATTATGCCAGATAATTATCCTTGGTTTAGTTCTTCTTGACTCTCGAATGCTATAAGGTGAATTCAGCAGTAAGGGGTTTAATTCTGTAAAATGAACTAAGCTTTTGTTTAAAAACAATGTACACAATAACATAAAAAAAAAATTGATCTGTGTCTTGTTATGGTTTTGTTGTGACCAAAGTCAAACAGTGAATTATGGTTTTTTTTGGATTTGCAAATAACTGAATTTTTTTTATTTTTGTTTAACAATTTCTTAGAATCACATTCACCTTTGTTGATGAAATTGCATTGTCACACAAATAATATATTTGTATTCTCATCGGGCTGGATCCAGACTTAAGAAGGAGCTTGAAATTAGGAGAGGAAAGTTACTCTTGGGCTAAACCATGTTGATTGCAGGGGAATCATATTTAATCTGTTGCAAACAGCATTAGAGTTAAGAGGTGATGTTTCCCAGCCCAAGTCTTAATAACAATGTAATAGTAAAGCTGGTCAGTATCTGTGTGCAGTAAACAATTCAAAGATATATCCCTGCATGCAAAGAATACAATTAACTTGACTCCCACTGAAATCAACATGGTTTTTCCCAGGAGTAACTTTCCTCTCCTAATTTCAAGCTCCTTCTTAAGACTGGGTCCAGCCTATCATCTGAAATATACCAAAAATCAGTATTACATACAGTAAATATAGTTGTTTTTATTATTGTAGAATGAACTCTAATGTATAGAAGTATTACTGATGTCCCCAGATTTGTAAAAAAAAATAAAAATAAAAGCAATAGCTTCAGTCCACAAAGTAGTGCGCCATTCCAGATTCAGGTAATCATATTTGGGTTGTTTGCCATTACTAATCAACAGTCCCGACACAAAACAGCTAGATGTTCCTTCTTGTACACCATTATGAGCTTGTACTATGTGAGCACTGTCCCCTTGGTGAAACAGGGAAGTGTTACAGACAGTGGTTGGCAAGTATCAGAAGGTCAGACAGGATAATACTGAATCTCAAGGAATGTAAACATAATCTGGCTCAAGTAACAGAGACAAGAAAAAAGACTGAGCAGGAATAAACAGAGAATACTTGGCTTGATCAATGTATTCTCACCCGTCACTGTGGTCACCTAATAAAATGTAAAAGTAGGCATAAAATAAAAAGCAGGCACCCAAACACACAACGCATTTTTAAGGAAGCCCATCCACAGTGGGAGCAAGTGCCTTTCCTTGACTACAAAACTCCTCCTGTTGCAAATATATATACTCTTCAAACTGATACATTTGGTTATCTTTGAGAATACGAAGCAGAAACATGCTACTCTTCTTGACCTAATGTTGATTTCCCCTTTGGTCACCATCAAATTTACCTATTACTGACAATAATTTTCTATTTCTTGAAAAAACACCAAATACAGGGGAAAAAACCACAACATACATACTCAGGAACACCTTACGTAAGGTGGTAGGAACCCAACAGTTTTATTATGACAAAATTTCACAAATATTCTATTTAAATAAATGCATTTAATGTTCATGTTAGTATATTATTTCCACTTATTGCACTCTGGCTGGAGTAATTTTGTGAGTCTTACTTAGCTTGTAGCTCTTTGTTTTAGAAGAGGTCTTGGTTGCTTATTATAAGATCAGAATCGGACTGGGGCATGAAGTGCCCACCAGGGAATACTGTGATGGCGGCCCACCACATAGTCAATGGGTGTGGTCAAAAAGTCATTGCCGGAGGATGCTTGTATCAATGAAACTTGCAAATAAACTGTTTCATCTGTGTGAAAAGCGTTATACTATTAATTTTTAGTTACAGTGACCCATATAATTACAGTGAGTATCCTACTGAACACAAGGCAGAGAACATACTACTGATCACCATACAATAAGGACAACTAAAGATAATAGCAACTTCATGCTAGTTACCGCCATACAATACAGACTATATCCTAGCTATTGCCATACCATACACACTGCACTCTAGTATCACCATACATTACACATTGAATCCTAGTTATCACCATATAATACACATT
>WWET01001172.1:251243-267669 GCA_011038615.1 Limnodynastes dumerilii
ATAAATACTACCTAACTGACAACATTTGCTTGACAGGTTGCCATATGTTTCTGTATTTCTTTTTAGACAAATCAACATTTTAAAATAACTTCCAGGAACACTTTGAGATGGTGTATCTAATCCTAGCACATGAGGCACTGTCTAGCCGCTCTTTGAGGTGCCTATTACAATATCCATAATGATATGTTTACAGAGAACAAATAGAATTAAATTTGCATATATGTTATAAATTCTTAGAAATTGCACAAGAAAACGGAACAGCTTTATTTTTAAACTCTAATATAAAGTCGATCTACAAAACATCACCTCTTAACTCTTTCTTTTTGCTGTTACTTTCAGCTTAGGATCACCCTAGCAAGGTAGATCACATGTGCATAAAGCCGTCTAGGTGTTATAAAACTGCAACTCACAGCATGCTTGGCCTGGTATCAGCTATGCATGTACTGATGTAGCATGTTGGACAAGAGAAGTGTCAGTGCATGTTTAAGCCTGGCATAAAGTGGTAAAACAGGACAGATATGGACCCTGCTTTGGTTATTTCTTACAAAGGGTCACAGACCTGAGCACAATAAGATAAACACAGTGTAATATTCTACACTGCAAAAATAGATAAATCAAGCAAATACTTATCATCAACTTTATGACAAATGTGAACTGTGGAGGAGAATTTGAGCTAACAAGACAAGAATAAACAAAAATCAATATTACTTAATACTTTAACACATTAACACACCCAACAACTTCATCATATATTGGTCATGCGTATGCTGACACGTTTGACTGATGTTAAGATTACAATAACATCATGTACATGAGATTTCGGAGATTGGTAGTGTATACAATAGCTAAATTAAGTGGAGATCTAAGAGTTACCCTGTTGGATCTATAGTGCTATCCCAATAATGGTGCCAAAACCATGTGATGGATTGTAATGTTTTCAGGATTTTATCTTGTATTACTTGTACAAGATACTTTGTATTACTTTGTACAGACTATCTATGTTTAGGCCCCACTTGGTAATGAACTTGTGAACACCGTTGCTCTGTGTCATGTAAATCCCATTAAACCATTGTCAGGGCTAAGGCTGCAGGAGAGATCCATTTATGGAGAATTGCTTTATGTGCTAGTGACTACTAGAGTCAGTCTTGATGGTTGGACTGATTTGTAGGGCAGTTGCCAGCCCAAGTCTCATATTTAAGGGGAGTTTTTCTGTAGTGTATGCCAGATCATATCCCGTGCAAAGCAGGTGCATTGGGTATGTGCTTTGAACCATAGTCTTCTTATTGCTAAAGCTTTCCTTTTACAGTGCATTACAATGATATGCTTTTTCGCTGGACTGTGCTATGTTTGACACATTTAGGTTATCCTTTTATTGTCGCATAGTACAGTAAATTATTTATCACAGAGCTGCATTGGTCTGGTTTTGCTATGCTTAGCTCCTTAATAAAATGTATCATTTCAGCTGCTTGAAAAGTATGAAGCAATAGTTAACGCATATTGAGATGTCGTTAAATTTTACACGTCCTACATAATTTTATTTTACACATATTAGAAATACTTTCCTTAGCATGCACCACTACTATAAATGTGCAGACATTCTCTCCCTGGCACGGTACACATAAAGCCATAAACATACCTTTAGACTGTAACTAGCTGACAGTTACTGCATTTAGTAACATTCTGAAATGGAAGGAATCAAATTTGGTGGAAACATATGTTGGAACTTGGGTGCAAAGCACTGTGGTTCTCACTCAGCCATTAATAATATATTTATGCAATTAAAATAAAACATTGTTCTAGATGATGAATTGCATATTGTAATTGTTATGATATTGATGATGGTGCATGAGAACTGGAAGAGTGAAGGCCCTGTCTGACATGAGTCAGTGCGGGTGGCGTTTGAAAGGAGGCATGTAGATGTTTGATCAGGTCCGTTTTTAAGGGTGTTTAAAACTTTAGAAGCCAGTGGAAGAGTTAGATTTATTAATGGGTATTTATCCCAAAGGTGGGGAGTGATCAAAAAAAAGAAAGATGATGAAAGATATTGTCAACTTTAAGTAGCTATGGTTCATCGATGTGGATATGAAACATAGATAATACTGGTATTTAAATATACTACTGTCATACTTGAATCAGTAACATAGACATAAGTTTGGAGGTAAGGTTATAGATAGAAGAAGAGTCAATAAAATGTTTTGTTGGAAAGGTGAGAAGAGACTTGCTTTAAATAAGAGACTTGCTTTCAGGCGAATATAGAAACTAAGAAGGCACAAATCTTCAGGTCAAAACAGTAGAGAACATAGTACAAGCTATGAATATGAAACATGTAAATTAGACCAGAGGAGTAACTAGTGCTTCCCATAGCAAAGGTTAATCAAACTATATTCATGATGAGAGAACTGAGGTGAAGAATGACCTTTGTGGAAAAGTGAGCTAGGGGCCATCAGCACAAGTAACTAGTAAAAAGAAAAGATAAAAGGATAAAAGAGATATACGGGGAGAGGGAGAGGGAGCACGTCTAAATGGTCAGATGGCCATTAAGGTTATGAGGTAGGCCTGTGTTCCTGGTGGAACTTAAGGTTCGGTAAATACTCAAAGTTAAATGACACCACACAAGACAATTCTTAATCAACTATAGTGTTTAATAAAGAATTAAGCAAAATACGTGAATAATACTTAGCTTCAGCTGGTACTTATTGCTTGATAATGATCACCAGATTTCCAGGGGCCCCTATCTCGATTGTTGTCGACCTGGAAAAGGTCAGTGGGTATTTCCGCACTTACTCAGGTCACTTATGATCACCCCTGCACTTAGTCAGATAAGTTATGTTCATAGCCCAGATCAACAGAGCCGGAACTCCCTACCTTATTAGGTTATGATCATGTTTTAAGCAAGTTAACTGGTACTACTTATCGAACTACTTTCTACATGGAGATGGAGAGGTCGTGGAGATAAGGAGCCAGAATTCAGGGTTCTTAGGAATATCTTTTCCATCCAGTAGTTTAGCTATTCAGCTTGGAATAGTTTAGCCAGTCAACAGGGGGCATTCCTACCAGATACAGATGAAGGTACCTCCTGAGGAGCCACATCTCCAACAGGTGTCTGGGGTGTCAGGAAAGATTGCATGTAATCTTCAGAAGGGACTATGGACCGTATTCATGCATGCGCATGATTAGTAGGTCATTTATGCAATATACGTACCAGTTACCATTACACAGAGCAGCTGATTGTAAAATTCATTTCAGCTGCTCTATGTAACAGCCGCAGAGGCTCATATAGGAACTTCCTGTATGAGGGTAGGAAGGAGGAAGAAAGAAAGGAAGGGAGGAGAGTGCTTTGGAGCAAAGGTAAGTAAACATGATGGAAATACTGGTGGACTGGATACACATTATGGGGTTGCTGGGGGGCTGGATGCACATGAAGGGGATACTTGGGGGCTGGAGGCACATGATGGGGTGACTAGAGGGGCACTAGAGTGGCACTTACACGTTTTTTTAGGTGCAAGTTCAGACCTAAGCAATGTTGAATTGAAAGGGGAAGCAATTTTAAATTGTGAGAGAAGAATTAGAATTAAGAGGTGAAGTTTCTTAGGTCAACTCTCTTTTATAGAATAGGCATAAAGCTATGCAATATTTCAATTCTATGTGTAACAGTAAAGTATTTCCTCTTTATGCAAAATATTTTAAAGTAATTAGCCCCGAGCTGGTTTAGCCGAGCTGTACACTTGCACCTTTTTTACACTTACTCCCAAACTTTGAATCAGCCTCATAATGTTTCCAATTGTGTTTGTTTTTTGTGGTTATAGAGTTAATTTTAAAAAGTTTCTACCATATGTTAATGAGCTAAAGTGTAGTTTAAAATTGGATCAATTTTAAAAAATGTAAAACATTGTTTACTGTCGAAATGCTGTACAGCAGTATTTTTTTGTTGTTGTTTATGGATTCAACTCTGTCATTTTTATTTTATTTGTGTCATGTTTGAACTTAAATTGTGTTTTTCTAGTGACCCATGTGCGGACTGTGTTTCTTTCTTTATACAATTTTTTTTTTTAATATGCCAAAGTGCTATGTATCAGGATTTCTGGTCTGAGGGAATAAACTTCTTTGGCCTTGTCCAGGCTGCACAAGACAATATTTGTAACAATATTTTTTTTCATAACTCATAAACACAATTAAATACAAAAAGCTAATCCAAAAACATTTTTATAGTTTGACATTCATTCAGTATCATAAACAAACAGCTTGAATATAGTACAAAGTTCAGTCGCTTCAGTCAACATTAAGGGTTAATGTTGAGAACCAAAAACAAAACTAATTTAGATAATATGTTAGGTTAATTGTCCCAATAAAATAACAAAGGCATGCTAATAAGACATATTAAGCTATGCCAGTAAAGCTAGCTTTGCGTTTACTTACGTTTGTTAGAATCTCTACTAGTTTTAGGATACTAAACGGACGCACGATTCAAAGAGTCACTACTACGTGCGTTACTAAATATACGCAAGACACAACTACATGCGTAAATACATGTACGAGTGAAGGGTGTAGGTAACTACAAATGTATCAATTACTGAATCTGAATTGCGGATTATACTCTTGCGTATTTTTAAATTAAAAATAATAATTAGTAATAATTATTATTAGTATATTAGTATATATTAGTATATTATTAGTATAATTGCGTACTAATAATTTAGTACGCAATTTCACACGTAAGCGTAAATACGGTTCTCTGAGAGTTGATGCGCTTCTCTTAAGAAGAGGGTTAACTAATTTTCTTAGGGTGCCAGCTATCTATTATTTCTCCACCTGCTGGAATGTACACAGTAAGCTCTGTTTCCGGCTGCTGACAGACTGTTCCATGGGAGCATGACACTATTGTTCCAACATCTTCATTTTTCAGATTAAACAAGTCAGTATATACCTTTTTATGGAACATGAGTTTTTTGGCTGGCTTAAAGCAAGGCACTGAGGATTCCTTTAACACTTCTAAAAGGAACATTAACAAGACTGTTCCATTAAGTTCAAATGTGAATACAAAAACAAAGATTCACTACTTTGATAGAAATTAGACAAAATTTAAATGCATACAGTAACAACTTTTGGGGCCACACACTCCCTTAAATTGTGGACTTGCCTATTTTAAGCATCCCGTTTATAGTAGCCTGGATACATGTATTAAAGATATGAATGAAAATATTTCTAGGTTAAACGAGGCTACGCTTTACAATCCCAGAGGGAGCAGTGTGAAAGAAAAGCTACCCTGGCAGATAGGATTCCATGGATACAGACATCCTGCACCTGTAGTCAGTACACTAAGGAAATTATGAAAGAGATGGGCATATGCCAGTTTTTACTCCTAAAGAATGTATCTATGTGTGTCAATGTATGGTATTGTTTGGAACATTTTAATTCCTTCACATAATCACGTTCCAGGAGACCCTACAGGATCAGAGACTTCCTTACTTTCTACATGCTATTGCTCATGTGGCTTTTATTATGAAAGAATAACGAAACAGTTTTACAGAATGACATTATATTGGCCAGCCTTAGAGATTAAACTATCAAAGCAAGATTTATCAAGGTAGTATGCTTACTCCAAACATATCTTCTTTATCAAGGCAGTATGCTTACTCCAAACATATCTGCTTTAAGATACTAGATCAAAAACAGTTAATTAGCCCTGTGAAGACTTGCAATATTTTGGATAATTTGCTTGAATACCATTGTCTGGCTGGAAAAAATGAAACAATGTAACAAATCACTGGTTCCAACCTATCAAAAACAATATATGAGGCTGCCTCCTGTTTCCATTTTAAATTTAGTTTCTATAGGATTTTATTAGTGACTAATATATGCTGATTGCTGCTTAATTCCTGTTATATTAAGAAGCAAAAAGTTTTACATGGTATAGAATTAGAACTAAACCATAAGTGTGAACATATAGCTTTGTACTTCTGCACACAGTGATTTTATGGACACCATGGGTCTAATACAGACCTACGGGCATTTTATGGCTGCCCGAAGTCTGTACGGCTGTCATCATAGTGGGGAGTGCACGCCCTGTGCACTCCCCGCTGGGGACATAAATCTGGACACTTACATGTCGAGATTCCTACCCTAACGATTACGATCCTTATGGCCGCACAGCTGATCGTAACGGGGCTTCCTCCGCCCCCGTTCCCTAATCTGCATGTCTATCTCTGCCTTGGGGAAAGCCCCCTTTTCGTAACAGCCGGCGGAACATGACAGATGACATCAGTGCAAAGGTCTGGATCAGAATGGCTAGATATGTTCCACCCTTTTGCAACTGCAACCCAGCTCCTTTATATGAAGCAATCAGAAGTGTCATTCCTCTTACATCTGGATGGATCAGAATGCTTTCTGTTTATTTAGCATGGATGCATACACAGATTGGTAACCCAGGACCAGATTCAGATTTAAGAAGATTTTCCATGCATTCGTAATAGATCTGTACGTTAATACAAAATAAGTACGTTTTGCAAACTGAATACATTTTGGGACACTTCCGTGTTGTGAAAGCAACCTTAAGTTAAACGTTCGCAAATACAACCGCACGTCTACTGTATTGCCACGCCTATTTTTTGCTATTTACATTCCGATTGACGCCTACTTATTAATAATCCGTCCGATCTTTTATGTTCGTACGGAAGTTACTTACGCATCATTCCATTATTACGCATTTTGCATACGTAAATTACCAGACGTTCTTAATTCTGAATATGGTCCCCAGTCTGTAAAAAAGGGAAAATTGGATGGCTGAATCTGGCCTTTAGAGAAGCTTCTTCTTTTTTTTAAGTTAAATTTAGCTTTTTAAATGATTTGGACATTAACTAGACTAGTGCACTACAATTAGGATGGTGTTAGAGGACAGTTACTATCCCTAACTGGTTTTCAATAAAGTCGCTTGCAACATTTCTATATGTTGTTAATAGATGTTTCCCTTTTGTAAGTAGAATACTTTGGGCCTGATTCACAGATAAGGAAATAAGTACGCTCGGATTCGCAAAACTACACACCTAAGTAGCTAAGGCAATTTTCATGACACGGTTTTAGTTCCCACGGATCTTAACTGACTTCCGCATCCATAGTGTTAACTTTCCATGCGTATCTTTGTGCGGATTTTGCTTAAGTACGTGCACACTTTGCAAACCCACCTCCCCCATCCACTTTTCTTAACTTTAAACTTATGGAATACGGGCATGTACCTTCTTCCAGAGCTCTTTAGGCAGGTGTATAACATCTGGATCGCACATGCACAACACGCAAAAAATGGTAAGACACGCACGTATAATTAGGTACATTATTAAGTGTCAATACGGACCTTCCCTTGCAGCACAGATAAATTGTAAGTTTGGGACACTGATTTCACATACAGTGCCCATAATTTAAACATGGTGGGGGCTAGTATGTTCATGTCCTTGTTGAAATGTCACTGAAACAGAAACATTGGATATATAATTTGTACTTTGTAAGCAGTTCTGTGAATTTCTAATTTGAATGTCCTTTAAAATCCTTTAAGTGCCATCTGTTTCTGAAATATCATATGACTGTTTGTATCTATGCATCCACAAAGTTAATTTTTAAATTAAATACAATTACTATTTATGTTAGACATTATATTATAATAAAGAAATGTACCTTATCCCACTTGTTGGGAAAGATACTGTAGTATAAGAGGTTTGTTTACCTTCTCATAGGTACTTTGAATGTAGTGAAAGAGCTGTAACCTATTTTTCAGTTTACATTAAACCATTCCCTCATTACACTGATTATTTGAATATATTTTTACCCCAAGATCTTTACCTAACTCTCTTTAGTATAGCATCTATTCAAGAACTTGTTGGAAGTTCTCTATATTTATTTAATTACAAAGATGACGGTTGACCCCATTTATGACACTTAATTAATATGTATAATACCTTCAACATATAATAGAATCATGACTTGATTTAATCAGTTTGTTGTGCAAGCCCAAACTTTAGCAATATCTTTCCAGTAATATAAAGCTTGCAGTTCTTGTGATCATGAAACACAATTCAATATCTAGAGAAGGTTCACATTTCAGTGGAAAAATAACAAACCTGGAAAAAGGGTTGTTCTGGTTTATATCAATGTTAAACATAATAAAGTACAGTAGACAAATATTACTGCTTATAACAAACCTTAGAACAGCTATGCCTAGTGAGAATAATGTGCCCACTTAAAACATTTTGTGCAAGTGTTGAATCTGATGACTTTGTATTGGGAAATTAATTCATAAATTGTTGAAGACAAGGACAGACCTCTACCAAAGGTTGATTATTCATAATGCACTGAAAAAGTAACAGAGACTAAAGTGTAGAATATTTTTTCTTTACATAGAGCAGTTAGATTACTTTCTTCGGCTGTATTTTTATAGTCACTAAATATTAATAGTACTTTAAGATTAAATAATAAATAGTAAGTTACTATATTCAATATGTGGAACATAAATCTAAAACCTCAAATTTGAACAATAAAACAGAATCTGATCCTAATTTGCAGAAACTTGCACTTTACCATGTATTAAAGGATATATTAGGTACTGCACTTACTAAGGTCCAACCAAATGACTTTATAAAAGCCTTAAAACACCTATGCAAAATTAGTAGCATTGGAGTAGGTTTCTGAACTTTGGTTTATTGGTTAGAGGTACAGTAGCATAATATCAGTACCACAATACATGCTTCCTATTCGCAGGGGAAATCAAGACACTTCTAACTTATTCCTATTAAAGAGTTGTATGCAAGAGAACACCTAAAAATAGTTTTCTGCTAAAGTTAACTTTTATTAGCTATGCAATGTTTCAACAAATGTTGTAGTCTCTGAATTCAAATTGTACAACATTTGTTCCTACAGCAACTATTAAATAATGCAAACAGAATATCATTATTAACATTACTAAAAGTGAACACTTGCTTTACCTACAGAAAATGTCAGATTTGCTTAATTATTGGTGAACATGGGGAAAAAAATTGTGACCTTGAAATTTGTTACATTATATCTTTATGGATAAAAGTGATGAAACCCAAGAAGCTCAAAGAGGTAAATAGCTACTTAGTCACAAGATAATGTAATAAATAGAGTGTAACACCTAATCTTACATTCTGCTGTTGCAGTGAAGGGTATTATTAATGTAAATACTGGCATGAAGAGAGGAATGCCAGTCATATGAGGTGGTAATAGGAGGAAGGAAAGGTACATTTCAAAATATATATTGCAACATTTCAGGTACTCAGACAAATTGTTCCAGTTGATAAATTCAAATCAATTGATAAGCAGAAGAAATGGCAAAATGTATCATTCATACCATTTATAAGTAATTGGACATTATATATCATAATTAGACTTGAGCCATCAAATAAAATTAACCCATGGTTTTAAATAAAACATAACAGAAGAAAAATATTTTTATTGCATCTGAAACTACAAATCATCGCAATAGGAAGATAAAAATGTAAAGTTAATTTATTTAAAATCACAAAATCCATCGGAGGCAAAGCATGACAAGGATATGTATGAAAAGATACATTATTATTATTCTGTTGCAAATTAACAAGAAGTAAATGCACAACCTCAGATGAGGTGGTTTGTGTGTTACATTTGATGTATATTCTTAATAGGAAATAATCAAAATCTGCACTTGCAACACACAAATTTTTTAGGCACAATTATCACCCTATTGAGTACAGCTTCATCCAGGTGAGATTGTGTTGTGATATCAATAAACTGATAAATTGTGTATTTGAGTGCAGAAGGCTTCATTATTCTGTTATAGAGATCACACACACTCCAGTTTAACAAACTCCAGTTTAACAATTATCAATTTCATACACTGTGCTATTATTCATAAATCACTATTATTTCAGTGCACCCTTAACTTAAACAAAGAAATATTAGTTATATAATATTTTTAATTTAGGGAAATCATTAGTAATATTAATTGAATTTTTTTTTTAAAAAACAAACAACGAAAAAAAAATAATTACCGGCTTTCTTGCTGCTCTATATACTTACAGCACACAACCAGTTTAAAAAGATACATACATCTGCATAGTCAACTGCTAAAGTTGTAAGACGTTTTTGAAAGTCTGTACAATGAAATCTCACCTCACTAGGTTACAAACATTCCAAATTTAAACATAAACATTCATCATTCCAAATTCAGAGACAAAGCTACATCCTCTCTGTATTATGCCAGTTAAAACAGAAAGTTAAACTAACAAAACAATAATGATATGAGGCATATCTGGAGTTTAACAAATAAGACAGAATTATCTGACAAGGAGAACAGACTGTTCAGATTGCAATCAAAGAGCAGATCATTATGGTTATAAAAAAACAAAACATGCCTTGTCCTTTGTAAATTTTCACCACTATAAAACATTATATATACATGCACATTATTGTCTACCCCTCCCTCAATAAGTTAAAATTTTTCATAAATTGCCCTGCAAATAAAGATAAATGGTTAACAAACCTCCTGAACTACTCATTACAGGATCATAATGTAGCCCATATATTGCTAATATCAGATTTTCATATTTTACACATAATGCTTTTAACAATACAATATATATTTACATAGCAGGCACCTGCATAAAATTGCATTCTTTAGAACATATTGGCAAGTTTGTATAAAAAAAATCAAAATAGTTCATTATATTCATACCATATATTGTTTCATTTACTCATTTGTTTTGTGTATACTAGAAGTACATTTGACATATTATAATCCTAAATCCCTCTACTGAAGTAGGCACTCAACAAAACAAGCAAAATCTTCCCAATATGAGACTTGGAAGCTCAGTAGCAATAACTATACTTGCATTTATAAAAGTTAAAAAATAATTTGTTTGGCAGAAAAATGTACACACAACTTTATTTTAATAGATTCTTTATTTAATTTGAGTTACCAAAAGGTCACTGCAGTTTATAGAAAGTCTGCTTTTTATATAAACTGCATATTCTGTTTACAAAAAAAACAGTGCAAAAGTATTACTGTGTTTGCCAGTTACGGATTAAAAAAAAAAAGTAAAAAAACAACAACATGCTTACTATCCCCATGTTGGACATGCAATGACTTGCAATTTGCTTTGATGCTTTCTCACAACTTAACAGTTTCAGAGAACATTTTAAAAGAAACTTTCAAAAGGACAATAAAAAACCTAAAACACACAAAACTTGAGGCAGTTGCTGTTGACTGTTATCCGTATTGGCAATGGTTGTACTACTTTGAAACTGAAAGAACACAAACCAAAGAAAAATAGCACTGTATTTTTTATGTATTTTGCAGGACTGAATATCCTAGAACAGCAAAGCAAGTCAAGTCTGTTAAGTATGTTTCGCATGCAAGGTTCAGTGTCTACAGTACATAGTAAATTATAATGCAGCAATAAACTTCACAGTCAGATGGAGGCATACAAATTCCCTGCATGGAGTGATTTTTTTTTTGTTGTATTTCCAGCAGGGAATGAAAGGAGAGCAAGCTCAGGGTTAGATGCATTATCTGTACATTAAGTTCATGCATAGATAAAGTGTTGCTCTTGAGTGAAAAACAATCTTTATACATCAGAGTTTGTGCTCAAGTTTGTTAGTCTTGGATCTGCATTGATTTCATATCTGTAGTGGTAGCCTTCCATATGATCCCTGCATGCATCTCTTATGTTGTAAATCCACTTTTTAATCCCTTTTCTGTTCAAATATAAAACAAGAAGGAAGATCACTCCTATGAGGGCTAAAACTATACCCAGGAAAACATATGATGTTTGTAAACTATTATCTGTAATATATGGTGGACATTCTAGCTCTGAGATTTTCACAGCAAGCAGTGGGAGAGACATCATCTTCTCTGGAGAAGAACATACCAAGCTAGATGAGTCTTTCACTACGGTGGTCTCCTTAAGCCATGTGATAAAGTACTCAATTTCACAGTCACAGACCCAGTTGTTGTTGCTTAGTTGAATTGTTAAACCTGGCTGTGTGGTGAAATCTACAAGTGTTGTGTTTCTCAGATGTTTTATTGAGTTGTGTCTCAGGTCCAAGGTCTCAAGATGGCTGAGGTTTGTGAAAGTCCCTTCTTTGATGCTTATTAATGAATTATTGTTTAAGTTAAGATGTTTGAGACTAGGCAATGAATTAAAGATGCCTGTGGGTAAATACATCAAATTATTCCCACTCAGGTCCAGACTTTGGAGGTTAGTTAGTGATCCACTCTGCAGGCTCCCTGCCAACAAGAAGATTATGGATTCATTGTATAAAGAGTTGCTGAAGTTCAGTTCTACAACTGGGCTGCTGCGGCTTCCATCAACTTGGAAAAATAAGCTGCTTATGTCCTCCAACACATTGTAACTTAGATCTAGTTGCTTTAGACTCGGAAGATTTCGGAATACATTATTGCCCAGGGTCTGGAGGTGATTGCCACTGAGACTGAGATTGGACAGGTCCGGCAAAGTCTGATTAAATGCTCCTTCTTGCAGGCTGTTTATATGGTTATGTGTAATAAAGAGGTTCTTCACGTAGAAAGGCAGATTTTTGGGTACCACAGAAAGATCTTTGTTTATACACTTCACAGTCCTGGCTGCCTCAGAGCACTCACAGGATACAGGGCAAGGAGGCTGTTGTTCAGACTGAGACCACACACTGCCCAAAACATGCATGAGGATTATCACTAACAATAGTGAACCTTTCATACTTTTTCCAGGACCCCTCCTCCAGAATCCTTGGAGAGAGCTTATATCAGAGGAAATCATCTCCCCTGCTTTTGTTTCCCTTAGATTTAAAACCCAGTGTGCTCCTTTCAGGGGGATTTGTGTCTGGTTTTAGTAGTATAATAGAACTGTGTGTAAATCAGGGATGGATTCCCTCCTGATACGAGTTCCTAATGCAAATATAGATACTTGTAAATTCTTCCAGGTACTTGTGTAGCGCTGCACTCCAGGGTAATACCTGGAGTAAGATACAAAAAAAAAAAGACATTACTTAAGATATTTTTGTGCTAAAGAAAAACAAAAAACAAACACAGACTGATGACAAAAATGATGGCCCCCCCCGATGACAAAAATGATGGTCCCCCCCCCCCCTTTTCATAAAAGATATTTTTCTCCAGGAAAACATGTGTCATTTCTCATTTTTCTTTTTTTCTTTTGCCCTTACTTGTCATCAGGTTAATTCAGGCTTCATGTTACATTATACACGCCCTTGATCATATTCCAATTTCCCCTGCCCCCCTCCAGCCTGTATCCTTTAGCATGCCTCACACAAAAACCACACATTTTACTATTAAAAACGACCCCCCTGTCCTGAAACACTGCTGTACAAGAGGAGACCGTAAAGCTTGGGCACACTGTACTAGTGCTCAGCTCCACTTTCTAACTCTCCAGGCATGCAAAACTCAGCACAACTTGTCTCAGAGCAGCAAATGTCTGTGATAGTGAAAGCAGGACCCAGGGTCTGTCCTTCTCCCCGGGCTTACCTGGTACTTGGAGCTTGTTTACCAGGAACTCCTGGTCCAGGTCTCCCAGCTGCAGCGGCGGCTACTCCACATCCAGCACGACTCACAGCAGCCTCTTACTCCGATCCCGGGCAGCGCGCTGCTCCAGCCTCTCGGGGAAATACCATCAGCGCAGCAAACTAGGGGGGAGGGAAAGCAGTATCCAGGAGACACGCTGTGTAAGGGTTTACCTCACATATAAGCTGCAGCTATCGCCAGTAACACACAGAGCATGACTATGACTCGGGGGGTGCTGCAGGCTAAGGAGCAGCTCCATACTCGCTGCTCGCTCTGTGAGTGTGAGTGGGCTGGGTGTGAACGTCCCTTTCTTGGTGTGAGCTTCGTGTGTCTCTCTCCTCCCCCCCATCCGCTGTGTGTGAGGCTGATCAGACGGATGTGCTGCTGGCTGGAGGAGAGCTGCACGGAGTCTTCCTCTCATCACCGAGAACGGGGACACATCCCTGTCATTCCTGGCCACCGAAAGTTTTACATCTCCGAGGCCTTTCACTGATAGGGAGGAATGGCCAACACATGCTATATGGGACACCCTCAGGGGCTCTTAGTACTCTTGTCACTTTTAGTACTGTATTTCATGCCATTTGTATCGTTATGATGCTGTTGTCTATGTTGTTGAAAAGATTAATGCTTTATGGTTATCGTTAGTGTATAGTTTACTATTACATGGACACCCCCCTCCAAAAAAAAAACAAAAACATTCTTTACGTATAATCAACATTAAATCATAATATTGTGTAAAAAAACAAACAACTGAACACTAGTCGGTGAACTATATATTTTTACATATGTCACTCCCATTGAAGAGTGTGTCTGGTTAATACTCTTGTTTTTGTGAGCATGATTTCAAATCTTTTATCAATCATCTACGGCACAAGAATGGAAAATGTCACTTTATATTTATTATCTGGGCACCTTTTTCCTTCTTTGTATGGAACCTAGCTTTTCAGTTTTATTTATTATACATCCTTTCTAGTTGGAAGCCAGCTCCTTGCAAAGGATACATTCAATTGATCATCTGGCAATTGCTTTGCCAGCAGATTAGATCCTATGTTTAATTTTTCATGCTAATCGGATGCCATTTTTATCACAGTCCTGTAACTGCAAAGTCATTTACTAAGGTTTATATAATTTTAATTACAATGTTGCTATTGCAAGTGTGTTTCATTTTTCCCTCCACCATTTCACTGATTATTGCATATATATATATATATAATTTTTTTTAAATTATTTTTGTTTTATTTGTTTGACCATGCTTCAGCTTGTCTTACCCCTTATTGTCTTCTACCCTGAAGAACATGGTTAAATTGAAGGGGATTAAATAAAATAAAAATAAATAAATAAAAAAAGTGGAAGGGATTACTCTAAAAAGAGCTACAATGCATTTGAATGCGATAGTACCCAGTAAGTTTCCACTAAATTCCACATAAGTGATAAATGAATTTTATTGAATCAGTGAAGAAGTTCATTTACATAATTTGATTCCATTGATAAAATTACATTCATTCATAAGGAATGACACATAAATGAAGTATTCCTACTGTTATAGCGAAGATAATGCATAACACCAAAACTGTCAAATTATAAATATTAATTTAGGAAGATAGAACAAATTTCTGGATAATATTCTAATTATTCATCATTTACCAAATTCTAGAATGCAAGCCCTCTTTGTTATCATATAAATGATTTCTATTAAAAGCCACAACATGTATTTTACCTAACACTACTATCCCTTTTTTTGGTGTGTAGGAGCACCACTTTCATGCAGTGCCGTCAAGAGGAATTCTGGGCCCAAGTAAAGCAGCTTCTTGGAGTTTCGTCATTTCTAAGCACAACAGTTACAGTTGTGCCGCCACACAATGGAGGGGGAAAGAAATTACTTTTAATGAAATCAGCACTAGTGCGGGCACTGATATAGGCACCCATGGCAGGTCTGGACTCGGGTAATTAGTACCCGCCCCCCCTCTCGGCGGCCATGCTCATTCCATCATTCACAGTCTCGTTAAATGAGGCAGCAAACACCATAATGTTGACTGTATAATTGGCAATAGCGTTTAAATATCAAAAAAAATGTATGTGGCGCTGGTAAAATGTGCACCACTCCCAAACAGAGAGAGGTGCAGGTAAGTAATCGCGGAATATGGGTTCAGAGTGTAGATGCCTCAAGGAAAAGGAATCAACGTACTATTTTCGGTTTTTTTGTTTGCTTGAAAGAGCAGAAAACTTCACAATATTTAACAATTGATGAACATATCATCAATTCCAGAACAGAAATATCAGATTAATTTCAGTACACAATATTAACAGTAAATTCTGTTAATATTCAAACTTGTCAGGTTCTGCTTTTAAACAGTTTCTAGCAAATTTACCATTTACTAATATTATGTATAAACAGAATACAATTATGTTATAAATTTGCAAATATATTGTTACAATTTTTAGGATTATCTATTTCTATATTTTTCACTCCCAAGTCAGCAACAGAATTATTATAATATCTTTGATCTTATTTAATATAATGATCTATTCCTAAATTAATATAATGTTGCAATTTTTTCACTTAGCTACCATGTTACACTTAATAACTTGTAAGAAAATAATGAAACTAAGTTTCTGTTAATCAGCCCCTTTACATTCAAACTCATAAACTGGATTAACACTACATATGAAAAAGAATTTATAACTTCAATCAATTTCTCATTAACATCCACCTAGGAACACAGTCTGCACCATCACCCTGTCCTCTTCCCACTGTTACTCGGTTAACAAAAAGTTCACTCAAAGTCTCTTATCTCTTAAAGTTTGCAGATCCCAAATGTTTGCTCTGTCTCTCTCCTCTCTCCTTCTATTGTCACTCTCAGCACCTTATTCCTG
>WWET01001172.1:306697-317899 GCA_011038615.1 Limnodynastes dumerilii
ATATGAGGGACTGCATAAAGAACTATACTATATGAGGGGCCTGCACTAAGGTCTTTATCTATATATATAACAATGGGCCGTTACTTATGGGCCACTGCCGTGGGCTTGCTCCCCAGGCCAAAATTTGCCAGCCAGCCCCTGTTTTTATGTATGTGCTGACACATAGTGTTAAATAATGTTTGTTTGGAGAGCTGGACCTCTCTTGTTACTTGTTTTTAACCATTCCCACTTGCTGGACTTACTATGCTTACTCAAATTTTATTTAATTATATAAATTTTGGTTCTATGTTGTAATTGGCAAGCATTTTAATTAGCTCATTGATTGCTACTTAGCTTGATACTTTATATGTCTTGTGCGCTCAAATAAAGTGGATGCTTTTTCCGATGCAGATGTTTTTTGTTTTTTTTTCAGGTTTTGTTGTTTCTTTATATACAAGTCAGCTCAAAAAAAAATTTCTGTGCCGTACTCTTAGGATAAGTAAAATAATCTTTACTGAATAGAATTATTTGCAAAACAAAAACAAAAAACAAAAAGTCAAATAGTTGGCAAGTGTTACAGGTGATGCATCCAGGGCTGGAAGTCTAACTTTGGCCTGGTCTTCACTAGAGCCCCTAATGGTGGGGATAGTCTGGGCTGCAGGTGACCTAGCAGGTCGCTGCCTCAGAAGTGACACCTAAAGGATGAAGAAAAGAAGGAGAAAGTGTAGGAGATGGAGGAAAGAAGGAGAGACAAACAGAATGCACTAGGACACTCTCTCATGCACTCATGCAAAAGGAGCACAACAAGGGGGGAAATAAGTAAACAGGCAAGGACAAGGCAAGGAGAGGAGAAACAAGGATGAAGAGCCAGGGAACACTGGGAGAGAGGCAGGGACAATGATGAGAAATGGCACTCAGAAATCAATAACAATAATAGCACAGGCAAGAGCAGACACAGGCAGGACTGACCATATGCTATAACCAGCAGCAAATAGGACAGCTGCCAGATCTTAAATAGAGGTTGCTAGACACTGATTGGCTAGCAGCCACTAGAGGGGGAGAATACATATTCAGTTTCCTGGCTGCCATAGAGACAGCTAGGCAGAACACAATACTGGGAGGATGCGCCCGTTGGAACAGAGGGTGGTGCTTCCTTACAGACACAGCATGCATGCCAACACATGGATTATTTTTAGTATGATTTTTATTAACGTCTATTTATAATGTGCCACATAGTATCTGCAGCGCTGTACAAAGGCAATAGGAAAGCCTATAGTTACATATACAACACAATAGGCAGGGTATAAATTCATATACATAAGGAATATAATACAAGTATACGGGAGTGAGAGGTCGTTATCAGGTTGTAGTTGAGGCGGTGGTCACAAGCAGAGAGGAGGGGTTGGGCGGGAGTGTGGATGGAGATAAGGAAGGAAAGGTAGGGAGTGATGGAGGTGGAAAGAACCTTGTAAGTTGTGGTGAGGAGCTTGAAAAGAATTTTGAAAGGAACAGGAAGCCAGTGTAGAGATAGACTGGGAGGGGAATTGGAGGCAGTGCGTTTTGGAGAAGATGAGTCTGGCTGTGGCATTTAGGGGAGCAAGACAGACCAAAGGGAGCCCGGAGTGAAGAATGTTGCAGTAGTTGAGGTGGGAGATAACGAGAGATTGATCGGCAGTTTTAGTGACATCTGTGGTTAAAAGGGTCTGATGCGAGCTATGTTGTGGAGGTAAAAGTGGCAGGACAGTAAGAGAGCTTGGATGTGGGGGGTGAAGGAAAGTGGGTAGTCAAGGATGATGCACAAGCAGCAGGCTTGAGTGGAGGAGGAGATGGTGGAGTTGTCGATAGTAATGGATACAGAAGGGGTAGAGGGGACATGTGAAGGAGAAAAGACTACGATTTTAGTTTTGTCCATGTTATGCTTGAGAGTGATGACATATCCGGCAGTGAGAACCAACAGGTAACAGCAAGTCTGAATCGCATGTGATGTTTATAGAGGTTCATTCTCAAGAATAACCTGTCCCTGAAAGTCATTTTAATGTTAGCAGCTATGTAACCGTGATATGCAAAAATGTGCAAAATTCTGCTTATCCATCTCCATAAAGCTGCAGTCTCTAGGGATATCACATAGTGCACACAGACTACTAAATAACTGAGACTACCTCCCAACTTCCCCAAATCTAATAGTAGTCGATCAGTTGTGGTTGAATCATTCAGGAATTATGAACAATCCAATTGCTGCAATTTTAATTGGTTATTTTATTGTTATTCCAACAAAATAGTCCATATCAATTAGCCCATAATTGGCTATGGATCTGATGATCATATAGCATGTAGGCAGCTTAAACCCATCAACTGATAATGGTTGTATTGTGAACCAGGATAATTGTCAGTTATATCAAAAGAGATAAAATGTAAATCACAAAAAAGAAAAAAAAAATGAAATAAAAGACTTTCTTCTTCTTGATGAATCTTAGTCAAACTTGGCATGGAGATTGAAGATGGATGTTGCATAGTGGAACACCTCAGGAGCAAAAGGAACCACTGACAATAATCAATCTAATTTTCAGACTTAAAGTGAAACTTATGTGTGTCCTTGGCACGAGCCCCATCTTTACCTTTTATAATCCATCATGGAGTGACAGCAAATATGTGTAAGGTGTTCAAGCACTTATATCATCAACAAAACCTTTGCCCCAAGGAGGGTTATACAAATGAATGTCAATTTAAGATGCAAATTTGGTATTAAAACTCACTAAAAGGGAAAAATGACTGGTCAGTCATCTTTGTAAACTTGACAAACATTTCTTTAAATGTTCAGTCAATAGCTTGAAGGAAATATCATGTACCTTTCTTCAAAATGAACAATGTTAAAAGGTCTTTTGTAAGCACAAACCTTTAATAACAAAACAATGTTGTAGATCAAATAACACAACACAGGCACTGTGGCAACAACCTTATAAGCACAATTCGTAATTCACACTTAGGAGGAGTAGTTGTTGATTGGTGGGCTTATCTAAACTGATACTAATCAGGGCTGCAACTTCTTGAAGGACCTGCTAGTGTGGCAAGCCTAATGTGTGTTTGAGTAAGTTGTGCAAGATGTGTGCCAGATAAAGCCTCTGAAGAAAGAATAAAAGATTTTTTTTAATAAAAATGCATCTTTCTGTCGTCCAAATTCTGTGTTTTTTGTCTTTGTCTTGATTTGCTCATAGTAAAATTTTATAAGGAGAAAAACAAAGAGAAAAAGAGAGAGAGAGAGCAATGCACTCTTACTGGCAGAGTTATACTAAGTGAAGATGTTGCCCATAGCAACCAATCCGATTCTAGCTAACATTATCTAGTATGTAATAGGAAAGGGAAAGCTAGAATCAGATTGGTTGCTATGGGCAACATCTCCACTTTTCCAAACCCACAGCTTAGTAAATCTGGCCCATAGTCTGCTTTTGGGTATGGCGCGTGTGCATAAATCCTCGCTTTACAATCAGAATGTTAGGAGACTGCTCACCAGGGCGCAGAGTCAAACCTCAATCTGGTTTTCATTGGAGCCCCTGATGGTGGGGACAGTCTGAGCTGCAAAGAGAGGCAGGTCGCGGCCCCCAGCGGACAACTCCTATGCATGTGGGTATGAACACAAGACAGACGGGAGAGAAAGGGATCCCAGTGGGAGAAACACCAAAACGACAGACAAACGGTGAGAGACTGACTAGGGCTAACACTCACAGATTCACACTAAGACACAGACAGGCAACCAGAGACAAGGAGCAAGGGAAAGAAGGGAAACAACTGGAACAGGAGGGTAAACCAGGAACCGGGCACTCAAGAGTCGAGAAAGAGAGAGAGCACAAGGCAAATGGCACAAGGCGAGAGCAAAAGCTAGAGGCAAGAGGCAAAAGAGAGAGAAGGAAAAGCACGGGCAGCAAGAGGCTATAACCGGCAGCAACCTGTAGTGCCTGAACTTTAAAGGAAGCAGGGCCAATGAAAGGGGGATCCAGAGCACGCCAAAACCTCTGATAGGATCTTGTCCCGTTGCTAGGAGAGCAGCGGGACGCACTGCCAGGCCAAGAGAATGCCCCCTATTCTAATTTGTCCATGTCCCGGTTGCTATGCTACAACCGGGATGCACAGCAGGGCAATGGCGCCACGTGAGAGCTAGGATGCGATGAGAATAGGAGATCCCCGCTGCATCTGAAGCAGGAAGAGACCAGGTGGGGAGATCTTCATTACACGCCGCCTGAGGCACACGGCGGCGTGTAACAGGGATGCAGCGCATGACCGAGATCACCGCTGCATCAGAGGTAAGAGGGGGACTGGTCGCACCTTCGTTACATGCCGCCCGATACAGGCAGTGGCATTTAACAGTACCCCCCGTTGACAAGGGGCCAAGGAGCCCCTAGTGCCTGGCTTGAGGGAAAAATTTTCTATGAAAGTTTCTGACAAGGACTTCTGCTTGAACATCTTTTTCATTGATCCATTCCCTTTCTTCCAGGCCATAACCCTTCCAATGCAGGAGGTAGAAGAGACGTCCACAAATTCTTTTGTAGTCAAGACAAATTCAATCTGAAATTCCTCGTGGTTATCGACCATGACTGGAAGAGGTCGAGAGAAGGTGGTTCCCTGAAATTTTTTGGAGGTACAGTACGGTTTCAAGAGAGAAGAATGAAAGGTATTAGGAATACTTAAGGTCTTGGGGAGCCTGAGTCTAAACGCCACTGGATTGACTTTTTTAATGATCTGAAATGGGCCGATGAAACGAGGACCTAGTTTCCTAGAAGGTTGGCAAATCCGTAGATTTTTAGTAGATAACCAGACTTTATCTCTGACTTTAAAAGTGCAGTTATGTCTGTGCTGATCCACCCTACTTTTGGTTCGAAGAACAGTTTGACATAAAGAAGACTTGACTCTCTTCCAGATAGATCTCAGATGTCTTGCAGTTTCCTGAATTTCGGGACATAGGGAAGGGGTGTCCAATATCAAAGAGCCTGCTCTGGGATGGTAGCCCCACACACAATAGAATGAAGAGGTTCCAGTGGAAGAATGGGTAGAGTTGTTATAAGAGAATTCTGCCCACAGCAGGTTAGCATTCCAGTCATCTTGAAAGCGTGAAGAGTAACAATGAAGGTATTGTTCTAGTACCTGGTTGACCCGCTCAGTCTGCCCATTGATTTCAGGGTGATAACCTGAAGAGAGACTGATGGTTACACTGAGCAGTTTACAAAAGGACTTCCAAAAAAGTGCGACAAATTGAGGACCTCGATCGGACACAATATCTTCAGGTAAGCCATGAAGATGAAAAATATGTTGGATTAATAAATTGGCTAAGGTCCTGGCAAATGGTAAGCCTGGTAATGGAATAAAACGGGCCATTTTACTAAAACGGTCAACTACGACCTAGATGACCGAACAACCAGCAGATTTGGGAAGGTCAGTGATAAAGTGCATTGAAAGATGGGACCACAGCTTGTTGGGAATGGATAGAGGCTGGAAAGGACCAACTGGAGCTGACCTGGGAGATTTATTCATAGCACAGACGGGACAGGCCGCTACAAATTCTTCCACATCTCAGTGCAAAGAAGGCCACCAGACTGTTCGGGATAGAAGTTCTGTGGTTTTTTGAATCCCAGGATGTCCTGCTGGTTTACTGGCATTCCATGATGAGATTTAGCAGGAACATATAAAAGTCGAGGAGGCTTTTGAAGGGGAGCTTGGTTTTGAACTTGTTGAAGACGAGAGTGAAGGTCTTGTGTGAGACCCGCAATGATGGAAGAACTGGGGATAATAGATAACGGAGGAGGCGGGAGATTATGTTCCGGGAGAAAAGAGCGTGAGAGGGCGTCAGCTTTCCTATTTAAGGATCCAGGATGGTAAGTAATCACAAAGTAAAAACAGGTAAAGAATAATGCCCACCTAGCTTGCCTGGGGTTCAGTCTTTTAGCAGATTCAATGAAGGCGAGATTCTTGTGGTCGGTTAACACTGTACCCACATGGATCTCCCCCTCCAATCAGTGCCTCCATTCTTCAAAGGCCATTTTGATGGCCAAAAGTTCTCTATTGCCAATGTCATAGAAATCCTTTTCTGTGCGACGTTCCCGCGGGTGTCGATCCGCCTTTATGGCGAAAAGCAAAAGGTCTTCCAAGTTTGAAGGTGTAGGAAACTGTACTAAAGTATCCTTAAGTTGTTCAGAGAGCCCTGCCCGGAATTGGCTACGAGAGCAGGGTTGTTCCACTGGCAGTCAATGGCCCAGCAATGGAATTCGGTGGCATATTCCTTGGCGGTACTGCGTCCCTGACGAATAGCTCTAATCTTGGCTTCTGCGATTGCCGTACGATCAGGGTCATCATAAATCAGTCCCAAGTCCTTAAAGAAAGCCTCTACAGTCAGTTTAGCAGGATGCTCCTGAGGGAGACTGAAGGCCCAGGTTTGTGGATTGCCTTGGAGGAGTGATCATGCCCACCCGTTGTTGTTCATTACCGGATGAATTGGGCCTGAGTTGAAACTATAGAAGATAGCTGTTCTTGAATTGCTGGAATCTATTGCTGTGATCACCGGAAAAATGGTCGGGTAGCGGTACTTTGCCGTCAGTGGAGGCAGCAACTGGTGGAGGAGGTGCTGGAGCTTGTCTCACTTGAAGGTTGGTGATGGCATTCTCCTGCAATTTGACTTGTGAGGTCAACGTCTGCACCACCTGGGTAAGGTGCGACATTTGGGCAATTAGGGCGTTAATAGCATCCGTGGCAGCCGAATCCATGTTAGACGGCTAATTCTTTTTGGCCGGTTATAATGTTAGGAGACTGCTCACCACGGCACGGAGTCTAACCTCAATCTGGTTTTCACTGGAGCCCCTGATGGTGGGGACAGTCTGGGCTGCAGAGAGAGGCAGGTCGTGGCCTCCGGCGGACAACTCCTACGTGTGTAGGTATGAACACAAGACAGACGGGAGAGAAAGGTATCCCAGTGGGAGAAACACCAAAATGACACGGCGGCGTGTAACAGAGATGAGGCGCATGCCCGAGATCACCGCCGCATCAGAGGTAAGAGGGGGACTGGCCGCACATTCGTTACAAGCTGCCCGATGCAGGCAAGAGAGATGTTTTAAAGCATCTTTTCTTTCTGGTCCCTGGCTATTTCTCAACTTATTGCATCTCTTGTTCACTTACTAATTCACTTACCTTTCCATGAAGCCCTCTTTATTTTCTTCTTCCTTCTCTTCATCACTCTGTCCTAGGGATCACGCCAGCTTCACTTTGATGGGAGCTGCTAAAGCTAAGCTGTGCATTGTGACACAGACATGGTGTCTAGCTGGCCCACTGCTGTTAATAATGTGATGAGCAAGCCATCAAGGCACTGTGTCAGTACTGTAATTGCATTGCTGTTTGGCAGCAAAGAAGCACAGTGCACCTTGTCACTCCTGGCACAGCATGCAGCTGCACACTGCTTGAATGGTGCTGACATTTCACTGTGTTTTACTACCTTGGAGAGACGTTTCCCTAGGTTCTCACCCACACTTACCAGGTCTTTAGGCCACCCAGTGTGTAAGCAGGGTGATTGTTACAGCACCTGTGAAAGATGCTTAAAAAGGCTGTATAATTAAGCTTCCATTGCCTCTCATTTTTGAAACAGGGAGCCTGTTCTGGGCCTTCCACTGGATGGATTTGGATGACATGACATCCCGATTTAGGAGGGACTGTCCCTATTTGTGGGTCACAAAAGGGTAAGGGCTTATTGAAAAGAGGATGTGGTTTGAAAAATAAGTTCAGTTGTTGGCAGAGTTTGGTTGGAAAGGGCCAGAGTTTATTCTGAATTACATTAAAAAAAGTGCACATATTGTCAAGCTGCTAATTATAAAATGTTTACAGCTACATCCAACTCATTATATCAAGTTAATTACTTGAACGTTTAAACTGAGGCCAGTTACTTCTGCTAGTTTATAATAAGACACTTACTACATTCACAATGAAACACATAAGGGTGAACTTATCTGTCCATACCTTTTAATCCTATATTCAGCGGTACCATTTTACCGGCATACCACTGGATTAAGGCCCTGGCCCTGTGGACAGGGTATTTAGTGTTTATTAATACAATATTGGTATGGTTTATACAGTATTAGCAATGTGTTTTTATGTATTTTATTTTTAATAAATTGTAATGTAGTTGGTTTAAAGGAGTTTGTATCTCTATATTTTTTTGTGGCGCTATAGTCTCATTCTGGTATATCAGGCACTATTTAGACCCTCATTGACAGACATCTGGCATCACTTTTGGGAGAGTGAATCTACCGAAACATGTCAAGCGCCAAAATATTTGAATCATGGCTTTCTCTCCAGCGGCCCTTGGTCAGCTCCTCAGCAGTATCATCTTCTAAGCATGGAACGTCCAGTTGGCAGATCGTGGGACTGGACTTTTATTTCCACCACGACTCTGATACTGGTGCCTCTTTCATATAAGGTTACATATGTTTTTATGCTAAATTCTAGGAAACAATTCCTTGTTATTATGGGACAGCAATTTTATCCTTAAAACAACTTTATTATACTTATTATAATTGTACTGGAACTGACCACAGTAGTTGCGGAGTTCCAGTGGAGGAGTGCCGTGGGATCCTAACTCCCTTGTCACTCCCGTCGCACGCAAGGAAATTCTGAAACCAGGACCAAACCTTAAAATGTATGCACTGCTTCTGCAGAAATCTGGATTGTATGTATAATTACCATACCTACTCCATTCTACCTTGTGTACTTGATGTTGCATTCCATTAAGGAATTCTGAATTTTATATGTTTAAGGGTTAGACAATTTTTTTTGTGGAAAAGGGTATCCAGGGTTACCAGGATGGTTAATAAAAATGAAGGCTACCAGTGGATCCTGAGACTCATAGGACTGCACCTTTGGTCTGGAAGGATTTCTCCAAATTGAAAGAGATTGGAGGTTGTTACATCTGGATCAATTTTAATTATAAAATAGAGATAGCAGGAGATCCATAATAGGTTGAACTTGATGGACTGGTGTCCAGTCTGTACACCAGTGTATAAGGGTACCAACCTGTATTTCTGTGTGCTTGGATTCCTGTCAAGGGACCTGATTCACATTTAAGAAGGCTTTAGGTTCTTAATTATATGCAACTAGTAGCAAGGTGACTTCTCTGACATGCACCCGCTTTTCAGCTTCTTAACCGACTTACGAATGCCATAGGGCTATCTTATCTTTAGGTTCTTAGTTGTGTGCGTAGGGCGGCTAATTAAGAATGTTTCTGCCTAACCACGCCCAGATTTCCTCATTTAAATGCCTCCCTCCACCCAATCTTCTTATCTTTGTTCGTAAGTTTTCCTGACACGTCCCTTTCTTTTTAAGTCACTAGGAACCTAGAAAAAATAGGCTCGTAATGGTGATTCAGAGCTGTCTCGTTCTTAAGTCCTACGTAAATTGCATATATTAGGTTACTACGCATGCGCAGTATATCCCTTCTTAAAAATACGCACCTAAAAATATGCAGACTCTTAAGTGTGAATCAGGTCCAAGGTACCTACGCTACAGGTCTCCCTTGGAGGCTATCACTGGGGACCATGACCTATCAGGTTCCAGCAGCCAAGACTAACCCCACCATCAGGGGCTCTAGTGAATACATGGCCCTGGTTTAGACTCCACGCCCTGGTGAGATTGTAACAGTTTTAACATAATGAAGTGATTTGATGTATGTCTCCTATGTTCCTATAACAGTGTACAAGCATGGACCGGATCCAGACCTGTGAACGTCACCCTACTTAAGCACGCACTGTGTTTTGAGGGGAGAACGCATGCGCCCTCCAGATGTTGTGTGGGTTTTAGGCACGTAACTCCTATCGTACCAAGCTTAGATCAGTACAATACACATTACGAGGAAAGGGGCTGTGCTTCCCCTCCGCCACCAAGGTGGGTTGGGGGAAGCATTTAAATTTGGGAGGGATTAGGTCAGGGTAACTGACTCTCCTGGAATATCTGGGAGACTCACGAAATTTGGGCAATTCTCCCAGTATTTTGGGAGAGCCTGCAGAGGGTTTAAAGCTGTAGTTTCATGCAAACCATGGCCTCAAGTCATACCCCACTGCCTGGCAACACTAGTATTCCTAGTGTTACTAGGAGCAGGGCGGGACTTGATGATGCAATTTGTGCCATCAAGCCCCTACCCCATCCCTAGGAAAACTAAGAAAAGAGGTCATTGATCGTCATGGACGGGCTCCTGACATGATAGCATAAATCCCATCATTAAGTCCCACCCCCTTGCAGACATCTATGGCTTTCCTCCGGGAAGCTATGAAAGGTCGGCAACCCTGGATTAGGTATTTACAAGCGGATCAGCAGTCGGACGAACCGCTGATCCGCTTGAGTGATTTAAGGCTGATGCCCAGAGCCGCCATCAGGGGTGTACAGCCGGGCCTGGACAGAGAGGGGGCCCGACATAGTCCCGGGCCTCCTCTCTGTCCTGCCCACAGCATACCTCCCAACTGTCCTAATTTCCGCGGGACAGTCCTGATTTCGGTGCGCTGTCCCGCCCGTTGTCTTGTTTGTCCCAATAAGCAGAGACAAACATTTCATTTATTTGAGCTGCAATTAGCCAAGTGTCCAGCAGGTGGCGCTGTGAAGATCTGGTTGAGGAGGCTCCACACGCAGGAAATCACCTCTGCAGAGTTCCTGAGTGTCACTGTCTTCTTCAGCCAGTATCCAGCATGTCTCCCCTGCTACCACTGCCCTGCTCTGGACTGGTGAGTGGCCTGGGGCCCCCTACTCTACTCTATGCTTTGCTTGTCCTATCTGCATGGGCTGTGGATAGCTGTGGAGGAATACAGATAGTGAAAGGACCAGGGAGACTAACAGCCATAACAAGGGGGCATGTGAAGGCTGGCACTGTCAATGGTGGGCAGATGGAGGCTGTCAATTGGGGGGAGACATCACATTGGAGGCTGGCACTGGCAATAGGGGGCAGATTGAGGCTGGCACTGACGATAGGGGGCATATAGAGACTGGCACTGACGATAGGGGCAGAAATGGAGGCAGGCACTGGCAATAAGGGACAGAAGGAACCTGGCATTTGTATTTGTTGGCAGACATGGAGACAGGCATTGGCAACAGGGGACAGACATGTAGGCAGGCAGGGGCAATAAGGGCAGATGGAGGCAGGCACTGGCAATAGGGGGCAGAAGGAGGCAGGCACTGGCAATTGGGGGGCAGATGGAGGCTGGCACTGGCAAT
>WWET01001172.1:353064-373858 GCA_011038615.1 Limnodynastes dumerilii
TCAGCAGCTGTGTTGGGCAGCTATCTGGTCCTCCATCCACACCTTAGCAAATTTTTATAAATTTCAGGTATTTACTTCCAGGATACTTTCTTTGGCAATTAAGTTTAAAGCTCTGATACAGCTAAATGTTCCCTCTTTGGTATATCATGTCTGCAGTATCCCTCAGATGAATGATTAGGGAAAATTGGATTTATTGCTGTTCACAATTAAATCCTTTTCTCTTAAGACATCTGAGGGACACTGTGTGCCTACCCTCACATGCATTATTGTGAAGGGGTCTTAGCTCTCTTCTGTGCTGCATCCCTTTCTGCTTCCCTCTCACCTGGGCTTTGTTATACATTAACTGAAGTTCCAGGACTGTTAAAGAGTTGAGGAGCTTCTCACAACAGTTTAATTAACTGTAAAGTTCTCAGCTTCACAGCAACTCATCCAAACTATGGTCGCAGTGTCCCTCACATGTCTTAAGAGAAAAGGATTTAACGGTGAGTAGCAATAAGTCCCATTATACCAAAGAAAACACAAGGTTAAGGTTTGAACATTTGAAGAAGTTAAAACATTTTGATTTGAAGAGTTTAAACATTTTTTGTCATCTGGTGTAAAGAAAATGAAGAACATTCTGATCCCATGTGCTATTATTTCTGTGGCATAGTTAAAGGTAGATAATGACTAGAACTTCTAGATCTCAACCTAATGCAGGCTGCGCTCTAAAACTGTATTCTGACTAAAAGAAATAAAAAACATTGGGCCTGATCCAGAACAACGCTTCAAAGCGAATTTACGCGTGGCAGAGACGTAAAATCACAGTTTAGAACTCACTGCGCATGCGCACCATAGAAAATACGCACATTCACGTGGCGTAATTGTGAACGTATGGACCATTCACGTATGTGTCACGTAAATACTTGCGTGTGGGCGTGCCAATTTTACGTGAGTCAAGAATACGTGCGTTTTACGTGAAGTAGGTGGAGGTTTGTATGTAAAGTGTACAGTATGGGCGCGCTAAGCGGCGTACGTTAACGTACAGTATAGTATGGGCGAGCTGCGTAAATGCGTTCACCCCAAACGTACGCGTGCGTATGACAGCGGTTACGTTGGAAAAAGTTAAGGTGGGGTTTGGGAAGCGTATCTTGACAAAATACGTCCGTGCAAGGGGTGTGCCGAGGGGAGTGTAGCGAACTTACGTGCACGAAAATACGCTCCGCGAATAAACGTACGGCAAACGTAGTTCTGGATCTACCCCATTGTCCTTAACCACATAGAAATGTTTTTCAATCAAGCTTTTAAACTTTCTGTACCTCACCTGTCAGTCTTAGGCACACATGCTTATTGCATTTTCTGATCCTGTTATATTTTTGTAATTGTATTTATTATTAGTAAATAATAACATTCAGTTATTAGTTCATTCCAGTGAATAACATTTTAAAATAAAATGGAAATGATGTAAAATAGACATACATCATCATGTACATTATATATACCACACTACTGAGATGACAGGTGCCCTTAAACATGAGACACATGCTCCTTTTTGTTATTGCTACTCATTAGAATGAATTATCCATATGTTATTAGGAGAATGACCCCTTTTCTTTTCTTACAGAGTCTTCAAATGTGGAATTTATTTGCAATGTTCTAGTAATGGCAGATCAACTTCTTATCCTCCGATTAAAGGAGATGTGCGAAGTCGCAATTTCTGAAAGGAGTAAGTTTTACTGAGAGGCTTATTGCTCATTTATTGTTTTTTTTTTATCAAGGGAAGGGTTTATTTAAAAGAAAAAGGTGTTGTGTACAAAGGATAGTTCAAGTGACCCATAAAACGACACAACTATCCCTCTTAATAACTGTTCAAATATACACAACATTTAGTGAGTGCAGTGACAACAACATAATGAAAATAAACAGTTCAGCAGACATGAAGGATAAGGAATAACATATGTTGAAAGGTGCTACAAAACTCACTAGATATAATCATCTCAATAGGTAACTTTTGGTACTCTGCTAATTGGGAATCTACAACTTCCTGCTTGCCTTAATAGTGTAGCCGATACCTGGCAAAACATGATGAGAATTATGGTTTCACATCACTGGGAATGCCAAAGGTTGTCTATGGCAACTCAGTAGTGTTTAATCCTCTGTTACATTGTTATCCTGTAGATTCAGCCATTATTAAGAAATACATTGACCAAAGTCTATTTTAGCCATTGCAGTGTGAGAGAAGGTCCATTTGTTTTTTTTTAACCACACTGTAAAAATAGTTCATAGTGCAATAAGTGGGTCAATGGATAAACGTCCCAGCCAAGCTGTCTTAAACAGAGAGACAATGAAGTAAAAGCAGCACTGTCCCACTAGAGATTGGAGGTTTGGGAGTTATGCAACTCTACTCGGCACTTGCAAATAATTCCCTAATGGCCTGTAATTTAATGGTATACATTGGCAATCTGAAATTTTGTGATCTGGTGATTTTACATGCTTCTCTTAATCTGTCTTGAGTGGGAGAACTATTAAGCTGAGATTTGACCCCATTAAGTGCAGTGCAGGATCATTGATCTGAACTTATGCCATGTGTCCTGTACAAGTTAAAATGGTTTCTATTGTGGCATCATTTTTTTTTTTTTTATATATCTTTGAGTGTCACCCAGGAGCCAACCTTTACAACCATTACAGAGGCAATCATCATAGACATTTCTGTTTTTAGCTCTGTGAGCAGCTGGTCAGCTTAGTTACTCATATTGCTTACGTAGTTTTGTAGGTAGAGGGAGCGTAACGCCTCTAAGACACTGTGACCACACCAAATTAGTACAGAACAATGTGTTACCCAGCTGGGAGGAAGCATGATAAAGGATGACTTCTCTGTCGTCTGTTTGCTGTGCAGTGCTTGGCAAATATGAACTAAGAGCCACAGCGATAATCCATATGTAAACACTGTTCTGTTTGTGATCTTCATGACATTTACATTTGGGGAGAAAAGACCTTCATTTACAATGTTAGCTGATTAAAGAACTGCTATGTGCATATATATTGAAATAAGCCACTAATTTCCCTAGCTTTGTGTGGGAATGCTGGTTCCTGTAACTGGAATAGATATTTATTGTCTATGGGATATATATTAAAAAATGTACATGTGTCAACTGTGAGAAGCTACTTAAATGCTAGGAAGACTATTTTGTAGTCCTGGAACTATATTGTAGCTAATATTTACTTTACAAAGCTACATATTTTCACATACACATGTTATTTCCATGTTGCTGTTCTGCTGCTGCTGATAGTGTTTTATACTTTTTTAATCTCCCTATTAAAGCTATAATTGCACATAGCAGCGCCTGTTACATATAGTGTGTATTTTTTTTTATTTTTTTTTTATTGTTTTTGGATAGACACATTATGAGTCATTCATTGCAAATTTCTATGCCAAAGTGTGTTTTGACTATAATAGAATAATGCACAAGCATTGCAATTCAGGTCATACATCAGTGATCCTCATTAGTTAATGATGGAACAGAAATTTGCTACTCTACACATTCATCCCAATCACACAGTCTACTTGGTAGAGGGATTAAGTTATCTGTTGTTTCTTTTAATCATCAGCAGTCTAGTGATTTATCCATCCAGCCTTCCATCCACAAGTCCGTCCACTCCTTAGATATTCCTATTATGTTGCTTCCAAAAGTAGTGGTTCTTAAAGGAGATCAGAAACACACAAAAAAAAGTTCCAGTAGAGTCTAGTACTTGTGGCCTTTTACTTCTTAGGTAGGATACACTGTAAAGGAAACAAGGCAGAAAAGGTGTACTTTGCTAGAACCATTTATATTCATCCATAGATTGAACTTGCTAGTGAACAATTATAAATATATTCACATTAGCTGTTTATTTTTATCTTTTATTAGATGAAACATTTAAAATATTGTGCATCCTTAAAGATATCAGAAGGAAGATGAAGTTTCTTATAGAAATGTTTTTGTGTGTTTTAAATGTTAAAATCTAAAATGCCATTGTATATTTACATATATTTTTAAAAGTGCCAATTTCACATTTGAATTAGGTCACACCTCTATGCAGGTTCTTTAAATTCAGTTTCTGGATTCAGCTGAAATATAATATTTCTATAGGGTTTTTGTTTTATCATTTATTTTATGTTTATATTTTCAGCTGCACAGTGACGTTTATAGTTTCAGCTGCACAGTGACGTTTATAGTTTCAGCTGCACAGTGACGTTTATAGTTTCAGCTGTACAGTGATGTTTATATTTAATGTTTATGGGCCGTATTCAGACCTCTGGCCGCATACGCAGTGCGACTGGAGTTTACCGATATGAACTACTGCGCATGCGCAGTAATTTCGTTACGATATCTACGTTACTTTTTGCAACGTAGATTGCGTATACGCGGTCTTTAATACGGCCCTATATTTTTAGCTGTATAGTGAGACTTTGTTTTTCTCCCCACATCAGTTTCTCTGAAAAATGCTGCTGAATTACTGGAATTTGCTGCTGTGTACAATGCTGAACAGCTAAAAAAATCCTGCTTACAGTTTATTGGGATAAATATGGTGGCGTTGTTGGAAGCAAGGTATGCACTCTCAATTTTTACTGTAGTAAATGGAATAATCCACCAACACTTTCTGCACACAGTGTTTAATCTTGATTTCATTTTGATGGTAGGACTACTTTTCTATGTTTTTGATGTTGAAGTCATGGTTATTTCGTAACTGCATGTAAGTTTGCACTTCTGGAAACAAAATAGTTTTGCTTCTTAAGTTGTTATTATGCTATACTTTATTGCACTCACTGCAAGCTGTTGATTTCAAGGTACTTGTGTCTTAAGCATTATATTATCGGGTCAAAGTGCCATACACTAAAGCAGTGTCTGGATAAACAGAACTTTCATTTACTAAAAGTAAAACTAATGAGGTCTTTTAATTGCTTCTCCTTTTATAGAACAGCCTTTGCTCTATTGGATTTGTATTTGCACTCTGTTGCGCACGTGAAGAGAAAACCATTTTTTTTTTTAATATTATTCTACTTCTGCAAATGCCAGATATTATAGATAATCTGTTATATCCTTGGACTGTCGTACTTAATAGGTTATTTAGAGGCCAACCAACAACTTAATGCGTCACATATTCCTAGCTGTGACTCACCCGCAGAACAAGATAGCTGTCAGAAAAAAAATGTTCAGGACACCAAAAAAACCTTCGATATAAAGAGAATGTCAGAAGATAATGCTTTATAAGAATGATATGTGATTACAAATAATGGGCTGGATCCAGACCTTGTTAAGTGCATGAACTTAGTTACACCTGGGCTAAATCATGTTGATTTCAGGGGAGTCATATTTCATCTGCTGCAAACAGTATTAGAGTTGAGAGGTGATGTTTCCTATTCCAAGTCTAAATAACAGTGTGATAGTAAAGCTGGTCAGTATCTGTGTGCAGTAAGCAATTTAAAGATATATCCCTGCATGCAAAGAATACAATTAACTTGACTCCCCCTGAAATCAACATGGTTTAGCCTAGGAGTAACTAAGTTAATGCACTTAACAAGGTCTGGATCCAGCCCAATGTGTCTGCAAGATAATGGCAAACTGTATTACTGCCATTCCAGCACCATATTAAAGTGAAATATACCCTGGACCAATGAAAAGGCATCTCCCTCTCTCCTCTCTCCCCTTGGTTTTCTACATGGCTTATAATTGTGCAAGATAGCATTATCCCTAGGCAAAATACATTCATTTGAAGGGCTTCAACTATATTCATGAATTAATTGTTTAAAGTTTAGATCAACACAGCTTTTTTATTAACTACCCCAGCAACCATTACAACTTGTGTCCCTCTGTGTATGGAACAATTAAGTAAAATATTACTTCTAGTTAAAAAGTTATTCTTGCAATAAACCCTACATTATTATTGCCTAGGTCTTTGGATATTCTAAGTGATGATGTGCTGAAGGAATTGTCCGAGTCTTATAGAAAAATGGTAAGCATCCCTGGGAATATGCTTTTGGGTATAGGCTAGATGCTTTAAATGCAGAATAGTGTCATTTGGTTTTTGCTTTTTGAAATACGTTTTTCTAGAAATGTTAGGGAACAAGGCTGGTGTATTTATGCAGGACATTTAAGGGTGATAAATATAAAAAAGAATAACAATGACAGATTAAGATTTCCAAGTTATTTTGCATTTCTTGTGTATTTTTTCATTTTAAAGGTTAGTGTGTTTTCCTTGAAATAGTTTCAAATATTTAGATTTTTTTTCTTCTTTTAAATAAATTTGAGATCCCTGCCATGAACAAGCGACTTATTACACCATACTTGGATGGTCCAGATATCAGCACTTTAGAGTTGGAAGATGACAGCATGATGTCTATTAATGATGACAGCTTTACTGAACAAGCATCTCTGTAAGTTTATCCTAAAATAACATTGTATATTGTGTGTAATCCTGTATTGTTTATAAATCATGAGTGTGTTTTTGTTTTAGAGAAACACTTTCAAAGAAATCGAAAACAAAACCCAAAAGGAAGCCAAGGAAACGATCAGACAGCTCAGGAGGATATAATCTCTCCGACATCATTCAGAGCCCACCGTCCCCTGGTCAGTGTTTTTTATATTGATACTGGCTAGGTTTACTGTTGGACAGAAGAATGTGATATAACTTTAGAATTTCAGATTTATTTTTTAACATATTGTGGCCTATTATTGTAGTTAGTGCATATACATAGAATGCTACAATTTGAATTTCTTTCACATGCATATTTATAGGAGTTTTTAAGTCCGCCAAAAGCAATTCTGTAGAGTCACTCCAGGAATTGCTGACCTCAGATTCTGAAAGTAGCTTTGTGGGTGCAAGTAGCCCAAGAGATTTACAGTCACCTGACTTCACAGCCAACTTCAGCCCTGATAAAAATGAGGTATGTTAGTGTTCCTAAACATGCTTTTTTTTATCCAATCTTGTAAACCTTTTCTCCTTTACCAATCATATAGTTTCTGTTGATGTGTAAAAAAAAAAAAAAAAAAATGTAATTATAGTTACAACAATAGAAGTGTTCAGTAACCTCAGTTTGTATCTACCACTATTCATTATTTATGCCTCTTTCTCTGGGTTAGTTATGATCAACCTCCAGAGACTTGTTTGTGATATATTTTTGTCTGGCTGCATGGTCCTGACTTTGCCACTCTTGCCAACACCCAGTTATGTTGTACATTTCGGTAAAATTGACAGAAGAGCTTACTTCACATGCATACATTGTATTTATAATTCACAGGAAAAAAAGGAGAAATTAAAACATAGGTTTTACTTTAAATGAACAATAAAGGTCATAGATATAGCTCCAAAGATTAAGAAATCCAAAAACGAGACAGAATAAACATTTACCAGGTTCCGCTTAAACGCCACCCAGTTCCAACAGTCACACAGGGGTTAAGATCAAAACTTTAAACTTTTGTAAGAGACTAAGAATAAGTGTTAATGGGAAAGATGGGTATTGATTTCTGCAAATGCACATATGTATAGCGACAGTAATACAGATAGATATACATTCTGCATGTGTACATGCAGGAACCAAGCTGCTGATGGGTTTATAGTGGGTTATATTCCTAAACAAAACATAGAATTGACTGTGGAAAACATAAAAACAATGAAAGTGATGGAGAGTTATACTTTTTCATTGTAATCAGTGGGAGAGGTAACAAAATGATCCAGAAAACACTCACACCTGATAATCACATCGTCCAGAACTACTAAACAATCTGACTACCATTGGGACTTTCCTATTTGAATCAGCTCATGGCGATGGGAAATTAGCCCCAATTATTTGGTAGTGTGTTTGCTAAGCAATTTCCCCAGCTGTGAATAGTCTCACTTTTCTTCATGCCTTATCAGCCTAGTTATACAAAATTATTGTATTTCGTATAATGTAAATAAACAGTCAATCTAATTTACAAATTGTTAATCAGACTTTTTTTTATGTAATAGATAAAACACAAAGTTTGTGATGTCAATGTTGTCAGCTCACCACCTCCAGTGGTTGGATCTGCAAGTAAAAAGATGGCTAGTGTCATGGCTTCCTCTCCAAAAGCTATCCCCAACCCCAGAACTTCTCCAGCTACATCTCCAAATTGGGTTGCTGTGTCCTTCAGGTAGATGTCTACATTGAATAGTAATGACAATAACAGTTTTGTATACATTTGTCACAATGATAGAATTATGAATTTTTGTTTTTTGGGGGTTGAGAGGCAGTAAAGAACATCAATACTACTAAATAAACTAGGACTTTACTTTAATTTGAAGAACAGTTTACATAATATATCTATTATCCATGACAAAATGACAATCCCATCATTCTGAAACGTCACATTCTGTAGGTCAGGTGGCATGATTGTAAAATGTATTAAATAGGATTAGGGAGCTAGCGCCACTGGGACACTTCTGCAATGTTGGCAGTATCACTAAAGGTAAGTATATTCAATAAGTAATTTAATTTAAAAAGTCCAATAAAAGATCCTGGTGTTTGAGTATATCCATGTTCTTGTACTCAGACAGACATGAAAATAAAATAGAAAAAACTATTTATTAATACAATGAACATAAAATCAGCAGAATAATAGGTTGGAAGTCAATACCCCAGTCCACTGAGATCCCAGTGTAGAAAAAGCAGGTCCTGCTGATGATAACGGCTCTCGGGATAGGCAGGCTGCTTGCTCGTCAGCTGGTGCTATGGTCTGCAGGGGATGACATCACTCCTGTGCTGGGCGCTGGAACTGACGCGTTTTTGGGGCGTTGGCCTTTTTCACAGATCTTAAAAAAAAGGGCAACACCCCGAAACGCGTCAGTACACCAGGATCTTTTATTTGACTTTTTTAATAAAATTACTTATTGAATATACTTACCTTTAGGGATACTGCCAACATTGCAGAAGTGTCCCAGTGGCGCTAGCTCCCTAATCCTATTTAATATATTTTACATTTTATTCCCTGGGATTTATTGGTGAATCCCTGGATGTGGAGGCCAGCAGCCTGGGTAAAATAGTGTAATTTCTGCCCTTACCTATTTTATATTTATACTCTCTCAGATGGCAAACATGATTGGTTTGATATATCAATCCCTCAGTATCTGTAATCCTGATTTTATTTGAGAGATTACTGCATGTCTAGCAGTGCAACATTCCTTTACTGGACAGGAGATAGGAATTAAAACTTAGCTTCTGTTAATAGTTAAAATATAAAAATAGTATTTTCTACATTAATATAGCATATGTTTCTTTTCTCATCCAGCCCCATCAGTCCTCCTGCTGTGGATCTAAGGACAATCATGGAAATAGAAGAAAGTGTACAGAAATGTGGAGCGATGCCAAAACAGAATACTGGGTTAGTTCCTGATCTCACCATAGGGAATGAAATATACTTTAATAAACCTTGAACTCTTAGGCCATTCAAATGCCAATACATTACAACCAGTAATAATCTGGATATATATATGAGTAGAAGCTGATTAGTTTCTATGAGGACCTCTTTTCCGTTGTAGAAGCTTTTGTATACCTGTCCAATGGATTTGGTTGTATTGGTTGAATATGGTTTTAGTTAATATATTTATTATAATGTTATTCTACAGACTGCCAAAGTCTTCAGTTGTTGGTACAAAGCTATCTCAGAAGCAGAGGAAGATGATGGCGTTGTCCTCAAAAGAGAATAGTGGCAGTGGAGAAAACAAAGGCGCTGCAGCTATGAATATCAAGAGCACGCCAAAAACTTGGTAAATATATCACAAAAAAGTTTACAATCAAAATGATGCAGTTAATAATTATATTTATAATTTTTTTGTTTGCATACATATCTTTTATATTTTACCTCATCATTCTTAAGAAATAATATTCAATATTTTTTATCTGGTACATTTCTTATACTACATAATATTTCTTTTTATGCCATTCTTAGGCATGCTGAATACTCTCTAGGATGCCCCAATAACACTAACAGTTGAATACATTTTTGCTAAACATAATCTAATGCTCTAAACATTAACCCATCATTTAATGCTTAAGAGAAATTGTTGTAGGTTTGTAGCTTACTAGAACTCATCATTAGGCTTTAATACTATTCTTTGGTCAGTATGCAACAAAAACTCACTTCTGCCTGAGCTTCTTGATCTTTGCTGCTTTTAAACAGTGTAAAAGTAGGGGGATTACATTATTTGCAAATTAAAAATTTATAACAAATGAACGTGTTTTCTTATAAAAAAAAGTCCTTTGTATTTACAACAAAAAAGACTGATTTATGTATCTTTTTGTAAAGAAATATATAGTGTATACACATGGATAATTGGTACAGAGTGGAAGCTCCACTAGAAATGAAACAGCTGTAGAAACGTGCAATGATATGTCAAATCAATTCACTGACACAAAATAAACAGGAATCAAGACTCTTGTAGTGGGTAGTGGATACCAAATCAGGGAGATTAATGTCCACATATAGAACAGAATAATAAAAAGCTGTAAATGGGTATGAATGTCACTTCTTGGTATGGCCCAATGACCATAAAAACTCAGTATCCAATGAACACAAAAAGGAAAAGTCACTTACCGTTCCTTCTTAGTAATAAATATGGAGGGTTGCTGTGGGTATACTTGCAATAAATCTTCAAATCTGGATGTCGGTGACTCCGTTTCCACGTGTGCTACTTCCCTGCTTACTCTCAATGTGGCTCCATCTGATGACCTCTCCATCTCTCAGTATCGGGATTGGATGCAAAGCACCGCCAATAGTGCAATTAACTTTTATTACTGAAGATTTAAAAATGCAAGCTATACTCACAAGAGTATCGGAAGACACAATGTATCTTCAAAAACACATATGAATAAATAGTCTACCAACGCGTTTCAATCCTTTCGGATCTTTCTGAAGGCCCTTGAGAAAGATCCGAAAGGATTGAAACGCGTTGGAGGTGGCCAGACTATTCATATGCGCTTTTGAAACGGAGTCATCGACATCAAGATTTGAAGATTTATTGCAAGTATACCCACAGCGACCCTCCATACTTATTACTAAGAAGGAACGGTAAGTGACTTTTCCTTTTTGCGTTCATTGGATACTGAGTTTTTGTGGTCATTGGGCCATACCAAGAAGTGACATTCATACCCACTTACAGCTTTTTATTATTCCGTTCTATATGTGGACATTAATCTCCCTGGTATCCATTACCCAGTTCCACACGTGAATATCAAGACAAGAGCCTTGATTCCTGTTTATTTTGTGTCAGTGCATTGATTTGACATATCATTGCACATTTCTACAGTTGTTTCGTTTCTAGTGGCGCTTCCACTCTGTATGTATGTGTTGAGCGGTCTATTTGAACATGTATACAAGTGTTTTCATAGAGAGAGAGAAGCTGCCTGTTCTAAGCAAGCGCTACAATTTGGCTGCAGTAATATTCTTTTGATACATGGATAATTGGTGTTTGCACTTATCTGTTATACAAGGGGCAGAAGGTATTCAAGTTATATTTAATCACTGGAAAAGAGCACAGGAAGAAAATCTCCCATTTTTAATAATGATAGATCATGCTCCTCAAAATGTAGTTGTATGGATGATGTATACTTCTGGACATTACTATCTATTCAATTCAAGTACAACTGAACAGGTTTACTGCTACTCTGCTGTTAGCTGCAGCACCATGTTGCATGCACAGTTTACATTACAAGGCAGGTATGGTATGCAGAGCACTTCAGAAAAATATTAAGTCTTGGTACTACAGTCTAGGTTGTACTATGGAAATGCATAGAAGTTTGCATTTAAGTACAATTATGTTGGCCATAAATTTGGTTGACATCACTTTCCGATTTAGACAGGACTGTTCTGTTTATGGCCACAAATGGAGCATGGCTTATGGAAAAGAGGGTGGGGCTTATTTTCAATGATGTAATTAACAATGTAAAAAAAGAAATAAAAACCTGGTGATTATGGCTGCTGGTGACACCCCAAACACATAAACCACACTGGGCAGCCACGACTTGGGTGTGTTGGAAGAGATGCTAAACTGCTAATTATTTTTTAAATGTTGACAATTATATCCAACTCATTGATAACTTAATAACTTGAAGATTAAAACCTGGGCAATGCTGGTTACTTAGTAGCTAGTATATATTATAACAGCACAATCATGCCCTTATATATATCAGAAAATAGTTTACACATTAAGATTACATTTTTATTTCTTTGTACAAAATCGTCTGTTGGTGCTACATGACAATTTTTATAGAAAAATAATGAAAAATGACACATTTGGAACAGTTGAAATGTTGTCGATATTTTTTTTTCCATTTCCTGCTTTTAAATAAGGAAATGTCATAGTTTTGCATGTGTCATCTGACAACACTGGGTTACTTAGGATAAGCAAGATGGCTGACTTTCCCCACACAGATCGTCTTCGTTACTCTGGCAGGGAAAGCAGCCATGTTACCTCCTCTTGGCGAGCTGGGGTGTGTTTTGAGGTTGAGGGGGACAGACAGAGTGAATATAAGGTTTGTTATCACTCTAATAATAAAGATTTATCATATTCTGAAGGGCTGTGTAGCAGGCTGCATGTTGAATGCCCAGGCCCCTGTGATGTCATGTTATTTATTCACTGCAGATTACCAGGGGTTACCTTTAGACTCTACATGAAATGAAATAAAAGTAGATTTTTTAATTCTATATACTTCTATATAATTCTATATAGTTTGTTTTGATGAATGGTTAAAGCACCAGGTTCACCAAAGGCCACGTCTTACATAGAAAGTGACGGCAGATAAGAGCCACATGGCCCGTCCAGTCTGCCCAGTTTTTTATTTAAAACTATACTGACCCTGGACCCTATTTACCCTCAATTTAGTTTAAGATTTAGGATATGCTTATATTTATCCCAAGCATGTTTAAACTGTTCTGCTGTGTTAGACTCAACCACCTCAGATGGGAGGTTATTCCACTTATCTATCACCCTTTCAGTGAAGTCATTTTTCCGCACATTTCCTCTGAATCTACCACCCTCCACTTTATATTCATGCACCTCTTCCTTTGAAAAATAACCAGTCACAACCCTTGATATATTTGAAAGCTGCTATCTTATCCCCCCTCTCCCTTCTCTGCTCCAAGCTATACATGTTTAGTTCCTCTAGCCTTTTTTGGTATGTTTTGTGACACAGGCCATGGACCATTTTAGTTGCTCTCCTTTGCACAATCTATAATGTGTTTGTCTTTCTGGAGATATGGCCTCCAGAACTGAACACAGTATTCTAGGTGAGGTCGTACCAACGATCTATAAAGGGGCATCACTACTTCTCTCTTTCTGCTACTAATAATTTCTTCCCCTTTAATTTCAATGAAGTCTTGTTTCCCAAATGTAAAACATCTAAAACTATAAAAACAGAGAAAGGGGGTACTTCTTGGTGCATATGTTTTTTTTTATCAAAGCAATTGGCAGCAAATTGAAATATTAGTACCAGAGTAAAATCTTGTAACACCAAATGTACAGACAATCAGCAGATACTGTATAAATGGAAGGCAGCTCAGACTTGCTGCCAGCCAGTAATTGTTTATTTTAAACCGTTCAGCATCTTAGTATATAGTTCTGCCTACAAAGCAACTTTTTAGCTAATTGGTCTTTTCCAGCATCTGAGAAATGCTAATTGTAGAGTGTAACTGGGGCAGCTTTAGACATCACTCTCCAACCTTGTAAAATTAAATACTGTAGAATGAAGTATTATGTTAAGCAGCTTATTTAGCCTTACATTCTTTATAAATAGAATTTACTTTTTGTCTTTTTTGTACAGAGGAGTCAGAATATGTTTTTATAATGCTGAAAATGCTGCATTTAGTTGAATTTGTGTGTGTACATTAACTAGCAATGAGTTATTTTGGAAGGAATTTTTGGTTTCCATTTATAACTTAAGTGCTATGCAACTCATGAAAGCTATTGAAATTAAATACTTGCTGTGGACGTCTAGCAGTATTTTTGGCGTTTTCTGTTGCCAGAAGGGTGGGAACCTTTCTGGCATCTTTTACAAATGGGTAAGTACAAATACCTCCATTTCCCATTCCAATACATTTTGTTTTGCCTGATGTCTGTGAATTTCGTAAATGTTAATCATTTTTTTCACTTAATAAGGCTATAGGAAATTGGTTTAGAATTCTATGTTTTGCTACTATCTTTGGATTTTATATAGTGCTTTTATATTATGCAATACTTAATAGAGAATATTAGAAGTTAATCACCCTGCCATTTCCAATGGGAGGAAGCCCATGCACACATCAACATGGCATTTTGTTACCCTTTCTTCAAACCCTGTTCTTAGTTTTAATCATATGTAATGTACTCTTTAGAACAGGTTTTATGTGCAGGCTTGTGGTAATTGGAACATTTAAACAAAGCAGACTGCTGGATGACAGACTCCTGTTACAATACCCACACTCATGCACAACTCTCCATCCTTACAAGTGATTGATATGTCATTATAATGATATCATCTATATATTTTGTCAGGGCTTCCTCTGTACATTGTGGGGGAGAGCAGAAATCATTCCGTGACCTTCTTCTTGAAGAACAAAAATCAGTTGTCCTGAGCTCACTGGAAAATCCAGTAAAAAAACCTGCACAAAAAGAAGAAATAGATCCTCGGAAATCTGCAAGGTGAGAAGACAGGATTTTTATACAGTACCTAGAAGCAATCATGCCAAACAATCCAATCATCAATATTGTGTGTGTGTATATGGCAAGGGTCAATTTGTCAGAACACCTACAGAACAGTCCTATAATGCTTTGCCCCAATAAAAAAGGCTAGTTCTCCTAAAAATGATTCCACTCACATATTCATTTTATAGTGCAGTACTCTCACACTACTTATGTGCCATCTGACTGATGAAACTATGCTGAAAAATCCCTGCCAAAGTTTTTCTTTCCTTTTTTCAATTTCTTTTTTTCTTACATAGATACACTGTAAATAACTATTCTAATTTGAGGCAAGCCATGCCACGTCATATGTCTGAACAAACTCTTGTCACCAAATGTTGCTGTAAAATCTAATAAGGACAATCCAGACTAGTCTTCTGTATTTCCTGTACTTTGGGTGTAAGTGCGTGTCTATAACATTTAAACACTAGGGAGTGCTGTTGTATCAGTTTGAAACACACTACTGAGGTTGCATTTATCATGTGTTTTGGCATGTTAAGAATTAACCTAAAGGTATATTGTTTTCCCATTTGTTTTCTTTACTATTTCTTTGGAACTTATCAAATGTTGATTTTGTGTACACAATAAAATAAAACTTAAGTCTACTTGAATATTGTTGATTCAGGTGTTACTTTAGAATATGCCATGCTATTTTAAGCATTTTTTTTGTTTAGTTACTATATCTTCCTTTAATATAATACATAAAACTAGGGTTGAATGGTACATTGTTAAATACATTGTAGGGCAGAGAAACAGGTTTGAAAGTGACTTTAATAATAATGTGCAAAGTTTTTTGGTGTCTCCTCATTAAAGCTCAGTTAGAGTAGGTATTTAACTTGTAATAGGAATCATTCATTCATGTTTTATAAAGTGACCAAATAGTGTTTTATAAAGGTTGATGCCATATTAGACCCAAGCACTATTGATGGTAGTTTTCTTTTTCTTTTCTGTAATAGATTCAGACATATCAGGGATGAGTGTTATGAGCAAAGTCTCTTTAAATGTTAGTATTCCTGTTCTCCTTGTCCTCCTCGATCTTGCGGTAATGCAAACACACAGAAATGTATTTGTTACACCCACGTTCTGTTGTCTTGGGACATAGATCTCTCTGAGCTCAGTTTACAGCTACCTATATACTTATCCAGTTACCATCTATTCTGACCTACAACTGTCCAATGTCTCAGACATCACCACACGACCATTCGATACATCCAATCATGTTTGTGTCATATCATTTTTAACCATGCTTAAATATCTGGAGACCCAACCACCAATCACACAGCCACTTTACAAGTGTATACACTCCCGCGACCACCTTGTCCAACTCGGATTCTAACATCATGCAGCACTGCCTTTGAGGGTGACCTGGAGGAGATTGGTCGAGCGTTGAGGCGATTGTTGGAGCAGATTGTTTCAGCAGATACATTTTGCAAGGTCTGCTGTAAAATTTAGGATTGGGTGTTGTATCTGCTACCTTGTTCTGCTGTAGTATTGTTTAAACAGTCTATTCTGGAGAAGGATCTAAAGAACATTGTGTACCCAGTTTAAGTGATGAAAGGATTTGTTACAGTCAGGGAGGAAGCTTTTAAATATACTAAGTGTATATTCTCTTTATATCCTCAGATTACAGCATACTTCTAATGGATATACTATTTAGTCTAAGACTGGGTGATCAAAATGTAAGGCATTTTGTTGACCAATTTGAGTCATTTAGCATACTGTACAATTTAATTCTTTAGGAAAATAGTTTATTGATTTTACTGGTATTGCTTATGTGTCTAATAAGATTAGGGCCTTTTTTTCCTTTCCTACTCCTTTTTCCAGCGGATAAAGAATTACTGTGACTGTGTTTTTTTCTGTCTTACCAGAAAGCCTTCTGCAACTGTGAGTCATGAATCCAAGATGAAATGTGATGTGCCACAGCAAGAGAGTTCCAAGTAAGGTTTTTATTTATTTATTAGTTACAGGCTTTCAAGTGTAATTACTTTACATAGATGGTAAAATGGAAGGAGGTGTTGTGACAGCTCCAAAATAACTTAAATGTTTAGGAAATAACACACCTCCTTTTGCCTTAATCTGAAATCTAATTGGTTACTATCCTGAAATGTACAAAAGACTTAGGGCTCTTACACATCCTCACTAGAGAGCAAGACTCCCTTATTGCTACAAATCATGTGATTATAGTCCTGCCGATGAGTCAGCATAAGTATTGTGGACCAGATCCAGACTTGCAATATGGCATTAGAGGTTTGGGACCGGATTCACAACTACGTTTTATTACTTACGTGCCTAGTTCTGGGTGCAGCGCTAATGCGCACTCGTAGTAAATATTTTACGCTAGCTACGTAGCATTTCGTTACGTAGATTGCGTACATGCAGTCTTTAAAGAACGAATGTACGCAATCTACGTAACGTAGATAGCGTAAAATATTTACTACGAGTGCGCATTAGCTCTGCACTCAGAACTAGGCACGTAAGTAATAAAACGTAGTTGTGAATCCGGTCCTTGATGTCAGATCTCTGCTGGATTCAGGCTTTGGTCAGGGTAAGGGAAGGTCACTCACAAAGACTTACATTTCCTGATCCCTAACTTAAACCGTCCATGCTGTTCTCATGTAAAATGTGGATGGTGTGGAAGTCTGGATAGTAATGTACTATTAGCATGCTCCCACTCCCATCCCCCATAGTGTAATCGCTTCCTGTCATTAAAAAAGACTCTGGATCAAGATCCATCCTGGTAATGTGTTGCTAACATGTGCACATTAGCAAGAAGTGTTTTCAGATCACAGCAAATGGAAAAATTGCCCATTTTCACAAGTCTGAATCCAGTCCTGTGTTATTGCGAAACATTTTAACAGATCTGACTGCTGCTGAGTTTCTGTTATGCAGCTGCCCAATACGGTCCATTGCCTCACATCCAAGGAATCTGCATTTTGAATGTATATGGTATCAGTCACTGTAATGTTACATTGTATTTATTGTTTTACAGTCCATGGCTTATGTCATCAAGCAAAAATGTAGCGTCAGTGGTCCCAGTCACTTTTACTACCATTGTTGAAGAAGAAAAACAACAAGAAGCTGCTCTTCTTAGAAGCAGAGAAAAGCCTCTGGCTCTTATTCAGGTAATGAAGAACTGGGTACTAGAAACATGGAGTTGACTTTGTGCAGTAGGTGTATGTTTGCACTTTGTTGTCCAAGCTTTACTTAACATAATTTGCTAAAACGTTATTAATCCGAGCCCTTACGGGTTTTTTTCCCCACCTCTAATTAGTCTCCCACCAAAGTTGGTTGAATTAACTTAGAAAAACAGCTGCCTTGTAGCATACACTTTGAGTCTCCTACTAGCTAAAGACTTACTTGGCATACAAGGTAGTACAACCGTTTCTGAATGTCAAAAAGCAATCAGTTGTTATAAAAAGTCCAAATAGCAGGATTTCCTTAGTTGTTATGCCTAACTTTTCAGTGTCACCCAATTTATAGGTAAGAGTGGAGAGCTACACCACTNNNNAAGAGTGGAGAGATACACCACTGGTGAAGCCCTATTTGTATTAGGAACTTGTAAATATCAAGAAATGCTAACACTTGTGAAGTATCTGGAGCTGCTTCTCTGTTGTTGATGGATATGTACTAGCTTGGTGGTAGTACAAAGAAAAAATAACTTATGGAGTGTTAGAACAATTTTTAATAAAACCGTATTTAAAAAAAAAAAAAATGACATTTAGTGCTTTTAGGTTTATGTCCATTGCCATTGTGTAGTCATTTCAGGCTGTAGTGTTCTATGAAGACTGAATCTCTGAAATAATTTTGTGTGTCTCTTTCTGTAATTATAGATTGAAGAGCGTGCCATCCAGGATCTGTTAGTACATTACCAAGCACAGGACAACCCTGAAGAATATATAACCATAGAGAGGTCAGCGCAAGGCCCCATGGCAATACCATTTTGGAACAAGCATTGAGAGTTTAGGAAGGGGGGGGGGATGTGTGTATTTTGCTATGTATCTTTGCAATAAGTAATTGAGACTAGAATTTAAATCGCGTTTAGATATTGGTATGAATTTCATAATCAATTGTGACTATGAATTTCTCATAGCTGGTTAAACAGCTGACTTAACAGAGGTACAAGAACATGTTATGTCATCAGATATGGCAAGTTTAAATCTCAAATTTATCATCTATTTATAACTGTTCACCATATAGGAAAATGTTTAAATTCTGTTTAATATAAAAAGAAGGTATATTGCAAATAAAAGTGTGAATTGAATTGAAATATAAACGATATTGCAAGTATTTATCACTTTAGATTCCTAGTGGACATATGGTTTTGGTTCTCTGTTCATTTTTTTTGTATACACCCCAGAGCATCTACTGGAACACATTTTATCTGTTTTTCATATATAAATGCCATTTTTCATCAATGTTAACTCTTTACAACTGAAATTGCAGATGCTTGTTATAATAAACAAAAACTACAGGAAGCCATTGTATTCTATGTTACACAAAATGGTAGTTCCTCAAATGAAATTAATAGGCCAATCAGCAGGTGCTTGCAAGACAGTGGTGAGAAGCCCAGAAGCAAAGGTGTAAAGTGCTCCAGCTCACTACTTATTGATCAGTTGCTAGGCTGTCATTCTACACATCTGCAAAAATATGATCAGCCACTTTCAAAGATTTTCTGCTTATAGCCACCATGTTGGGTCATCTCCCCTGTGTCTTTATATCCTGATTTAACTGTAATTCTGGCCCATGTTACTGATCAAATGAGTTGCAATAGCTTGAAAAGAATATGTGTGAAAAGTGAGCCTTAATTTTTGGAAAAACATGAGTGAATTATTGACCTCTAATAATGTTATTTTATATTCCCCACAATAAGGGTATTCATTTATTTAATAAATGTAGAGTCAAAATAGGGATAGATAAAGAGTTTAGAACAATTAGAGTATGTACAATGGTATTTGTAATTACATTAGATTTTTTTTTTTATTCAAATGAAAATAATTGTCCTGATTCTTAACTATTGGAGTTGTCTAACATTCCCTCCTCTCCTTCCAAAAGCACAGGACATTTAGCGATCTAAGTTATCAAGCAAAAGCCATTTTCAGAACTTTCTTGCATAGAGCAAATTCTTCTATGGGGTTGTATGTAACGAATGTTCCTGTCCTGCACCACTTATAGTCTGCCCACTGAAAAACAAAAAGATAATTATTAAAATCCTCATCATTTATGCTGCAGACACTGTTCTATATTATAAAACTGAATCCATCCATTTTTTTCAATTATAAAATGTAGTAATTTATAAAAAGAGTTATAGAAAACTGTTACAACGCACTTTCTTCTTGTGCACATAGTTACATCATTTACCGATTTTGTGGGATTATATATACATTTAGTATTGAATTAATTTAATAATTAATTCAGTTAGTATTGAATTAATTTATTTACGTTTTATCAATCTCTCTTAAAAGCACCAAAATGATTAAATTCTATATTGCTGTACATGATTGTTTGCAAATCTCTTTGTATCCTGTACTAACTTCATATGGCTTCTGCTCAGAAGAGACTTATTCATGTGTGTCATGTTATGACGTGCTAAGATATGGCATTTATAGCTAGGCCCAAGGTCAGTGCAGCAGTCTAACAGCAGTGTGTTGCTATAATGCTTTCGAGCTGTGTTTGTTTTGTACAGGTTATTACAGGTCAATCACATACGCAAGCTGTGTTCTATGCTGCTAAGTAGTCTTAAGCAGATCTCTTGGTGATGTAGATATTCTATTGCCTTTAATTCCTGGAGAAAATAGATATACAAAGGATTGTGAATGAAGATGCAACAATTTTACACACACACACATTGACTTGGATGTTATTAGCTCACTCAACTGTTTATATGGATGGTCTGACTTCCAATACTTCTCCCAATGTGTCTCACTTTAGCATTGATTTGTACTCTTGGATGTTAGTACAGTTTTCTATATAGCTTATTTTGGACTTAACAAAGCTTCTTGTCTTGGATAACGTTTTTGGTATAAAAAAAATAAATATATGTGTGTATTTGTGTGTGTGTGTATATATATATATATATATATATATATATATATATATATATATGTGT
>WWET01001172.1:381108-405888 GCA_011038615.1 Limnodynastes dumerilii
ATAACAAGAAATATGATTGTGTACATTCCATATCCACTGGTGGTATCATTCACTACTGCCTGTCTATGAACCTGCCCTCCTGCTGCTGAGCTCCTGGTGCATAAATTAAAAGACTGCCAGTCCCCTAACTTCCCACATTTTCACTTTACTTAATCTTTGAGTGTAAGTCAGAATGGAATATTAATATGACTAATGCTAAATAATAGAATAATAGTATTTATGCAACAACTGCACCAATCGTAAACGACCAGATCCAGAATTTGAAAGGAAGAGGAATTATATTGGTAGTGGGTGAGATGTGTAAATAGCACAGTCAGGGCTAGCTACAGGCCCTATATTCTATCCAGATTTCTGCACTGTGCCTATTTAAGTGGTGAAAGTGTTGTAAAGTTAATATAGGGACACCTGGTGGAAATCCTTACAAGCGAGAGATGTAGCCTTTCTTACCCATACAGATTTCTGGATGTGTCTACATTGGACTTCCGCTGTCGCCGTGGTCATTCGCAGCCGTAGTGGAAGTCTGGATCTGGTCCTAGGTCTGGTTCAGGAGATGAAAAGGGAGTCTCAGTGGGTGAAAATTGGCTGTGTGTGTGACTGTATGGGCATTAGAAATTATAGGCAGTGTGTGTGTGTCAGTGTCAGTATGGGCAGTGTGTGTGACAGTATGGGCAGTGTGATGTTATGGGTAGGGTGATGTTATGGGCAGTGTGTGTGTGAGACAGTATGGGCAGTGTGATCTTATGGGTAGGGTGATGTTATGGGCAGTGTGATGCTATGGGTAGGGTGATGTTATGGGCAGTGTGTGTGTGAGACAGTATGGGCAGTGTGTGTGTGTGTGAGACAGTATGGGCAGTGTGATGTTATGGGTAGGGTGATGTTATGGGTAGTGTGTGTGAGACAGTATGGGCAGTGTGATGTTATGGGTAGGGTGATGTTATGGGCAGTTTGATGTTATGGGTAGGGTGATGTTATGGGCAGTGTGTGTGACAGTATGGGCAGTGTGATGTTATGGGTAGGGTGATGTTATGGGCTGTGTGTGTGACAGTATGGGTAGGGTGATGTTATGGACAGTTTGTATGTGATTGTATGGCATTAGAAAGTATGACCAATATAGTGGTATGGGCAGTGTGCTAATATCGTACATATAAGGTACAGTACAGAGTATCAGCGCCAACACACAGCAGTTCACCCCCAGCTGTAATTTTTATTTTTACTTATCTTCGTTCTAGCTTATTATCTAGTTATATTTTTTATAACTGAATTTGTACATTATATGTGTCACTTGATTGTAGATATTGATATGCATAATGGAATTTGTAATTTTGTAAATTTTTTAGATTCTAGCACAGTTTCTACACAGAGCATTTCCCTCGCCCCCTATTGTTAGTGTGTGTGATTGTATGCCATAAGAAAGTATTAGCAGTGTGATGGTAATGGCAGTGTGCGTGTGTGATTGTATTCCATAAGAAAGTATGGCCATTGTGATAATATGGGCACTGTGATGGTAATGGCGGTTTGCTGGTTATAAATAGGATCTGCAGGGGGATAGATGGTATGGGCAATGTAATGGTGTGGGCAGTGAGATTGCTAGTATGGTAGCGTGATAGTGAAAATAGGATGGGCAGCAGTATAGGTAGAAAGTAGGATAGAAGGTCAGTGCCACTTAAATAATATGTTACATTGTGTGATCTAATTAATATATTAGATTGTGCGATTTATTAATTTGTTACATTGTGTGATTTAATTAACATTTTGATTAATATGTAACATTGAGGTATATCATTGGTCAGGTCTTATGCATTCTCTGATATGACACCATAGTAATGACACATGATGATTTAAAACTCCTGATGGTGACGCATCCGTCTATACACTGAATGACCAGTGTAATAATGTTAACCCTAAAGTCCTCCAGTGGTTTACTGACAACCACCCTTTAAGAACGGGTTATGGGCCACTGCTGTGGGCTTGCCCCCCAGGCTAAAATTTGCCAGCGGGCCCCTGCTTGCAAATCATTAAAACAGCGAAATTCATGTACCGAGAATATTTTGACCAACCTGTGAGAGAGCAAACATGAGGGGCCAAGTCTTTAAAATTAACTTTGTATCTGAAGTAAAGCTAATAGCACTACTTGAGAAGTGGAGTCAAATTGACGTTTCTGCTTTTTTAAGCATTACTGCATTACAGAGGTAGCAAAAAGGCAGACTCAATTGACACAGCTGCTGGGAGCGACCAATAAGAGCCTCTCTGAACACTATAAACTAGTCATATATCGCAATATCAGAGGGCATAACTTTAAAAATGTGGGTGATAGAATCTGACCATTCTCAAAATCAACCTTAAGAATACATATACAATAGCACATGAGGTGCTCTGTGACAAAATCATTGTCAACCAATGTTATCAGTCGTTTTTGTCCCTGAAAAACCACAAGTCCCTAACTGTAAAAGATGCTACTTGTTTCTTTCCTCTTTTTAAGTACAGTATCTTGTATTGTGTGTCAGAGTTTAGAATCAAGGGAATTGTCAGTTATTCTTATGATGTGGAATCTTTTGTTTTTTAGGAGAAAAAAAATGTAGCTGATATGTGACTTCCTGATGTAGTTACTTTAATGTTAACCGCTGAATGACTATACTCATCTTTTCTTCTATAACATTACTGTATAGTCTGGAATCTTGATTGCACAGGACATCACTACTGTGTACCATAACTACAAACAGATCCTATTAAAAATAGCTGTGGGAGACCAACAACTGAAGAACTATGGTAAAACCTAAAAAAGTCACAATGCATGCTGTTGTTGAAATGGCATTTGTGGTTTTACAAAGGTTCTATTATGTTATGTTGAAATGCGAGGCTACAATAACTCAAATATGTAAAATATATGCAGCAAATGTTCTATACTTCTTATTTGAAAGTTCTGTAGTTGTTTAAATATACATTGCAAAATTGATTTTGAATATATATAGCTGCACAAATAATAAAAAAGTATAAACACTACAAACAAAACCTGCCATCAGATTGTTGAAGATAGTTAATATGAATATAATGCAATATAAAATAAGGAAATAAAAAGTGATGCATAAGAGAATTGGAAAATGTATTACTAGGTTAGTGTGAAGGAAACGTAATAATCTTGATAGGCATCAAAACAAATCTGTCTTAAAAACCACATATGCACAATCTACGTAAAGCAAAAAATACATAGATTACGTAACAAAAAATGACTACGCATGCACAGTATCAATTTTCAAATTTCGGGAAACACCGGAGGTATATGCAATATGTCCGGTGGTCTGAATACGGGCCAGTATTAGAGTTGAGAGGTGATGTGTTCTAGCACAAGACTAAATAATAATTGAAAAGTAAAGCTGAGCAGTATCTGTGTGCAGTAAACAAAAGCAATGCATTCTCTCTGCATGGAAAGAAAAAAATTTATTTTACTCCCCCTAAAATGTAACATGTTTCAGCATGGTGCTGCCCATGTGTAACTTTTCACCTGATATAAGTTCCAGTGGGGCAGGAACATTATATTGTCTCTCATTTATTATTAATTAAAGGGAAGGCAAATAGTTATAGGAATGGAAAGACTCCTAAGCATTATACTTGGTTAACCACAATGGAAAATGCTCACTTTGTAAGGAGTTTTATTTAATAATTTTTCTGTAGTATCATATTTCTCAGTAACTTCAGTATCCTGAAAGAGTTTTTTTCAGTACATAGCGTACTCCACCTTTGGAAGTGACAAAGGGGTGCATCATATTACACTTACAACATGTCATTTTATGAAGCATTACCCATATGATTTGCCCATCCTGATGTTAATTTTTTTAATTTTTTTTTTTAACTTTCTTTTATTGAAGCAGCAAATACAGAGAAAGGAACATCAGCTGTAAACATACAAAAGCTGCTATAGTATCTTTAAAGTTATTACAACAAGGTGAACAATAGAGTAGCATTCTACAGCCATAGATGTAACCTGTAATAAAGAAGGGGGAGGGGGCAGATCACTGAGCTGATGGGCATTGGATCGGGTGAGTTATTGGAGATACACGGTTAAAGGAGGTTAGGGATGGAGTCTCACAATTAACTAGGTTGCAAGTTTATCCCTCAGGGGGGCTGGGTGGGAGATTGTAAATTGAACCAAGGGGTCCACACTTTGTAGTAGGTGTCCTCTGAACCCTTCAAGTAGGCAGTCATTCTCTCCATGCCTGCGACAAACCAAATATACGAGGTTAGGGCACGTAGGGAGGGGGGGGGGGGTGCCTGAGGGGGGGCTGACCGCTTCCAGACTTTAGCAATAAGACAATTGGCTGCAGCCAAAACATGCGAGGCCAGTTTACGGGATGAGGTGTCTGTGTCGGGGATGGGGTAACATAAGTATATACATAGTACATAGGTAAATCCAAGGATTTCTAGGAGGCGAGCATGGGAGAAGGGCCATTAAGAGGGAATGAACCATATCCCATAATGGAGTTAAAGTAGGGCAGGTCCACCATTTGTGAAGGAGCGATCCAACCTCTCCACAGCGGCGCCAGCAGTGGGGGGAGGAGGGGAAAATCTTCGAGAGACGCTCGGGGGTGAGGTACCACCTATAATAAATTTTGTACGCGTTCTCTTTGATTTTAGTACAAATGGAGGATTTAGCCATGTTTTGCCGGACGTCCTCCTAGGGCCCATCATCGTCGGGGCAGGGACCCAGGTCTCTCTCCCAATCTCTTTCGTGCTTGTCCTGGGGGCCAACATGGGTCTTTAACAGGATGGCATAAAGGGCAGAGATCATGCCCTGGCGGAGAGGGGCTGTCAGGCAGAGAGTTTCAAAAGCGGATGGGGAAGAGAGGCAGGCCTCAGCAGGGAGAGAGAGCAAATAGTGCCGGAGTTGAAAGAAGTGGAAAGGATTAGGGATAAATTCGGGAAATTTCTGGAGGAGGGAGGAGGTGGTGAACCACTCATCTCCCTCTCTGAGGTCCTGAGTACATCGAATTCCAAGGCGCCTCCACGGGCGAGAGAAGGCTTTTGACTGTCCTGGAGGGAAGGCAGGGTTATCCCAGAGGGATAATAGGGGGGAGATCAAGGGGGGGGGAAGCTACGTGGGGTCTACACGAGTCCCAAATGGAGGCCGAGTGAGCAGTCGTGGGCAAAGAGAGCATAGAGGGTGAGCGACCGGCTCGCGGAGTCCCCCATATAGACGATAACGATGACAATCCCAGGTAAGTGGATTCAATATCCACCCAAGCTAGCCTATCCGGGGGTGCGTAAGAAGCTACTATGTGGCTAAGTTGGGAGGCCTGGTAATAGAGCTTAAGATCCGGAAAACCCCTACCCCCTGAGTAGTAGGTTTCTTAAGCAGTGCTAAACAGGTTTGGGGGGGGGGCGATGGTTTCATATAAATCTAACCCATCAGCGTTGAATAGATGTGAGTGTAGCATTCGGAACTATTACAGGAAGGGTTTGGAAAAGGTATAGGAGCTTGGGAAGGAGGGTCATTTTAACCGCTATAATCCTGCCCAGCCACGACAACAGTAGGTGCCTCCAGGAGAATAGTTCGGAATTAATCTTACCTATAAGGGCAGGGTAATTGGCTGCATACGAGTGGTAGGAATTAGTCAGAAATACACCTAGGTACCGCAATTTGGATCGCTGCCACTTAAAATGGAAAGTAGTTGTAAGATACTGACTCTCCAATGGGGAGGTGTTTAAAAGGAGTGCTTCAGATTTGGACAAATTAATTTTATATCCAAACAGGTTTGGTAGGGAAATTCGTGGATTGGTCAGGGTAAGCAACACATCATCTGCAAAAAGAGATAGCTTGTAGTCCTGACGCCCCAATTTGGATACCCGATATATCTGGTGACTGGCGAATAGCCGCCACTAAGGGTTCGAGGGCCAGGGCAAAAATTAGAGGGGAGAGGGGGCAGCCCTGTCTGGTACCATTGCTCATGTGTAGCACCGGTGAAGGGGAACCATTACCCGCGCAGAGGGGCAAGAATATAAGGACCGAATGCCGTCCAAAAACGGGCCACAGAGGCCATATTTCTGCAGGGCTTGGTCCAGGAAGTCCCAGGAGATTCTATCAAACACCTTCTTAGCGTCCAGGGACAGGACCACCGAGGGGGCGCCACGAGTTCTAGCCACGTGGACGAGGGTCAGGGCTCACCGAATATTGTCTCTGGCTTGCTTTCCCAGAATAAAACCTACCTGATCATAGTGGATTACAGAGGCCCGGACAGCATTTAGTCTGGTGGCCAGAACTTTAGCATAGAGTTTTATATCTATATTAAGAAGGGAGATAGGCCTATAGCTTGCGCAGAGTTGAGGGTCTTTCTCTTCTTTAGGTATTATTATTATCCTAGCCTCCAGTGTCTCAAGGGGCCAAGGGGTACCAGACAGGGCTGCGCATTAAACATAGAGTGAAGGTGAGGAAGCAGGAGAGGGGCAAAGAGTTTGTAGTAAGCTGCAGAATACCCATCGGGGCCGGGCGATTTACCTATTTTTTGTGACTTTATTGCCAGCGAGATCTCGTCTAACGAGATTTCTTCATTTAGAGAAGCAACCTGGTCGGGATGGAGGGAGGGGAGGTTGATGTGGGCAAGAAAATTGTCAATGACGGAAGGTCTAGGGCTAGAGGAGGGAGTAGTTGGCGGAGTAGGCAGGTTGTAGAGACTGTGATAGAATTGCTGGAAAGTCCTACAAATTTCTTGCGGATCGTGCAGAAGGGTACCAGTGGGTGACTTAATAGCCAGGACATTACAAGCAGATAATCTTGAGTGCAGTTTGGAAGCTAGCAATCTATCCGCCTTGTCCCCTTTTTCATAGAAGGATTGCTTTAGCCACTGCAATTTGTTCGCCGCCTGAGCAGTGAGAAGGGTGTTAAGTTCTGCTCTTAAAGAATCTAAGCAAGGAGAGCCGGATTCTGAGAGGTTTTATGCAATGACTCCAACGTTGCCAGTGCGTCCGTAAGGTGGGATGTTTTAGTCAAATATTCCCGTTCATTTCTGGCAGCGATGGCTATAAGGTGACCTCGCATTACCGCTTTATGGGCGTTCCATAAGGTCATGGGTGAAGTAGTGGAGGGGGAATTGAGCGAAAAATATTCTTCCAACAAGGCACTAAGGCTGGTGAAGTGATCTCGGTCCTGTAGAATCGAGTCATTTATACGCCAGGTGGAGCGTGGGGGTGGAGAGAGCGGGTTTGTGAGGTCAGCGGCTATTGGGGCATGATCGGACCAGGTGCGGGGAAAGATATGGGCAGCCATAAGTTTTATGGTGAGATTGTGGCTGAGCAGGACCATGTCAATGCGGGAATATGAAGAGTGGGGGTGGGAAAAAAAGGAGTAGTCCGTAGCTAAGGGATCGCGTACTCTCCAGGAGTCGTAGAGGTGATGAAGCTTCATGAAATCGCGGAGCACCTTGGAATTGAAGGCATTTCTAGGATCAGAGCGAGATGTGCTGATGTTAATTTTTTAACCTATTTAACGGTTATGTCTATGCATTATTTTTGGTTTAGCTTAAATGGTAGCACTATTAAGTCATTTAATGTTAATACAATATTGCAAAACTTATTTTTGAATTGTAATAAAAAGTTGAACCGAAAATGCACAAATTGATAATAATAAGAATCTCTATGGCGACCACATTACTGAATTATTGTGTCATTTTTTCCATTACAGAAAGGGCATGAAAGAAAACAAAAATGTTTTGTTTTTCTGTTTTTTGGGGGAGGGGAGTTAGTTGAGGATTGACTAATACTGCATTTATATGTAAGTTATGTTTATTAGAAGTCAAGAAATAAATATTAGAATACTGACAAAAGAAGATTTGTGAGTGCTAGTCTTATGTACTTATTTGAAGAACAGAAAAAGTAGGTACTGAACCATTTATAGAATGGTGGAGAGGGGAGAAAAAGTCTGAGGGTTCATTAGGTGGGAAGGAGGTCGGGTGAAAGGTTCTTGCCTATATGTCATGGTCTCAGGGTATCTGGTTGGGGTACCCTTGGGCTAGTAGAATGAAGGGTTTGCTCATTGGAAAGGTCACAAGGATTACTACTAGGAGAGCCTGCAGAGGCTGGTTGAAAGGCTATTGACAGTGATGGTGGCATTTGAGCTGGATGACCGTACAGATGATGACACGGGACTGTGCTGTACATGGTAACTGTGAAAAAAATTCATGGAGCAGCAATGCATAGGTCAGCCACGATGAGCAGCAATGATGATGAGCTGTTATGAGAAAATACAGAGCAACTGTGACGATCCGCTGTATGTGTAATACAGCTGAGCTGTGATGAAGAGCAATGATGATGAGCTTCGATGATAAGGTACAGAACAGATGTGATGATCCAAAGGACATTGTAGGACGGATGAGCTGCGATTTTAATCCTATGAGAGGCAAAGTACTGCTGCTTGTTTATAAATGTAGTTAGAAAGGTGGGGGCACAGTTGTGGGCACATAATAATGTTTCACACAATCCTGGTCATAATTTCATAGTCTACAGAATTATAGAAGGTGGATAAAATATAAATATGAAATCAATATGTATGGTTCTTTTGTAGGGTTACCCTCAAAATTATTTATTTCCTTGAAAAAAGGGAAAGAAAAACTTAACAGAGCACATTCTGTCATTCCAGCACAATGTGAATGTAAGGATCTGACCAGCCCTAAACACAATATTAATGATTATGACATATATACTCTGTATGAAAAGTGTATTTGATAATTGTGTATTTATATTAAGAAAAAAATGTGCTCTGTTTATTCAATGTAGCACTTGGGATTTAGATGGAAGATAGAATTAGTCACTTTCACATTTGTTTGTGACTCTCTGTGACATATAGCAAGACAGATGTTATTAAAGCATAATGTATATAACATCTTCACATACATTTTTGTCTATGATTTTTTTCTCTTAGATTTGAGCTATCAGCTTGTGTCATTACAGCAGCTAGAAAACCCACAAATGGAACATATTATACTCATCTTATTTTCAAAAATATATTTACATCAGAACGCATAAGGTGCATCATTCTATTGCTGTCATCGCTGGTGCAGCAGGTCAAGTCAGTGGTAAAAAGGGATGTTGTAATCTGAGTCATGGTATGTGTGTGCTTGTGCCTCAGCGGCATTGCTAGACAACTTTAAACCACCTCTCATTTAGGAACTATTAAATTGCCTTCTGTACCTTATACTTCCAACTGGCAGTGAATTATACATTGGGCTGGATCCAGACCTTGTTAAGTGCATGAACTTAGTTACACCTGGGCTAAACCATGTTGATTTCAGGGGAGTCATATTTCATCTGCTGCAAACAGTATTAGAGTTGAGAGGTGATGTTTCCTATCCCAAGTCTAAATAACAGTGTGATAGTAAAGCTGGTCAGTATCTGTGTGCAGTAAGCAATTCAAAGATATATCCCTGCATGCAAAGAATACAATTAACTTGGCTCCCCCTGAAATCAACATGGCTTAGCCCAAGTGTAACTAAGTTAATGCACTTAACAAGGTCTGGATCCAGCCCATTGATCCTAACTTGAGCTTTCCACAACGGATGCTATCGTACAGAATTTGTGATTGACAATACCGCACATAGGAAAGAGAGGACTCCCCCTGCTGAATCTGTCTGCAGGGGATAACCTTAACTATTCCATGTTTTCCTTATTGTGAATCAAATGGAGGCCGGTTCTTAAACTTAATTAGCATTCACTTAACCACAACTAAACATACTTGTTGATTAACAGCACAAAACATGATTGTAATAATATCTCATCTATTATCTACCTCTTAAAGGAATGTTGCAATAGTTTTTTTTTTAATGAAAGTTTAAAGTTGACACGTTGTAAGCTTAACGCTTCATGTGCCTTGGAGCAATAAGCTACCTGTATAATGTTTGCTAATAGCAACTCTAGAGGCATGCCCATACTGTACATTAGTAGCCAGTGTGCTGCTCATTTGCATTAAGAGTCTTGCTCCTCTAGCCACGCATGCGGGATTCATTCTGTGCTGATGCGTGAATCAGTTCTATGTCAGTTGTCTATGTCTGTGAATCCATTGGCCATGGTTTTCGTGCGTATGTTTGAGTTTTGGGCATGCGTGGTATATCCACTCATAAAAATATGCATGGATCTTCTGCACGTTCTTAGTCGTGAGCCCGGACCCTTCTTCTTAGACTACTGATGAGGTGGGCTTCTGTAAAACACACAATCAAATTAGTTCATATGTTTACTTTCAAGACAACAACAACTTATATCTTACACACACACACATATCCAAGCTAACACGTGTTATGTATTTAAATTTCAGAAAGGCAGTATCCTAATTTACTGTTTAAATAAACTCTATGCCCTTTTAGACCTAATTAGGAGCATTAACAGACAATTCATTTGTTTGCCTAGTTATGCATTGTATTCTTTTCCAAAGCTCTGCCAGTAGGATGAACTGCTTCAAATCACCTTATTGCATTTCTGCTATCTAAGCTATGCCACAAATGCAGATCTCATGTTTTAATGACTTTCCTGGATATTTATTTTTCATAATTTAAGTGGAATGGCACTACCGTCCCAAGTTCCTTATCAATAACATAATGCTTTTTCTTGTTTCAAATATGTAGTTATAGCCACTTGTAAATGGAAAATATTTATTTAACAAGTTTTGTTACTAGCTTAGGTTACTAATGTGCTAATAACCACTTTGTGTTCTTCCAAGCTACATAAAGTCACTCGAAAATTTTCCAGTAAAACAACTTCTGTTCAAGTTCTGAATCAACTTTTGGTCTCCCTTCATAATCTTTGAGCTTTAACCAGCAAATTGTAGCTTACCTCTTATTCCTTTCATTATAGGTTACTGACATATCATTTTCTTTTCACTAGTCATTGTCATTTTCCTGCTGTTTTTTCTTTCCTTATGTGTTCTTCTAATCAAATCTTTGTGTCAACAGCTTAAATAACAGTTTTATATTCATGACGTATAATCAAAAACACTATAGAGTTTCCACTTTCGAGAAATGCCAAAAAAATAACAGATTGCAACATATAGCTGTAATACAGTGGATAGGAACAACAACTCCATGTTTCATGAAATAACATGATATAATTTGTCTATGAAATAAACCATAGAAGTAGGTAACAAAAATTATATATGTTTACGGGATTTGAACTAACAGAAAAAAGTTTACATTTATATGGTCCTTTAAATGTACAATAAAAGTAGTGGTTTCATAATATTCACATGGGACTGGGTCCTGAACTGTGAGTATATGCCTTGAATTAGCCTCTATAACGGGCCTTCCGCATACAAATTCCTACTTTAAGTCTCTGCATGGTGAAGGCCCACATATGGAATGGTGGGTCGCACCAAAAGTGTCTTGGGATGCCCTTACTGTACGATTCCCATTCCATATCCTACCCACAAACATGGAGACAGAATTTTGTACGGAATTCTGTGTTGGATGGATAGTTCTGATGCAGAATTCCATATATTGCTCATGCGCAGTACAAACTGATATGGGACTTACATACCTAGTCTCCTATTGTTACTGGTTCTGGAACCGGCCCTTTATAAAAGATACATTTTCTTTTTTTTTTTTGTTCTTTTAAATTTTCTTGACTGACATAAACTACTACTGGTACTGGGGGCATAACAGCTTTGGGGTTTGAACATGATTCAGGCCTGGTGAGCTTGCTATTGTTCTTAAATTTCAGGCAGGTAGGGGTAGGAACACAAATGGCCTTTGCATGCGAGGGGAGTGTATTACCAGACCAGTATTACTTTGGTATCACACTCTCGTAAGGTACGTTACTAGTTAGCAATGGCATTGGAACTAACGTTGATGCCTTGTTCAGGTGTTAAAGGTGAAACCTACCAGGGTGTGGAGTCTAACTAGGAGTCTGGTTTTCACTATAGCCCATGTTGGTGGGGATAGGCTGGGCTGCAGACTACTAGCAGGTTGTTGTCCCTGGAGGAAACTTCCACAAAGAGCAGAGCAGCCAGAACCCAAGATAACAAACAGGGCGAGAGAGAGAACTGCCGAGAGCAGGACATACATGAGAGTACCCACAGTGATTGATGGAAGGAAACACTGGGTAGGACAAGGAGAATGCCCAAGGAAACGGACAAACAAATAAACAAAACAAGGTCACTCACACAATCACCCATAGACACTAACTACAAGGGTGATCAATGACATACTACCAAGGAATGGGGAATCACAGATGCAAGGCTAGGGAAGATCAGGAACAGGAGGGCATGGAACAGGCAACACTAGGAGCTCGGCAAGGAGAGGAGATACAAGTGACCACTCAGAACTCGCAAGAAAATCAAGAGACTAGAACAGGAGCAGTTGAGCGCAAGGGTGACCTTGGCTCTATAATCAGCAGCATGGGGAAACGCTGCCAGTTCTTAAAAATAGGCTGCTAGCTACTGATTGGCTAGAAGCCTATCTCAGTGTTACCTGATAGACTGGTTTACTGGCTACTGTGGAAACAGCCAGGACACCACATGTAGACAGGAGAGAGCGTACGCCCGCCTTCAGTGCAGGTGGCACTCTCCGTGTGACTAATTTGCATGCTGTCACAAGTGTGTTTAATCATTTTATGTGAAAGTGTGTCCTACTGGACCCAGGGTGTCACATGTTGCTTTTAGATCATGGACGCTCCTTCACAGACAGGGCAAGTTCTTGATCAAGTGGAGCCCAGGGCAAAAAAAAAATTCCTTTGGCTGACCCTCTTTCACCCAAATCACCAGAGCTCCATCAGAAAGTATACAAAATAAATGTCCATTATTCTCCTCAGACCTTCACATGGCTATGACTTGTCCCTAAGACTCCTCACATGCCCCTCAGTCTTCCCCCCATTCCATCAGACTAGCATGCCCCAACATCCCATCGCATGTATCATTCCATCACTAGTATCCCCCAAAACATATATTGTTAGCATGAAAGATAACCCCTTCAACACATACTGTAAATAGCTAACATGAATGATAACCCCCAACACATGTATAGTTAGCATGAATGATAACACCATCCCACAATACATGTAAAGCTAGCATGAATAATTAATCTCCCCAACACATACATAATTACCACAAATGAACTCCCCCCCCCCCCCCAAAAAACNNNAACCCCCCCCCCAAAGACATATAGCTAGGATGAATTAATCCCTCCCAACACATTTATAGCTAGGATGAATGATAATCCCCTAAACATCCCAACGCATATATGTTAGATACAACGGCCATTACTCACCCGCCAGCGGTCCGGTGCAGGTAGACCCTGATTATCAGCCTCCGTTCTCCCGTACAGGCCGCGAGCGGCATGTAAACAAAAGACACGTGCGCCGCCGTGTCTCCGGGCGGGCGCTCACTCCACCTCCCACCAATATCTGTATGCTTTTCCCCATCCAGGCAGACTGTCATCCAATTAAAGGGCCAGAGACTGCTTAGCCTATCAGGGGCTAGCAGTCTCTATTTAAACCTGTTTTCATCATCATTCTGTGCCGGTTATAGCTCTGCCTTTCCAGTTCTGTGACCTGCTATTTTCTGTGTGCTTAGTGCTTTTGCCTAGTGAATTGACCGTTGTTTTACCACTTACCTTGCTCAGTCCTTGCCTCAGTTACCTTCTGTTTGCTCTTCCCTGGTTCTCCCTCCTTACTGTGCTTACCTACCCTTTTTACCTTATCTTCCCTGGAGTGTTTATGTTACCTCTTAGGAGGTCGCGCCGTATGAGTGTGTGCATGCAAGCCCTGGTCTGTCTCGTCCGGTCCCGTGACTTACCTTTCGTCCAACGTGCCTGGTTCAGTGTTTCATGTAGTCTGTCTCAGGTTGGTTTCTTCCGGCCTGGTCTGCATCCCGCTTACTCTTCCTACCCTGCTTTCCCTAACGGGTGTTCACCTCGGGTTTTCTTTCATTCTTCCACGAGTCTGATTCAACGGGGCACGACCTGTTACTGGGGCGCAGCCAAATCCATACCCACCATCAGGGGCTCTGGTGAAAACCACCTGGTAGCAAAGTTCCCGTGCCCTTGTAGTCGACTTCGTAACCTTACCTCTTCTATCTCGCGGCCACACCGGGTCTTGACCCAGGTAATCCCGGTGTGCCGTAACAATATATAGTTAGTATGAATGATAATCCTCCGCCAACATATATATATATTTAGCATCAATGACAAATCCTACCCTTCTTCCTCCTCTTCATAAGTTGCAGTGATGTGATGTATTGACCAGTGTTCCACATCCATCCCAGTAGAGGAGCCATGTAATGTCATTGTAGGTTAGTGTGAAGTAAATAACTAGTCAGGACATCTCTGCACCTACAATGACAATGCATTGGGTACACAGATCTCACTCTGTGCCTCCTGGACAAGATATGGGTGACCATCGGTGCCACCCTTCACATGCTGTATTCCTGGCATTCACCTTGTCATCCCCTGCCTTAGTCACCCCTGCTACCTGTCACTGAGCCTTGACACCCCAGAAAGTGGTGCCCCTATGCATGTGCCCCAGGTCCCTTATGGAAAATAAAGCACTGGCTGGCAATATTTTCTTTACACACTTTTCTGGTACTGAAGTTTACACATGTTTTACAATTGGAACGTCATACTTTTCAAATTTAGGAATAGCTAATGTTTTATAACACTCTATGACTTCCCAGTGGTGGACCTTTTTATTTCAAGAGTTTTAGGCACCTATTTATACTGTGTGGTCTTCTCTTTCACCCAGTTGCAACAGGTTGAATTTGGCAAGTTCATGGAATGATTGGAGATTTAGTACATGGTCTCTTTTAGATCCTGACTAAAACTGACTTGAGGGTATGTCTAGGTCAATCACATAAATTTCCTTTCTCTACTACTGCGACTGTTAACCTTCATGTTACATCTGGAAAACATTTCATGGAATTTGTGTTACTGTGAATTTTCTTCTTGACCAGGAACATGTCTTTGTTACAAGGTTTTAGGACTATATGCATGCAGGGCTTTGCTAGGTCTCTGTACACTCTAAGCAAAGCTTTAGCCCAATGGTTACACTCTCCGCATAGAAAGTCTCATTTCCGAAAAAAGGACATTCGAAAGTTCCTTTTCGAATGTCCCTTTTTCCTATACTTACCACTTTATACTTTTTTTAATGAATGGGTGAGTATGCCGTTCGGCATACTTAGCCTATTCACTTTCGCAATGCGCGATATCCCTCCGCCACTGCTATCACTGGACCTGGAACAGGTAAGTAAATGATCTCTGCGGGGTTAGGGTTAGGGTTGGGGTTAAGGTTAGGGTCAGACTTCAGGAGAGGGAGGGTTGGGGTCAGGCTGCAGGGGAGGGAGGGTTGGGGTCAGGCTGCAGGGGAGGGGGGGTTAGGGTCAGGCTGTAGGGGAGGGAGGGTTATCAGGCTGCAGGAAATGGTGGGTTAGGGTCAGACTGCAGTTAAGGGAGGGTTAGGGTAGTGAGAGAGGAGGGTTAGGCTTAGAATTAGGGAAAGGAGTGGGGACTATTTTTACTCATCATTTCGGAGCACAGAGCTTTCGGTACTCCGTGGATCGATTGCAATGCCTCTTCGAAGCATATGCAATCAAAATCGCAACTGGCTGGGAGGAATCAGTATTTTTGAAAATGGGATTTTCTATGCAGGGACCCACACCCTCAGCCCAATTGCCCCGCCTTCACCAGGCCACCCTCAGCATTCCATACTTGTACTGATTCAGAGGCACAATCAATCAAGTGAGACATGGTTTCTATATAGTAAAGTACTATGTAGGAGTTGTGGATTTAGCTGAGCCCCTGTTGCGTCACTTGCTTTACCTGCTCAGAAGCTCAGCTGTCATGTCACTGACAGCTGAATGGTTAAGCGAAACAAGTAAGTGCAGCTGCAAGAGATCAGATGAGCCTTCACTACTATACACACAAGGCACCACAGGGGGTTTAGCTGAGCAGTGGTGGTATGGTTGTTCTGCAGTGCCCTTCAGCCTTAGGGCCTCTAAGCACCTCCATACCACCCTGCAAAGAGCAGTGCTCTAGGCAGCTGCGTAAATTTACCTAGTGGTAGCACAGGGCCTATACATATGTGATTAGAAGGTAATACCTCTATAACCATATATAAATGGCAACATTATAGAAAAATTATTGCTAGTAATAACATGAGCCTAACAGCTTAGTCAACACTGAGTCTGGCAGCACAATGGTTGGTCTTCAGATTTTAGTGCACTGCATGTGGGTTGGTCCACAGGTGTTGCATTGTTTGACAAGCATCTTTGCGTTATTTTCAAGGGAACCCTTAACATAGCAATGTGTTTCTCGGCCACATGAAGCAATGCCTAACAGCTATGTTAACTGTCCGGGCTATTTTTGCAAGCTCTATGGTGTCATAATGTTTAAACTGTGTAAATGGCAATTTACTACCCTAATGAAGGTGTCCTATGAGCTTTATCTGTTATGCAAAGAGATCCAGATAAAGACTGGGTCCCTCATGTTTGCTGTCTCAGTTATGTCGGACTCTTCACAAGTTTGTCAATAGGTTCTCAACACATGAATTTTGCTGTTTCAATGATTTGGAGAAATGCTCGAAGTGGATATTTAGAAGTGGGGGTATGGAAATCTCAGCACCAGATGTGTCTTGAGTTTGGCAAAGTAAACAGGTCAACACTGAGTAATCACATTGTGTACATGTCATGTGGGTCATTATTTCTACACTGAATGCTTCATGTTTAATTAAATTATCTCGTTACCGCTAGGGGAAAAACAATGATAGCCACATGGCCGTTTCTAGGGACGGACGAGCATAAACAACCTTATTGCCCCTCCTTTTGTGTGCCCAGCCAGCCTTATTGTACCTTCTTTATGTGTGGCCAACCAACCTTATTGTCCCTTTCTTCTTTGTGGCCAGTCAGTCTTATTGCCCCCTCTTTGTCCAACCAGTCTTATACCCCCCTCTTTATGAGTGTCCACCCAGCCTTATTGCCCCTCCTTCTGTGTCCAGCCAGCTCCCCTCTTTACTTGTGTCCAGTTAGCCTTATTGTCCCCTCTTTCTGTTTGTCCAAGCAGCATAACTGTCCCTCTTTTTGTGTGCCCAGCCATTCGTATTGCCCCCTTTTTGTCCAGCCAGTCTTAATGCCTCCAGAACTGAACACAGTGTTCTACGTGAGGGCGTGCCAATGATTTATAAAGGGGCATCACTACTTCCCTCTTTCTGCTACTAATTCCTCTCCCTATGCAACCAAGCACCTGACTTGCCTTTCTCATTGCTTTGTTACATTGCTTGGATATCTTTTAGTCACTGGAAATAATGACTCCTAGATCCCTTTCCTCCTCGGTAGATTCTAATGTAATGCCATTAAGGAAATATTGAGCCTTTGGGTTTTTGTGCCCCAAGTGCATGATTTTGCATTTTTTGGCATTAAACTGCAGTTGCCACACTTGACTATTCCTCCTGTCTACCTAGATCATACCTCATTTTCTGTACCCCACCTGGCACGTCTACCCTGTTACATATCTTGGGTTCATCTGCAAAAAGGCATATTTTCCCCTCAATACCACAGACAATATCACCTATAAAGGTATGAAATAGCACCGGTCCAAGCACAGAACCCTGGGGTACTCCACTGGTTACCTTACCATCCACAGAAGAGATTCCATTTACTACAACCCTCTGTTGTCTATCCTGTAACCAAGATTGTATCCATGCAACTATCTTTAAGTCCAATCCTAAAGTTTCCAGCTTATTTAACAGTCTTCGATGTGGCACAGTGTCAAAAGCCTTGCTAAAATCTAGATAAGCTATGTCTACAGCTCCCCCTTTATCTAATACTTTACTGACCCAGTCAAAAAACTCAGTAAGATTTGTTTCACATGATCTTCCCCCAGTGAATCCATGCTGCTTGGGATCCTGTTAGTTACTGGATTTAAGATACTGTACAATGTGTTCCTTTAACAGTTTTTCCATCAATTTCCCTACTACTGATGTTAGACTCACTGTTCGGTAGTTTGATGCTTCTTCCTTACTTCAACTTTTATGCAGAGGACAACATTTGCTTTTTTCCAGTCCTCTGGAATTACCGCAGTTATTAGCGACTGAATGAATAATTCAGTTAATGGTTTTACCAGCACCCCTCTAAGCTCTTTTAGTAACATCGGATGTATCCCATCTGGTCCCATTGTTTTGTCCACTTTCAATTTTGAAAGTTCTTTTAATACCTGCTTCTCAGTGAAAGTAGTAGTAATTTCCCCCATTGTATTAATAGTCTTCCCATTTAAAAGTGGACCCTTCCCCTCTCTTTCTTTTGTGAATATTGAACAGAAATACTTGTTAAGATGATCTGCCATAGCCCTTTCACTCTCAATAAGAATTTCGCTTTCCGTTTTGAGCCTTACAATACCCTCCTTTGTTTTTCGCCTTTCATTTAAATACCTAAAAAAGCTTCTGTCGACTTTTTTACCAAGTGGGCCAGTTTTTCTTCAGTTTGTGCCTTTGCTGCTCTAATAACCTTTTTATCCTCCTTCTGCTTTGTAAAATACACCTCAATGTCATCATTAATCTGAGATTGCTTATAATTCCGAAAGGTCATCTTTTTTGCTTTCACTATAGTTGCTACCTCTTTTGTAAACCACATTGACTTTCTTTTTCTGGGGTTTTTTCTAACCATTCTTATACAAAGGTCTGTTGCGGTTAATAATGCATTTTTTAAATTTCCCCACTGCTCCTGTACTCCTTTTATGTGCCTCCACTCTGCCAAAGAATCACTTACACATTTCCCCATTTCTACAAAATCTGCCTTCCTAAAGTCTAGCACCCTCGTTTTCGTGTGGCACGCTTCTCTCTCAGTCATTATACTAAACCATACTATACTGCTTGCACTGGATCCTAGGTTCTCACCCCCACTTACTTCTGAGATTCGGTCACCATTTTGTAAGTACCAAATCTAAGATGACCTCTTTGCGAGTGGGCTCTCTCACCAGTTGCTTAAGGGACACTCCCTGTAATTAATTTAAAATGTCCCCACTTCTAGTGAAGCTTGCTGAAGACGTATCCCAGTTTACATCAGGTAGATTAAAATCACCATGATTATTACTTCCCCTTTTAATGCCATTTTAGCAATGTCTTGCAATAGAACATTGTCCCTTTCCTCCTCTTACCCTGGTGGCCTATATATCACTCCAGTATGAAGAATAATCCCCTGGGTTTATATGGTTATCCAAAGTGCCTCAGTTTTTTCTCCAATACACCCTATTAAAGTAGAATTTAACCCTTCCTTAACATACATTAATACTCGTCCCCCAATATTTCCTACTCTATCCTTTCTAAATAAATTAAAACCCGGTATAGCTAGGTCCCAGTCATGATTTTCATTGCACCATGATTCTGTGATTCCCACAATATCTAGATTATCCCTTGCCATTATTGCGATTAATTCAGAGATTTTATTTGAGCTCCTAGCATTTGCACACATTGCTCTGAGAGGTTGCATTATGAATCTCCTATTTCTCAGTTTATTATTATTGCTAGATATGTTTATATTGCTTTTTATATTTTATTTTCCATTTGTTGATGTGGCTATATTATCTGTCATTATTGACTGGCCACACAATACTTTTTGGTTGGGGAAGCAGCTATTTTTATTATTTGTATCTCTGCCCCCCTCTCCTAGTTTAAATGGGTTCTAATAAAGCATTCAAACTGCTCCCTTAGAATATCTGTCCCCACAGAAGATGGGTGTAAGCCATCCTTTTTATACAAGTTCCTATTTTGCCAGGTGGAATGGCTATGAGCCCAAATCCTTCCTCATGACACCACTTCCTAAGCCACAGATTGAAATCATGAATGCGCCACATTCTACCTTCTTCATATCTGTGTACTGGCAGCACTTCAGAAAAAGTCACAGTATTTGCCACCTGCTTAAGAGCAGTTCCCAACTTTCTAAATTCATCTCTGACAGCCACAACTCCAGCATTGGCTAAGTAGAGTAAATAGTGATGTTTTTGTGATGTTTTGTCGCCAGCCAGAATTATTGCTCCTCTATATATGCCCATTCTTATTGCCCCTTTCATGTCCAGCTTCCCACTCCCCCATTTCAAATACCCATTCCCCCATCTACTTTCTAAAAGACCGCTAATAAACTTACCTTTCCAGTGTCTTCCAGCTCTCTCCTCCACGGCACGCGCTCTGCAGTCTAATAATGCTCGCGTGACCTTAGGTCACAACATAGTCAGCTCTGTTAAAGGCAAAGCTCCCAGTGGCACAGGAGAAGTGAGCAGGTATGCCATACGGCGGTATGGCATACCATCACTTCTGTGAGCCCGCGCTGAGTAAAAATACAGCCGCTCATAGAATCTTAGAATTCTATGAGCAGCTGTATTCTTACTCAGAGCCGTCTCACAGAAGTGGTTGTATGCCATACCGGCCCACTTCAAGCACTGATTTTGAGGAATCCAAAAGACCACTGCACAGACTGCTACTTTTGTTTGATGAATATATTGGGTATCATCTCCAAGTCAAAGCACACTGTGACATACCCAGATTTACTATCTGCCATGAGGCCTGTATCACAGTGAAGAAATGCATAAGCCAAAGCTTCCACAAAAGTTACATTTTGAATGAATGAAATGAATAAGAAATGGAGCCTTAAGAGCATGGGGCTGGATACAGACTTAAGAAGGAGCTTGAAATTAAGGACCGGATTCAGACTCTCGCACGTTTTCTGTGTGCAGCGGTATGTATGTACGCGAGAGAGAGGGGAGTGCACGCCCCTGTCACTCCCCTCTCTCGTGCGGGCTTGCTGCCATAAGCCTGCATTAAGTGTATCGTGCGGATCATAGTCCGTACGACCGCTGATCCGCTGCAGTGTGGGAGCCCCCTCCCACACTGTACACTTAGCATGCTTCCCCCCGCCCGCTTTAGCAGGCGGAACTAAGTTCCGTCCGATTGTTTATACGCTAGGGTTACTATAGGAACCCTAGCGTAACATCTGGGGGGTGCATGCACCTGGGCAAAACCATGTTGATTTCAGGGGGAGTCAAGTTAATTGTATTCTTTGCATGCAGGGATATATCTTTGAATTGCTTACTGCAGACAGATACTGACCAGCTTTACTATTACACTGTTATTTAGACTTGGGCCAGGAAACATCACCTCTCAACTCTAATACTGTTTGCAACAGATGAAATATGACTCGCCTGCAATCAACATGGTTTAGCCCAGGAGTAACTTTCCTCTCTTAGGACCGGAATCAGACCCCTGCCTGTTATTCGTACATGCGGGGGTCTGTATGTCCGTAAAAGAGATGGGAGTGCACGCCCCTGTCACTCCCCTCTCTCGTGTGGGCTTTATGGCAGCCTGCATTAACTCTATCGTGTGGATCAACGGTCCATACGACCACTGATCCACAGCAGTGTGGGAGCCCCCTAACACAATGTACACTTTGCATGCTTCCCCCCCGCTTTAGTGTGCGGAGGGGAAGCACAGCCCATTTCCTCTAGCGTAACATCTGGAGGGCGCATGCTCCAATTAAGTTAGGCCACTTATGCACCTTGCGTTCCTAGGTGACCTGACGTTATTAGGTCAGCATCTGGTCCTTAATTTCAAGCTCCTTCTTAAGTCTGGATCCAGCCCATGATGATGATCAAGAAAGTCTTGGCCCAACCTTTGAGGTTTCTGAACCACATTTAGTTACCTAATCAGATCTCAATGACCTGGCATACATTCGCCACCTTGAAAATTACAATTATAGATATACAGACAGCTGAAAGCTTATTTTCAAAAAAGGGCCGTACTTGCCGCGGACCAACACCCTAATGACCTTGTCCAAAATTTGATGCTCTAAAAGGCAAGCAGAACTTTTGGGCTCCAGATTGAAAGGCTTGTCTTTTGCCAATAATGTTAGATCTGTTATGAAAGCACTTGGTCACAAGTACAAAACAGCGGATTGACATCTATTTATTGACTCCTCCAAAGTAAGCTTTAAAGCTGTGCTACTCCACAACAGCAAACAGTTACCCTCAGAACCAATAGTTTATGCTTCTGCTATGAAGGAAACATATGGGTGCATGAAACTCCTGCTGTATAAAATGAAATTTGAAGAACACAACTGTAGTGTCTGCGGTGACTTTTGCTGAAACTACAACTCGATTTCACAAAGTACTACTGTTTTCTGTGTGAGTGGGGGCAGCAGAGACCAGAGAAAACATTACCTTTGGAATCAGTGGCCAGAGCAAACTTCATTAACTCCAGGAGAGAAGAATGTTGTCTGTGCACCACTTATTGATCCTGAGAAGGTATATCTGCCTCCATTCCATATAAAGCTGTGTCTTGCAAAGAACGTTATCAAAGCAATGGATCAAAGTAGGAAAATTATGCAAAGATCAAAGATGGCATCTTTGTAGGCTGTCTAATAGGAAAACTAATGTTTAGTGTGAGCTTTGATGGTCTACTTAATCAGGCTGAAAAATCTGCTTGGACATATTTTATAGAACTTTTTAGGGAACCATAAGGCAGACAATTACATGGAGATGGTGGAAAGTCTCTTAAAACAAGCCCATGGGGTGTAAAATATCTCTAAATGTCTATTTCTTGGACTCACACCTGACTTCCCAAGTTCCCAGCTAATCTTGGGGAAATCAGCAATAAAAAATATAGCAACTCATTCCACCAGGAACCATAATGGAAAAAATTTTATTATGGCAAGTGGAGTCCCAGTATACTTACTGACTACTGTTGGACACCATGATGTTCCCGAGGAAAATCACAGTAGAAAAATCCTATGAATTAAAGTGTATTAATAATTTACTATGCCTGTGTTATTAATAAACATAATGGGGTAGATCCAGAACTACGTTTGCTGTACGTTTACTCGCATAGCGTATTTACGCGTGCGTACCTTCTATACACTCCCCTTGGCACACCCCTTGAATGTACGTATTTTGTCAAGATACGCTTTTCAAACCCTACCTTAACTTTTGCCAACGTAACCGCAGTGATCCGCACACGTACGTATGGGCAACATGTATTTACGCAGCTAAGCACGCCCATACTGTAAACTTTAAATACAAGCGCCCGCCTACTTAACGTATTTCAGACGTATTTTGGACTCACGTAAAATTGGCACGCCCACACGTAAGTATTTACGTGACACATATGTGAATGGCCCATACGTTCACAATTACGCTACGTTACTGAACGTATTTTCTATGGTGCGCATGCGCAGTACTTACCAAAAGGCGATTTTACGTCTCCACCACGCGTAAATTTGCTCACAAGCGTTGTTCTGGATCTGGCCCAATGTTGTAAACTTGAATTAAGTCTCACGCAAAATCCTTATGCAACAAAGTAATTCTAATACACTTGTTTGAATTCAGCACAGAAAACACTATGCAATGCATTTATATGAATTATAGTGACAAAAATTAATAGTGGTTGTAAATAGATGGGTGAAAAATTTATATAGAATATATAGAATATTCGTCAGTCAGGCGTCATTGTAGATCGTCCTTCCAGCAAATGAGCAGTGTTGAACTTTCATCCAGCAAGAGGGTAGGTTTCGAGCAAGTGACTGTATCCCATCAATGTAATATGCCTGCAAAAGATTGCTGTTTATTGTACAGTTGAACAAATTACAGTTACTGTATTAATTTATATTTACTTATTCATTATTATAATTTATTCATAATATATAACACATTTTTTTATTTTTCTGCCTACCTTGGCAGATTTTAAATGAAAATGTGAAAATAAATTATATACTGTAACTAATATGACTCATCTTGGAAATATTTTGATAAAGCAAATTAACCTTTAAGGCAGTATTTAACTACTGACATTAAAACTTACCAAACCTGTGTTGTAGCAACTTCTGCTAATAATATTGTAATTTAAAAAAAAAAATCAAATATATTTGCATATTTAAATGGGAACTGGCATTTGTAATGATTTTGTCATCTATTTCATATTGAGGATTTTGTGGTTGGATCTAATGAACTATGTATTTAACATAGGACTAAATACAGAATGAAGTTAGAATTACGTATGCATTGGAGGCTAGTGTACGTATTTACCAATTCTAAATGCTGGATTTAGTCCATTGTGTTAAAAGGTGGCAACATCTATTTAAATGTTGAATACCATCATCACAAAGCAACACATGTGAAACACATTTATATCAGAATCCAGAAGTAGCAAAATTGTGATATTTGGCTGGTTAAAAAAGATCTTGAAAAGTAATCAGAATAATTCACTGAGTTTTAGCAAGTAATTATGCAGTGAAATTTTGATATCACTGCCTTAAAAGAAAATCTATTTTTCCCCTTAGATAAAATCAGTTCCGAAGGTCTGTGCAACGGTTTCAGAATTTAATCATTTTAACATGAGAAAATCCATAACAAATGTATTAACAGGCCCATCTGCTATCTGTGACAGAAAAAGCAACAAAATAGAGCTGCCTAAATGGTTTAAAATTGTAAATTTTAAGACTTAATACTCATAATACATTTAATTATAATTTCCAGTGTATTCAATTATTGTTAATTATTGTAGAATTTGAGAGTTTGTAATGTCATTTTTTAGGTATGTTTATTGTTACTGTGGAATTTTTTTAAATGAAATTTTTATTTATTTGATTGTATAAATAAATTGTAGTTTTATATTAAATGTGAAGCAAGAATTTTGTTAATGTTTTTATTTATTATTTATTTTGCTCCATATTCAGCAATAAATGTAAAAACATTTACATTAGGAATGTGCTTAATTAATTAATACATTTTGGGTCAAATATTAATTTGGATTATTTAAGACCAGGGTAATAGTAAGAGTGGAGCTTGCGCT